>CM055269.1:3849435-3864897 GCA_029237695.1 Conchocele bisecta | reverse complement strand
CCAGGGAAGCATTGCAGCAAATGCATCGATATGTAGACTCCAGTTACCATCTCGGTTGGCTCGAATGAAGTCTAATAGGATATCGACCATTTCTATATAGCTATGCCAGTATTTGAAGTTTGGATCCGCGTCCAATTCGGAGTTGAACTTCTTCACGAGCGTTTGAAGCTCTGGGTCATTCAATAATTGTACCAGTTCTCGCGATAGCATGGGGTGCTCTGGTGCTAGATTCTTTTAAACTGGTCTGCACGAGAGATACACATCGCTTCAATGACGTTGTAACTGTGGTGATCAATACTTCGTCTGCTTTGTAAACAATAAAACCGGAAGTCTACATGTGCTCAATACCATGTATGGTGTGCTGCTAGCGTCATTATTGATGGCGTATATTTAATCGAGTGTGCTCAGCATGTTACATGATACATGTAAATATATATTTACGTTGTCTTACTAGCATGATTCAATAAAACAAACACTTCAGAATATTGTAGCATGTACATGTACATATATCATTCTCTCAGACATGCCCTATACAATACAGTCTATTAGCACATACAAAGCATAACGTATCGAATGAATACATCGTTTTTCCGTCTAGAGTAGATCAACTTAGTAAAATACTCATAATTGCAATACATGTATATGTTTTACCTGATACCAGGTATGCAACGCCAATCAACTGATTAGTCTATCGAAAAACACAGCATTGCCAACAAAGTGCTAAAATGAACGCAAGTCATAGCCGGTCATATTTTGTCGGCCATCTTGGATGTACGTACACGAGCATTGTCCGAATGGTCTCATTTTTTTGTATAATTGAATTCTCTATTGGGAAATATATTTAAAAAAAAAACCGGTTACACAATCGAAATAGCTCAAATATAATTGATTGAATGATGTACAAATAGAAAAAAAATCTGCATTTCTCGGCAATTGGCGGCCATCTTGAATTTTACAATTACAATTTTGGCATTTAAAGTACATTTACATATGCCGGAGTCATATATCTATCGGAAAAGTTCATCATCAGATATTAATGTTCATGTATATGAAATATACATCCTCATTTATACACCCATGTCGAGGAGACATTTTCGGCCGAGTTGACCTCTAAATGACCTTGAGAATGACCTCTAAAGGTCAAATCTGCGGTGGTATCCACCCCTATCCAACGGCCTACACATCATAGAAGTCGATCAGCATGGATACCCACTTGTAACAAACAATGCCATCAAAACCTTATTGGAGCACTTTTAATGCATCTGGCGGGCCGTCTATAAATTGACTACTCTAAAGATCATTTTGTGACAATTGGATTGGTCAGAAAATTAACATTTCAAAATCCATTACAGTTATTTAGAGGTGAAAGTGTTAATTGTGACAGCAAGCTGACCAGGGTATACACATGTTATAAATTGTGTTGAGTAAGTTTTCTCACCTGGCAGTCCATAACTCCTCGATTGATTTCCCCAGTATTTCACTGTACTACATCAGGCTTCAAGCTAGCCCTACAAAATAGGGAGTTGTCACCAAAAAAAAAGAGAAAATAGACCATTTTTTCCAAAAAAAATTCTTTTTTTTATAGTGAAAAACTTCTCCCTCAAATCAAAATAAGGAAAAATCAGACAATATAGGGAGAGAATTTCGCCCACTTCGCCTGAAATATCATCCCTGCTATATGTATGTACCGTAGATCTATGGATTCAATACTTCTGGGCACTGCGAGGATCAAGTTGGTTCACATGGTACAATTTGAGACACAGAAAGAATGAAAAAAGGTAAATACTCTGGGATTATCAAGCTGGTGCACATCGTGTAATTCGACATATTTCTAATATGAATAAAATTAATGTTAACCCGTAGACCGCTATCTTATTTTTTTTGCCGTCTGCTTTTTATTTTCTATTTTTATCATCAAAAACATGGTTTGACAGCACTTTCGAATCATTTACAACACGGTTTGACAGCACTTCAGAATCATTTCCATTGAAAATGATTCTGAAGTGCTGTCAAAACATGTTTTTATTGAGAAATAAGGCAAGATATAATAGCAACAGCAGACGACAATTGTTGTGAGTAGCGGTCTAAGGGTTAAGGTCTGAGATTGTCCAGTGAACATTGTGTAATTTAACCCTTTCACCCCTACGTAACTGGAATGGATTGTGATATATTTCCCGACCAATCAAATTGTCACAAAACGATTTTCTCAGACTGGTCCATTTATGAAAGGGGGTGTGTCTGTTCTAAAAAAAAAAGAAGAAAATTACGTGCAAAAAATGCAGATCCTGATGAGAGCCGAGCCGGTTCATCTGGATCTACACTTTTTATGCCACCGGGTTTCGAAGAAACGGGTGGCATATAGTGTTTGGACCGTCTGTCTGTCCGTCCGTCCGTCCGTCCGTCCGGGCACACATTAGGGTACTTATGTGGCTAGCCCCACAGGGTTATGGACGTAGTAAAGGATAGGGTTGGTTACAATTAGCCACCTAAAAAATCCTTTTATGTGGCTAAAAAATCGTTTTATGTGGTCTAATATTTAACAATGTGATAAGCCACATAAGTATAGTACTGTAAGAAGTCCGTCTGTCTGTCCGTCTGTCCGGGCACACATTAGGGTACTTATGTGGCTAGCCCCACAGGGTTATGGACTTAGTAAAGGATAGGGTTGGTTACAATTAGCCACCTAAAAAATCCTTTTTATGTGGCTAAAAATCGTTTTATGTGGCTAATATTTAACATGTGATAAGCCACATAAGTATAGTACTGTAAGAACGTCCGTCCGTCCGTCCGTCCGTCCGTCACACTTTTCGGTTAACCAATTTGTCACAGTTTCTCAAATATGCTGCAGGTGGCATCCGCGTTCAACAGACGCATTTCTTGTTACCAATACCACTATACAGGCCTTTGGTGTTGAAAGGGTTAACGTGGTTCGCGAGTTAACATACTCATATTTATTTTCAGTACCGTATGTCAACTGGCACCTTGTGCACCAACTGGACAATAACAGTGATAAATATTACAAACCAAAATTATTTGAACTTGTTCTATTTACAGAGTACTGCACGCAATGCTACTAGGAGTCAGTGACTGCGAGTCCTGAATCTACCTCTGTCTATATACCTCCGTCTGTCAGCCACTGGTCAGTGCCGAGCACATGATGCAGGAGCCCGGGGGGGAGACGTGGCCCTGCACACCCTCAGTCATAGGTCAATGGGGGCTATTTGAATTCCCCGACCGAGGACTACCTCAACCCGACGTTGCCAGCGTGGAGCCCCGCCCCAGGCCAGTTGTCCGAGGGTCCAGCGGGGGCCGGATCTCCGGTACAGCTGAGACAGAAGAACTCCAGGTTTGACTCCGGTGAGTAGCCGTCTCGGACATGTGAATGTATAAATGTCACTGTGAATGGGGATTGTGGGTTTTGGGACCCGTGTAGATCCAGATCAGACTGCATCCTGTCCGGATCAATGAAACCCCTAGTAAAATAAATAAGACGCTAACCGCTACGTACGATGTGAAGGGAGCGACCCAGTAAGTGGGTTGAAACCGTGGAATACCTTGCTCTATGAAACACCCATCATGCTTCTATAGATCGATATCAGTCTACAGGAGTGTGCTATTTGGCCTTGAGCTTGAACACACCCACACAACCATTAATAATATGCCAAAGGGGCATATTCATGTTTTACAAACATAATGTCTATTTTCTTTTTCGCCCCTTGTCACCATTTGATAATATTTTTCAGTGTAGGTTTGGGTCTATGTTGCAATGACCAAGGTCAAGGCCACATAGTTCTCATCTTCATCTTGTTTTTAAGAAATTTCCACTTAATGACATGCTTCGATGTGACCACTCTTTGTGCTATTGTCATTTGCCCTCCACAAAAGTATGATAGAGGTAATGTGTTGAGAGTGACTGGAGAAATGGAGTTTGTGGGTTATTTTCCATAAATAACTTTCGAAGTTGACACAAATTTCAGAGTACATGCGGAAGAATATAATTCTGCATGTACTCTGAATTTTTTGTCAACTTTTGACTTCATTTATGGAAGCTTTGTTAAATTTTGTTATACAACCAGCGTAGCCCCAAATCAGCCTGTTATAAGTTTGTTATACTATAGGAATGAATGGCCTTTTTGTAGAATTTATCGGGGTATAAACATGGAAAAGTCGCGGGAATACTGGACGAAGGCCGGAAGGCCACGTCCAGTATTCCCGCGACTTTTCCAAGTTTATATCATTCCTTATAATTCCAGCATTTGAAATAAATTCATCAAGAAAATGTGTTTATTTTCCGTTTTCTTAAGAATTATTTTAACTGCGCCTCATGGTTACGGAAAGTAGTTTGGCGTGGGAGTTTACTGGCATATACATTTTGAACAGAGACTTGCTACGGGCCAATCAAATGTTACGGAATTGTGTAAATATATTTGTGCTGGAATTATAACCAGCGTAGCCCCAAATGAGCCTGCGTATCCGCACAGTCTGATCAGGGCCTGAGTGGGTGGCAGGTGGGTGCATGCGATGGGTAATTTGACGATCGGGGTTCATCCTTACCGGAATCCCGACTGGAGACCTGGTTTGGCCCTCACATACGTCTTTGGAATTTTGTGTGTGACAGTTGAATCTGGTTATATCCCTTATAAGAGTAATCCTACCGGTATTACTTTTAAATAGGGGAAGGGGCCAAGTGACTTTGGTGCGGTATGGACCTGGCACCAGGTCAGGTTATTCTAATTTCAGGGTTGAATATGTTGTATCTCGATGTAAATATTCTATTCTGATTTTGGGATTTTCCCCCCAATGCAGCAGGTTGAAACGGGATTGAACCTGTTTGCCCGGCCTTACATGACCTTAGCTGTTGATAGGCCGTTAAACACCAATAAACAAACAAACAAACTGATCAGGGCCTGCAATGTTCGCCATTCAGTCGACGAAACACCTGTTATGCTTCTAATTTTAACTTATAATTTTGATCCTGATCAGCCTTCAGGATTGCACTAGAAGATCAGAAGTTTGAATATCCACAAATGCCTATTTGTCCAATCATAGCCACATGTTTTGGGAGTGGGTGGGGAAGGGGAGCTAGTGGTAGGGGTGGATGTGGGTAATATTTCCCTCCATCGGCCCATGTCCTGTGGGATCATATATCAAATGTTAGCGGAGGCAGCCACTACTATGTATAAGGTTTTGTCATGAACCGTGGACATAAGTAAGGATATACTTAATGATCGTGTTGGCAATTTGGGGACGATTTGCTTCACATGATTTTGATGGATGGCAAGATAACTGAAGTAATTGCGGTTTTACATCAGTATTACCGATGCGTTCCATTCTATAATGGGAGCAGTTAGTCTACATAGATATTTAAAGGAGTTTATGGATATGAACACTAGTGAACACTAATTTCATTTTTAGCCAGAAAAACAAATTAAGTTTGGCTTTTCACTTTTGGCAAGCTGACTAGCATTCACATTTTTCTGTATTACAAACATTTTTTTTAACAAATCCATTTTTAGGCTACTCACCAATGCATATGGGTTTAAGAAAATGATACAAATGTACAATAAATATTGTATTCACTGATTTTGTTTCACTTTATGTTTCAGTACAGGCTCTAGATAAGCTCAGAAATAGCGAGTATCAATGTCACAGGGTGATAAAAGTGTGCTCCGGCCCGAGGCTCGAACCCGGGACCTCTGGTTTACCGTAACATCGCTCTAACCGACTGAGCTAGCCGGGCACAAATACACACTTCCTCCCCACAGTGAGTTACGTACCGTGACATACTTCCCGCCAAATTGGAAATCGTCCCCGAATTCTATATTTAATTTGTCTCTGAATTCCATATTTTTGGTACATTTTGGGTAGTATATATATAGTCACGGCCCCACAGAGCACGGAACCAAAAATGTACCAGGGTTTCCTGCTAGGCAAGGTGTGTAGGGTTGACAATATACCCTATTGTTTATCACGGGTTCTAATGGACCACAACACAGGCGATGATTACTGTATTCTGAAATATATATATAAAATATATATCAAGACATGTACAATAGCTATGTGTCGACTCTACGAAGTAGAATCGGCGAGTGCAATCTTATGTAATCATGAATACACCTGTATATATGCACAGGTGTAGCAATGCTTACACAAATGTTTGTTTTTGTTTGTTTATTAGTGTTTAACGGCCTATCAACAGCTAAGGTCATGTAAGGCCGGGCAAACGGGTTCGATCCCGTTTTAACCTGCTGCATTGGGGGGAAAATCCCAAAATCAGAACGGAATATTTACATCAAGAACAAATATATTCAGCCCTGAAATTAGAATAACCTGACCTGGTGCCAGGTCCATACCACACCAAAGTCACTTGGCCCCTTCCCCTAAAACAGGATTACGAATATCGTAATACTCACATAAGGGGTATAACCAGATTCAACTGTCACATACAAAATGCCAAAGACGTATGTGAGGGCCAAACCAGGTCTCCAGTCGGGATTCCGGTAAGGATGAACCCCGATCGTTAAATTACCCATCGCATGCTCCCACCTGCCTGCCACCGATGCTTACACATATGACATACACAACATAGAAGTCGGTTCACGATAACGCGATATCAAATAAACAATACAATACTGAGTCGGCTTGCAGTTGCATAAGCAATACCGTACATGTAGAATGTAAAGTAGATTTCATTACAATATGTTACACAATCAAACCCACCTGGAATATATATATAAAATATATATCAAGACATGTACAATAGCTATGTGTCGACTACGAAGTAGAAACGGCGAGTGCAATGAAGCGCGGGGAAAGGCATGCATTGTGCAATTATCAACCCACGTGACCTGAGGGAAGCTCAACTATTGACCACATATCTAGGCAACTACACGACCACATATTACCAACCTACGATACAATACAATACAATATAATAGACTACAGAAGAATGCAGTACAATACAATGTAATACAATCTGATACAATACAACAGGAATTGCAACCTATGACATCAAAAAGCAATACAAAAATTGTGGTACTTTTATCATGCTGCAGAAAAGAATAAACAGACCACAAATATAGAATACTTTTCTTATTTTCCATGAAAACACATCTTGGTATTTCATTAAAATTGTCTCCAATGAGACAATTCTAATGAAATGCCAAGACATATCGAAGTAAACTATTCAATAATTGCGGTCTGTTCATGTGTAAACAATAGTGTGATTTTATTTTACCCAATTAAAATGTTGAAATACCCAATGAAATGATGGAGTGACAATACTCAATTACTAATTCCTTATCTGGAGCCCTGCAGTATATGTATTTACCTTGTGCGAGCGGGCACAGTACAGTGAGTCCCACAGGTGACGGGAAAAAAATCACATGACGGTGTATATACATATAGATATTATCTTATACAAGTAACAACAGACTATCGGATTAGTTGTTCCCATCACCTGTGAGTGAGTCCATATAATAACTATAGTCTGTTTCACGAAAACTGCACTAATTTTACGGCCATATAAACAATTCAAAAACAATATTTGTTTCGATAATATTAAATTAAAGGAAAATTTAAGAATGAGCCTTCTTTTTATTTCGTGAAATTTGGTCAAATATTGATTTTATTACGAAAAATTGATTTCTCTATGGGAATTTAACATGGGAGGAAAAAGAGGTAAAGAAGTGTGGGAGGAGTCAAAAAACGAACATTTTTGGAAATTGACTCCGAAACCTGACTAGATAGCTTGGAAATGATCTAACTAAGAAAACAAAAGTTAAATTTTAAAAATCGGTCCAGTATTTCTGAAATTCAAAAAAATTTCCCCATGTTAAATCCCCATAGACATCTTCACTCCGTTTGTTGTTTTCTGCAGCATGATAAAGGTACCACAAAATTGGTATTGCTTTTTGATACTCGCTACTTCTGATTTCAATTGTTTTTTTTTGGAAATTTCAATTGGGTATTTACGCAAATACACAGCTTATCTGGCGATCTGGGTCACATTTAGCTCACTGTGTTGTCCACCAGTGTAGTCTCTGATTATCAGGGACTATTCTGGTGGACAACACAGTGAGACTGTTTTGTCGGCAGGTGTGACACATACATCATCAGGTAATGGATGTAGTACAAGCTGCCTCAACCCAACCTGGATGTCACACCTGACATACGACATACCAACTTTGGACAGGTTAACAAGTTTACTGGTCCAAATCGCAACAAACATTTATATAATAGTGCTATTCAAAATATATAAGACAAGTTTGAATTTGAACTATTTTGGTATATATGCCAAAGTGTATATTGTTAAATTTAGATTTTTGGAGTGAATATTTTGTGTTATCTGATGATCGAGATGGATTCCTACCTGACTATGGAGCACGGTTAGTATGGCAACTGGCCGTCATGTGACAGCTGACACCGTCAGGGTGTGGACAGACTTGTGTCGTCTGCTTGCTTTATTTTTATGCTTATTTCATTATTTTACTTCTTGTTCCCTCTCTCATGTTTTAACATGAGAATAGAATTATTTGAAATAAAAATAAAAAATAAATTTGAGTAAAGATCAGGGGCCTATTTCATCAACATTGCAAAGTATACTTTCCTAGCAAAGTATACTTTGAGGGAGAAATTTTCAATTTTATAATAAATTTGTATTATACTGAATTTATTACATTATCACAGCCAATTTTGGCTGTGATAATGTAATAAATTCAGTATAATAATTCTGCATAGTTTTAATCATCAAATATATGCAATCGTTAGTTCTGCATGAAATAATGCATTTCGGGAAAATCAATGATTGCTCCCTCAAAGTATACTTTGCTAGGAAAGTATACTTTGCTAGGAAAGTATACTTTGCAATTTTGATGAAATCGGCTACAGGCAACATGAGCCGTGCCCTCCCTGCCTTGACATCTCATGCATATTGCAGACGACACCTTGGTGCAGAGGTCCAGATAAGCTGCGCATTCGCTTAAATACCCAATTAAAATTGCCAAAAACCCAATTGAAATTTGAAGTAGCGAGTATCAAATACATAGCAATAAAAAGATTTTTAGTACCTTTATCATGCTGCAGAAAACAACAGACCACAAATATAGCATTTTTTCTTATTTCCTTGAAAACACATCTTGGTATTTCTCCTTGGAGACAATTCTAATGAAATGCCAAGACATGTTTTCATTTCGAAGCAAACTATTCAATAATTGCTGTCTGTTGATGTGTAAACAGTAGTGTGATTTTATTTTACCCAATTATAATTTTGAAATACCCAATTGCTTCAGAAATGATGGAGTGACAATACTCGATTACTAATTCCTAATCTGGTGCACTGCCTTGGTGGCAACACCTTTTTTTTCTTGTAACTTACAGAGATTATTGTCATACATATGTGTGTGTTGTGTGTGACATAAGAAATCAGAATGAATTTATGGCCAGTGTAGCTCCAGATCAGTCTGCACATTGTATTTAGAGGGCATCGTTCACTCTTCTGTCCACAAAACTCTTACGTGGTACTAACAACAACAAGTACTGAAACTTCCAGCATCTATCCGATTCAAAGTACGTATTCTTTTATAGTGTCCTGATTACGTAATGAATTTTGATGAAATATCGCGCATCAAGCGCGTCTTGTTAAGCTGCATTTGGTGGTCTCTGTACGTTTGCCCAAACTTATGTCGTTATTGCGAAGAACCGATTTCCGTGTCTACTGACCCGGAAATCGATTTTTCGCAAAAACGACATTAGTTTGTGATGAACTCCCTGGACGACCAAATACAGCTCATGAAGACGCGTTTGCTGCGCCATATTTCATCAAAATCCGTTTCATATTAAGGAAATATCAAATAATACTTACTTTGGAGTGGGCAATATTTCAACACTTTCAGCCACTGTTGTTGTTGTTAGAACCACGTGATCATGCACCTTGTATAAGATAATTATCTCTCATTCCAATATTATTTTTTCACACTTTTTATCTATTTTACTTGATGTAAATTGTTATTCAATAACGTTTATACTAAAACTTTTAACTCTTAGAAGCAAACAAAAATTGTCATCTGCTGTTGTTTCACAGTGTGTCCTTTTTCTCAATAAAAAAATGGTTTGGCAGTACTTTAGAATCAGTTACATTGGTCGATTTGTATTTTGGCTTCTTTCTCAATGAAAACATTATTTGACGTCACTTTGAAAGTTTTGAGGATCATGTACATATATGGTTGTCACCAGGTCCATCTGTTCGTCTATCTGTTCAAAATTTGTGGACAGTTTTCGCTACGTACTATATCTGTTACCGTAAGTTGAATCGGCTTGAAACTGCATACACTTATTTGTCATCATCTATATTTTCATTCTATAACCCACCCATGTGGCGGCCCCTGTGCCCATTGTCAAATGATTTTCAAAATGTGTGTAACAGTTTTTGAGGAGTACATCCTCCATCAGTGTTTCTGATTTCTTGTTTTCAAAAAAACATGTTTTGACAGTGTATGAGAATTGTCTCCAATGTGTTGCCAAACATATGTTTTATGTAAACAATAACTTTAATAAAAATGCAAAACAGCAGACGACAATATATATTAATGGTCGGTAATAACACAGCATGCCAATTATGACTAGGGTTTGATAAGATCTACATTTTTGATTTTATAAAATCGCTGGAGACGGAAATTGTTGTCTTCTTTTTTTCATTTTTGCCTTAATTCTTAACGAAAAAACGGTTTTGACAGCACATGAGAATCGTCTCCACTGGAGACAATTCTCATGCGCTGTCAAAGCAGGTTTTTGTCGAGAAATATTGAAAATAAAACATTTCTAGCAGACGGCAAAATTTAATTCTGTGTAGTAAGGGTTAAAGTTGTTCGGATGACACATCAGGATTTTTTTGGCCAGCAGGTGAACACATGAAACCTGGTGACAAGCAGATCTCGGTCTACACTCATCTTAAAGGCAATGGGGCTTATGAGATTTGTGACCAGTATAGCTCCTGATAAAATATCACACTCCTGTAGCCTGATAATGGTCTATATTGCATGTTAGAAGCATATGACATATGTTTTATTGATGGAATGGCGACCAGCTCAGATCCTGATCAGATTGTGCGGATGCAAATGCTGATCTGGATCTACACTGGTTGCAAAACCCATAAGCCCCGTTTCTCCAGTCACAGCCACATTTATTCATGGCACAACATAAAATTGGACCTTATAACATTTGTGACCAGCATAGCCTCATATTAACCTGCTCATCCTCGCAGTCTGATCAGGGCCTAGCTGTTCATCCACTTTCAGTAGGATTACTGCCATTGACAAACAAACTACAATGTATTGTCTGTACTAATGAATAATTCCAGCACAAAAATATTTACACAATTCCCTAACATTTGATTGGCCCGTAGCAAGTCTCTGTCCAAAATTTATATCCCAGTGAATTCCCACGCCGAACTACTTTCCATAACCGTGAGGCGCAGTTAAAATAATTCTTAAGAAAACAGGAAAATAAACACATTTTCTTGATGAATTTATTTCAAATGCTGGAATTATAAGGAATGAATGGCCTTCCGGCCTTCGTCCAGTATTCCCGCAACTTTTCCAAGTTTATACCCCGATAAATTCCACAAAAAGGCCATTCATTCCTATATTAAATATACATGCCCACGCATGCCCACACAAGTAAATAAGTGTATAATTGTGTCACTATTCCACCAGTTCTAAAGTACGAGTGCCCGCTATACAGATATAATCAGTAATATTTATTGTACTGATAGTGACTCACTGTGGTATTAGGCTATTTTCATATGCAAATGAGGCATGATATTTTTTAATTATTTATACTAAAGTGTGTCACCAGAATTATTTTTTTATTTTTGACAGATTATAAAGTATGATCATTGCACATAAACAATAAATACAGAGAATAAATAATGTCTGTTAACACGTTAAGGAAACACGGTTATCGCCCCTGTATCAGTGTGGAAATTTACGTCTGATATAAAATGTATACTAATGCCAATCAATACGTGGGGTAATGGTGAATGAATATTTATTTTGCCAGAAAATGTCTCAGATGATGTCTCTGATATAAAGAACGTGTTGTGCCTACTGAGTGGGCATGTACCTTTAAGGAGAAAATGAGTGATACAGTGATTGGCAGCATCAGGATATTGCCCCATTTTATTGAAAAAGTCAGATGTTTCTTTTATTTCTCTATAAAAATATATGTTGTTACCACTCATTTGAACCGTCTCGTTGAGACTGTTCGATGAGTGGTAGTAACATATACTTTCGAGAAGAAATGAAGAAAATAGCAAGAAAAAGTTTCATTCTCAGTAATTATACTGGTTTATAATGGGTTAAGGCTGGGGTAGGTTTGTCTCGTCATTATCAGCTGTAGGATAGAAACGTCACTGTCTGTCTGTAACTGTCACTGCATGAAGGTGGCGGATTGACAGATGGATCTCTATATTCCCATGGACCACAGCGGTGCGTATTTCACATTTCACCCACTTGCGTGCTGATTTCATCAAATGTTTTATCTGTAAATTCATCAATTTCAACACTTTATTCTGCATTATAGTGAAGGGGCTTTTAGTTATTGTTAAACCTGTAAATGGATACGAGTGTTATGGGGTGGTACACTATATTCACATGACCCATCTCTCGATCTGAATGACAAGTAGTATGAAATATAGGGTTAACTGTATTGTAATTTTGAAATTTGCGGCGTCGCCATTAAACAGATTTTTCAACCTATCATTTTCCGATATAGGCCGCAAATTTCAAAATTACAATACAGTTAACCCCTATATTACAATACAGTTAACCCTATAAAACAATACAGTTAACCCTGTATTACAATATAGTTAACCCAATACTGACAGACGTATGTATACAATGTACATGCACCTGTGAATTGCTTTGTGTAAGGTACTGACTTACCCTACCGCATTATCTTCCATTTTTATTACAGTTTTATGCTACATGTACATGTATATAGAGTTTATTCAACTACCATTTTGAAATACCAGATGAGTGTGGAATAAATTGCATATTACATGCTCTTCGAAATATGTGAAATGCACTTAGACCAGCTTATAACGTTGTCAAAATTGACAATTTTGACGTTAGCATGTTTATCACGGCAAGACGAAGAAGCCTATCGATTTTCAAATATTTTTGATGACTTACTCCCCTTGGCGGCCATTTTTAATTTCCGTACTCTGTATCCTTGTACACGCAATAATTCAAGTACTACTTGACGGATTGTAACCAAACTCAGTATGCATGTTTATCACGGCAAGATGAAGAACCCTATTGGTTTTCAGTGACTTATCTTCTCTTGTTGACAGGTCTTGCCTCGACAGGCGTATATTGTGACCTTCGGCACTATTGTTCATTAATTAAAATATGTTTCCTTTTTTTTAGCTCATGTGAGCTATTGTTACCGCAATGTGTCCGTCGTCGTCCATCCGTGAACATTTTCAAACGTCTTCTCCTCGGTAACCATTGGGCCTATAGTCACCAAATTTCATGGTCATGGTCCATAGGTAGGGGGATTACAAAATTGTTAAAATAACGTCATTACGTAATCCAAGATGGCCGCCGTCTAAAAATAGCACAAATTATTAAAGAAATCTTCTTCTCAAGAACCGCAAACCGGATTTTGACAAAACTTGGTAGGAATGATCGATGTACAATACTCTTTCAAGGTTGTTAAAATGGGCGTGGCCCGTGGGGTCAAATTGAGGTCAAATTTTATTTTTGACCGAATATGGTCATGTCATATATCAAATCGAAGGCAATCACTCTGGTGAATTTTTTTTCAAAATCGGATGGTTATGTCATCCAAGATGGCCGCCGAAAGGTCAAACGGTCGTTCATTTAATAGAGATTTCAAAATTCTTCTTCACATGAACCGCTTGGCCCATGGTAGCCAAACTTAAAAGTTATGGTCCATGGGTGAAGCCTTTTCAGATTTGTTAAAATAGAGGTCATCTCTAATCCAAGATGGCCGCCGTCTAAAAATAGCATAAATTCTTAAAAAATCTTCTTCTCATGAACCGCCAGCCGGATTTCAACGAAACTTGGTAGGAATGATCGATGTACAATGCTCTTTCAAATTGTTAAAATGGTAACCCCGGGGTCAAAAATGGGCGTGGCCCGTGGGGTCAAATTTTATTTTTGACCGAATATGCTCATGTCTATATCAAATCGAAGGTATCAAAGAGTCGATCGCTCTGGTACATTATTTGTCAAAATTGGATGTCATGTGATCCAAGATGGCCGCTGAAAGGTCAAAAGGTTGTTCTTTTATTAGAGATTTCAAATTTCTTCTTCACACGAACCGCTTTGCCCATGGTGGCCAAACTTCACAGTTATGGTCCATGGGTGAAGCCTTTTCAGATTTGTTAAAACGGAGGTTGTCACTAATCCAAGATGGCCGCCGTCTAAAAATAGCACAAATTCTTAAAAAATCTTCTTCTCATGAACCGCCAGCCGGATTTCGACAAAACTTGGTAGGAATGATCGATGTACAATGCTCTTTCAAAGTCAAAAATGTGCGTGGCCCGTGGGGTCAAATTGTATTTTTTACCAAATATGCTCATGTCATATATCAAATTGAAGGTATCAATGAGGCGATTGCTCTGGTGCAATATTTGTCGGAATCGGATGATTATGTCATCCATGATGGCCTCCAAAAGGTCCATTTATTCAAGATTGTTAATGTCTTTTTCTCAGGAACCACATGGCCGATGCTGGCCAAACTTCATAGTAAGTTAAGATCCTTGGGTGAAGCATTTTCAGATTTGGTAAAATGAGTCATCGCTTAATCCAAGATGACCGCCATCTAAAAATAGCACAATTTTTTTAAAACACATATTAACTCAATGTCACATTCTCCTCTGGTGTTCATGGAGTCAGGTGAGCGAATTAGGGCCATCATGGCCCGCTTGTATTCTAAATTTAGACCATGGTGCATGTAGGATCATAAAAAAGTATAGAAATATAAAATTGAAATATTTTTTATAGATGTTTGTTTTAAAAAAAAAGTCAACTATATTAAGCTATACTGCTGACCGACCGTCAAATGACTTTGATCTATTTTTGATCTTCATTTTATTTTGTTTTATTTTGATCTTTTATTTTATTTTGGTAAACCTTATATCATCAGTACTGTTAGTCTGCAGTCTCCATATTTTCCCACTACAGTGCAACCTCTACAACACCCACCTGGGACAATAAAGCTGACAGTTGTAGGTATGTGACAGTTGTAGGTATGTGACAGTTGTAGGGAGGTTACAGTTGTAGGGAGGTTACAGTTGTAGGGAGGTGACTGTTGTAGGGAGCTTACAGTTGTAGGGAGGTGACTGTTGTAGGGAGGTTACAGTTGTAGGGAGGTGACTGTTGTAGGGATGTGACAGTTGTAGCGGGGTGACTGATGTAGGAAGGTGACAATTGT
>CM055269.1:3403509-3848935 GCA_029237695.1 Conchocele bisecta | reverse complement strand
TAATAAGAGTATAAACCTTTTGTTATTAGTTACATGCAAATATAATGCAATTATCTATATATATATTGCGTTTACTGGCTTCAAAAGCACGGAGAAATGCAATTGTTTACTTTCAAAACACGCTCGTCTACAAATGGCCGCCACCAGCGTACCGTGAAAGGTCGCGACCTCTGACGTCATATGCTCTTCCGGTGCAGGTACCCGGTTCGAAAACACCACAAATTGTGTCTGCATAATGTACCATTGCATTCAGGGGTCACGATACATATTGTTTCGAACTTAAATGATTAGACAAACGATTGCCAACTTGGAAAATATAATTTGCTAGATTAAACAAATTAAACAATATGAAGTTTCAGCTTGTTGGTTTTAATACTTTTTTAAAGTGATAATGTCTATTTTTGGAGCAAGACATTTCAATCCCTTCTGCATGTGGTACTCGTCCACAATGGGAATAACAAAAACAGAGACCAGATTGCATATATCTGCTGATAAATGGAGGTATTGGACTGATGTGGACGAACTTAAAAGTGACAATTTAAAAAAAAATAGGTTACGGTGGTGAATGAATGAAAATCCATATTCCTACATTATTAGTGCCTTTCTACCTACAAATATTACGTGACCTCCATTGATAAACATGTAAACAACATACGGGTTCAAGCGAACTCATTTATGTGTAAGTTTTCCTATCGAAATCCGGATTTTAATGGAGGGGGTTAATGGGATTAGTGGAAAACACAAACACAACATTTAGGTGTGTTGTGTTGTTTGGCAATGTATTAGTCCCGTTTAAATCGCATTTTTCTAACTTGGCATTTGTGACCTTTCATCTGGCTTCGGTTGAACGCACAAGTGTAATGGAAGTGACGTAACCCGTAAATCTCGCGATAGAACGAGAAAATAAAAATGGTCTCGAATCTGTGCGGCTATCGAAGTTAGAGGATCGTATGATACTTTCAGAGGTTTTAATGTACGACATGTGCGTGTAGGTTTTCCTGTAAGAGGGAGTCGATGAGAGGTTCTTGGGGAAGAACTGTATGTGGGATCTCCTGGGCTGCTCTGCTGAGAAAGTGTGCTGAAGTTGCATGGGCTTATGGGCTCAAACCTGTTTGTCGTGATCAGGTCATCAATAAAGTTTGATGACACAGTATGCTGATTAATTGCATTGCAATTGAGACAGTGCCAGCTTACACTGGTGTTCTGTAGTGTATGGAAGGTGGCTTCGCCTATATCCTGACAGTCAATGTGGAACCAAATAAAACAAGTCTCACAAAACACGGCATTCCTAGACCAGGTTACATTTGTTTCACAAGCTCCGCATGGGTAAATGCTGTTCCCACTAGTTTCTGTAATGCTAGGACCTGGGTTGGTTTGTACGTCACTCTAACATCTCTACAGTATACCTTTGTTCATACGTGTTCTGGAAGCTTACTAAATCGCTAAAACTGTCCATAACATTTGGAAAATCAGTGGTCTTGTCAAAAACGCAAGAATAAAGAAAAACGTCTTTTTGTTATTGCCGCTTTTCAAGTCAGCTGGTATCAACCGCATATTTTGATTGGATGTTAATGATCTACGTCATGTACGCAAATTGTAATCGTCTATGTAACCGGGGTTTGTTGTACCTAAAACACGTAAAGTGGCGAAAATGGCAAAAGTGGCGAAAGTGACGAAAAGTTATTTCAAGTGGCGTAAAGTTGGATTGTGTAAGTCTGTTGATTTCCAGGCTCGTGTGTAGCTTACAGCAAGGATTTTAAGTTACTATGTCTCTGCTTAGAGTTTGCATCTTTTGGCACCTGACACGTTTGATTTATTTATTTTACACATTATTCATTTGGAAGTTCAATTAATAGTTGTTTTTCAGACATTGTGTATTTGTGTATCAGTCACATTGACGTAAGTTATTGAATTCTGGATTGACACACATATGGATTGTTACATCCAGCAATCAGAATGAACATATTATTGAAATTCAAATGGACAGACTGCGTATGTTGTGTGGAAGACAACATGTAGTAAGTTATTGCATTCTGGATTGACAAACGTGGAATTTATATTCCCAATAATCAGAATTAAATATTATTGAAATGCGAAGAGTGAAGACCCTGGTGAGACTGGCAGTCTGAGTATGTTATGTGAAAGACAACATGTGAAAACTATAGAAATCATAACTAATTTCAAACGGCATATAATGAGGGATCGTAGCTAGTTATTTCCATTTGAAAATCTATTTATAGATATCCGGTCCGATCCTGTATTTCAGCGTTCTTACTAAATAGCACAAACATTATTTTTGCGAACAGAGTATACCCAGATCAGAATGCTGATATGTGCAGTCAGATCTGGGTCTAAGCTGAACGTGTAACAGGAAGAGAAAAATATTCACCCGACCCGGGAATCGAACCAGGCACCTCCCGCTTACAAGGCGGTCGCTCTACCGACTGAGCTAACAGGGCATAGACACATATCTTCTCTCCTGAGTTACTAGATCAGTACCGTGAGGGTACAGTGATCACCTGTGGGACAATCTCGGAGTATATGTCAGTCACGGTCCTTCGTTGGGCGCCAAATGTAACAGGAAGAGTAAAATATTCACCCGACCAGGGTCTCGAACCCGGCACATCCTGCTTACAAGGCGGTCGCTCTACCGACTGAGCTAATCGGGCACAGATACATATCTTCTCTCCTGAGTTACTAGATCAGTACCGTGACAAACGCAATAACATTAATAAGTGTGAAAATATGAATCTGGTAAATAATGCAGTCCCGGATCAGATTGTGTATATACGAAGGATGGTCTGGATCAGCACTAGTCGAAATCGCTATAATTGCTCTTTTTCATAACAAATAATGATACATTCACCCTTTTTACAAAAAATAAGGCACTAAACTACACAATTTGGACCGGGTTTCTATAAATAAATTAAACTGGAGATGACTATCTACGATCACTCATTGTATGTTGACTTGGGTATACACATTTTTAAATCATTGGTGAATAGTGCAGTTTCAATGCTGGTCCAACTAAGAGAACACAGTAACAATTGTTGAATATATCAAGCAAGCTAACGTGTTTTATGTACATCCCTTACTGACACTTCAGCCCCGGACACTTCGGCTTCTCGACACATCACACATCTCGGGCTAAGCGAAGACACGTCGGCGATTGACACATCTGCCCCATATTAAATTGTGTGATTCAATGTGGAATAAAATTTCTGCTTCCCATAGACCTACGTTCAAAACATGTCTTGGTCATGGCTATGACTCAGCTTCTTGCTTCTTTCTTCAGAATATAAACTTTCATGTGTGTCTTCTAGGTACGACATCGTTATATATGCTCACGGTATTGTAACTGAATATAGATGTACACGCTCCTACGTGTTATCTATTTAACAAGGTTATGTTTTAAACATTCCGGTCTCCAGAATGAACATTTCCAATTATGTTAATATTTTGTCAGCATACACTATAAGACGAGCGGTGCACGATCCCGCAAGAAAATAAGTTTCCACACAGGAACTTGGTAACATATAAAATTAAAGAAATAAATGCACCACAGAACACACACGCCAATGAAGCCCAAACACACACAGGTTCAATGAAATGAAAGAAAACAGGAATGCATTGAAAGACGACACAAGCAAACATGACGACAGTGGTACCTACTTGGAATGGTCAGTTGGGCAAACAACTCACCGATGTGTTACCAGTTTACATGGAGACGAAAACATTCTGCATATCCCATACAGTTATGGCAACATAGAGCATGTAACAAATATAATAAAATGAAATGACAACAAAAATTCAGCAGATGCAGAAGAATTAAAACACTCTAAACTCTAAAGAGGTAATGCAGTGTGCAAACAAAATGAGTTTATGGAGAGTGAAGCAAGAAAGTGTAATGCAATCATCCATAATGTGGAAGAAAAAGAAACAATGGATACACAGCAGAGACAGGATCATGACTTGGAAATCATACGAGACCTTGGAAACAGATATAGGCGGGTTCAATATGTAAACAAAAAAAAGGTTCTATGTTTGTTCTTGCATAAAGTTGACGTCAATAATTTTTGGCAAGGTCATGATTTAAGGTTTATAAACAAACAATGATTTCAGTCTGGAATATGCCATATGACGTCATAATCCAAGATTGCCGCCACCCATATCAATTTTAAAGTTCAACTATTGTCTCAATTGCTGACATGTAGACATTGTCTTTTAAATATCCCCAAAGAAAAAAGTCCAATTTGTTGAGATCCAAGCGAGGTGGCCACACATTCAGGGAGCGGAAGGGGATGAAATTTGAGCCGAATGTTGTTTGGAGCCACGGTGTCGCTGTATGCGGAGCTGCTCCGTCTTGCTGAAACCAAACTGATTCAATATATCAATGTTTTTACGACGGAGGGCGGGAAGAAACATTGATAGCAGGAGAGCTATATAGATACCGTTGCACATTTACTGTGGCCAGTATCCTCTATGAAAAAGGTTCAGTATTATACAAAAGGCCGGTTGTGGCATAGTTCACATTTTGTATACTACTGGTTCAATAATTCCGACCGCGTTCACGGCCGCCCAGAATGTTACCTTCTCGCCATGTAAGTGTTTTTCTATATAAATGTTAGGCTTCTCTGGCCTCCAAAAAGCGACAGTTGTGTTTGTTCGCAGCATTGTTCAAGTAAAATAGCGCTTCATCGGAAAATCATATATCTTGCAAATTCCAGACGGCTTGAAATGTCAGTTTCTTTCAGGTGCAGGATAATCAATATTGTATAAGGTGTTATTAACTGCAAATCGAATTTCAACATTCAGTGGACACTAAACTTACTAGAAAGGTTACCAATATCTACAAATACTTTTCTGATGGACCGCTGTGGCGTTTCATTGATAACTTCACTCACGACGCTGATGTTCTCTTCAGAACATGCTGATCTTAGTCTACCGCTGGTATCATGTCTTCCATCCAATATCGAACCCCGAGCCTCAAATTTCTTAAAAATTCTGTGCGATCTCATCGTGTTCAGCTTGACCAGTTCTGGGTATTTCTTTTGCATCATTTATATTACTTTTGACAATGTCTTTATTTCGTAATATAGCTTTACTGTCTCTGCAAAGTTCTTTTGTGAAAACTCCATTTTTAAATATGGCAACAAAATGATGACGTCATCAAAATGCGAGTATCTTTTTTATTTCATGTACTATCATTTGAAGACATTTAAATAGGTTTAGATTTTTTACAAGTCTAATATATTTTGAATAGTATCATCTGTCGTTTTGAAAATACTGTCAATTGAAGACGTAACATAAATTTTGGGACAACCTGTACATGCATAGGCTTTACACATACCAACTATGTATAGGAAACAACTACATTGTATTACATTCGCACGGATAACATATTATTGATACCTCTCAGCATCGATATTCGATGACAATTTATTTACTTAATGGATGCTTAATAGCCTGTCAATAGCTATGGTCATTTTAGGTTTAATTATCATGATATGGTGTCATTCCCTCACTACACCAGAGTCACACGGTTGCAGCCCGTATAACAGGATTCAACTCTCACGTCCAAGAAAGCCAAACATGTACATAACGAGCAGGGGTATCAGGTTTCCGTTAAGGATTAACCCCGTCGTTAAAGTGCCTTTCGCAAGCTCCCAACCGACCAAATTTACCATTTAATGACAAAGCCAATGTGTATACTATATGTATACTACTGACGGTGGTGATTGACTACGACCATAGTTTGATAACAATTATTGACCGACACATGACAGTATTCGATGTGGCACTGCCAAATTCGCATGTGCATGTACTCATATATGCATACCGACCGATGTAACAATGGTAATTACCTTATAATACACTACCTCGAGTGCATGACATGTTACGAGGAAGGGATACAACAAGATACAAGATACAACATTTTATTTCCAATTAAGGGCCCTCAAGGGGCAAACAATTTCATACTTTCATTAGAGTGATTCATACATGAAAATAACAATTCAATACATGTAATGTAAACTTGTGAACAATCACTACCGCAATAAAAGCCAATAATGTATGTATGAGACTAGATTTATCCGCGTTTCTCGAATGAATGAATCAGGAAATTGCCTAGTTCTCTCAAAATATTAGTGTTTTCACAAGATAGAAGCCAAATAAATTGATTTGATACTGAAAGACTCGAAAAGTTAGGACATTCTGATGAAATATATGATATTAAAATAGCTCTCTCTTGTGAGTATTGTGGACAATTGAACAAAAAGTGTAGTTCCATCTTCTATGGAATTATTCATACAATTCTCACACAATCTAGAGTCTACTGGAGTCTTGTTGTATCTGCCAGTTTCTATTTTTAGTTTATGAGCACTTAAACGAAACTTGGCTATAGCACTACGCATTTCAAAATTGTCAATACCATCTAAATAGTGTTCTAACTGAGAATTATATTTAAATGTAAAGTAAGTCCTTAATTTACCAGTAGTTAACTTTGGCTTCTCTTTTGCCCAATTATCTTGAAACTGCTCTACTAATTTCAATTTAATTTTCCTGACACGTATTGGCAATGATGTTGGAGTAAATGAGTTGGTGGAAAAAAGTGCAATATCCAGCTTTAACGTCTCAAGAATTGACAAAATATCAGTATACCATGATTTTATCCCATTTTCATGCAAACTTATGGTAGTTTTTAGCCCCTCTGATAGCAGATTAGATGAATCATGAGTAAGACGATAATAGTACTTTAACATTGACATTATTATATTGAAATAAATGGGAAAGCGTCCTAAGTCAGACATTACAGCAAAGTTACAACATTACAACAAGTTATCCATATTTCAGACAAGAATAGGACAAGCACTGCAGTTCATTGATACCCATGCAACTGCACAGTTTGGACGATATATGCGCATAAATAAGCAGCAATGTTTACCTCGAGGTCGAATATCTCAACAGTGTAATATATGAAATACTGCACGTAACATCGGAGGCTGATGTTGACAACATTACCAGTCTGAAAGCAACCATATTTTGTCCTCAGAAATCGGTTCTTATCGCAAAGTAGTTGTGCCGACAGGTAATTTGATTGCACAACATGTGTGAAAAGATGTACTCTTGCTACTATGTATGTGAATGCTGGCATGTAACATTGATGTACCTAAGTATGTGAACATCGAGAATGACGACATGTACGAAACATATATGTAAGACCCAGATCGGGGGTTAGTCTCAGAACGGGGGTCAATCACAGAACGGAGGTTAATCCCAGAACGGGGGCCGAAAAGTTGTGACGTCAATCCCAGAACCGGGGCCAATCTGAAAATCGCCCGAAAATACCGGGAAATTCCACACATAATTATTTAAGGGACATTTACCAGATACGACCGTCAATATAACAGAAAATGCATACTTTTAATTCACTTCATTGCTAAACACTTCACGGTCATTTGGTTCATTTGGTCTAGATGACAACCATGAGTCTACACTAGTTCCGCCATATTTTTATCTGGATGCATACGGCCAGGGCGTGACGTTACATCACTAACTTTGACGTCATTCCGGCTTGAAATCAAAAGGCAACGTGCAGAATTGGCCCCGTTCTGGGAAAAATTGACACCCGTTCTGCGATTAGCCCCCGTTCTGGGGCTGACCCCTTGACTTGACTTGACTTGATGCTTACGTTTAACGGCCGCACTGACTCTATGAACTTGCACACCGTCTGCATAAAGCAGAGAAGAGAGAGAGAGAGAGAGAGAGAAAGAAAAAACTTAAAAAAGAGAGACTCGATCTTGTCTGTAATTAGTGTTGATGCCCGCCAATGGCCCTATTGTTGGGTATTATTGTTTGCGGGTCTTGGGATGACCCCCAGATTTGAGTCTTATATATATATGTAACCACAACTCTAACCCACCGAAAATAGAAAGCACTCATCTGATTCGTCAATTGTAATTACAGCCTATAAAATATGGAAAATCACAGCATATAAAATCTACGTTTTACCAGTCTGTGACATATTTTTGTAACTCCACGCGCGTTTGTAAACAATAGCCAGCAGCGGGGTATATGCAAAGAAAAGCACCATCCATAGACACACCCCACTGTGGTCAAATATTACTAAAATCAAATGAAAGGTGCATCTAACACACGCCCGTACGCCCGTACATGGAATATCACCACCTGCCTATTGGAGAGGGGATACTAACTTACAACAGTCCGCTATGCCACGGGAATCAACGCTGCTTGGAATTTGTTTGCAATAGTTACTATAATGCAACATGTAGCACAAGGTGAAGATAACATATTGGAATCCCTGGGTCGAGTGGGCAATAAATGTCTCCGATGAGCCTCTGCTGAGTCTGAGACGATGTCAACGCGAGACTGTGATTCCCCGTCTCAGTCACAATCCCAACACTGCCATTGATTACGTTTTCCCACACATCGTCTGAAATACTGCATAATGTGAGAAGAAAACAAGGTTACGCGCTAGAACACCAACGTCATTCACGCGGGAAGAAACAGTGAAAGGACGTCATGTCGTTAGTTACATAACGTAACGTTATTTGCGCTGCCATGGTGTGAGAAGGGCATGTGCTTTATTTGTACGTTCACACTTAAACCGTTAACGTTCCAATCCCATACGACACAATTACAACTGCGTTACTTGATTTGAGGGCCATATACCATGTTGACCTGGACTTGTGGATCATTTGTTGCGAGAAAATCTAGCGTTTGTCTGGGATCGTCGAATACTATCACGTGGGACATGAGACTGTAAACGGATCCGAAAAACGCGGGTACGCTTGTCTCATGTGTGAGATAAATGTTAGCACGAAAGTCTCATAAACAGTAAGACTTGAATTAAACAACAGTAATTTCACGTCAAGATGTACTAAAACAATTTGTTAAATATAATATATATGGAAGCGTCCTGGTGTCAATGCTAAAATATGTTTATCTTACTGTATCCAACGTCGGTAGTAAGCCTTTGACTTCTTAGACTAACTCCTAATTCGGAGATACTAAGTCCTAATTAGGAGATACTAAGTCATAATTTGGAGATAGTAACTTCTAATTAGGAGATAGTAACCCCTAAGTAGGAGATACTAGCTGATACCATCAAATGTGACTATGAGAAACGGGGCTTATGTGTTTTGCAACCGGTGTAGATCCGGATCAGCCTGCATGTGCATTCACACAGACTGATCAGGATCTGCACTGTTCGCCATTCCATCAATGAAACACCCGTCCTGCTTCTGACAATTATTATAGATAGTTAGTATGTTATATGAGTGTGTTATTTGATCAGGAGCTACACATATCACATATACCATTATAAAACCCCATTTCCCCAGTCATAACCAGAAATGTCTCGTCGAGCGCGATATGCTGACCGGGGTCATTTACATATTGTTGTCATTGGAGCGTGAAAGACACACATCATACATTTATCACCAGTCATCCGGGTAAAAGCTGACCAATTTCAATGCTGGCCATTAATGTGACCACTGGCTGACCTGAGGGCACGAAACGTCATACAACCTGTCAACCATCGTACACAAATATTTTGCAAATAACTGACTGTTCAGTCATCAATGTTCAGATTAAACAGTTTATATCTACAGAAAAGCGGATCCCTGTGTTGTGTAGATTAGACCTGTGTTGATTATTCTACATAATAACGGGATTTATGCAATTTGGACTATTAATTTAGCTGTACGAGGCTTTACATTCACAAAAGGTAAATGTTTTAATCGACAAATGACATGCATGCATAGGAGAAATATCAGCCTTCATTTTGTCCAAGTACACATGTCAAGTAAAAGGAATAGGATCAATGATTAACTGGACTATCACAATATAATCCATGACATAAAGTGTAATTAAATATGTATGCATTGTATAAAAGCATTTAATTTATTAGTGGAAATTCTAAAATCAACCAATGCAAAACAAGAAAGTGTGTCCCGAAAAGGAAAACGAAGTGCCCAAGTAAACCAAAATGTAACAATTTAAGGCCATATAAAATGGACAAGCGTGCGTTGGTAATCACAGTCTTCGACAGTTTATGTGGACACACCTTCCCATTTTGGCAGACCGGAAAAACTACCTGTCGATCGAAACTCATTGGCTATTTTAGCCTAACTGTTTTATAAAATGGTATGATTCATTAACCGTTTCAATTTGATATGTAATACACAGAATGAGAATCTAACAATATCATAAAATGACCAAAAATCTAGCCTAGTTACGGCTATTATCATGTAACGATCTTTGTATTGGCCGAATACGTACTGACTGATAGCATAAGTTGTCGTATCACGAGTATCCGGGTTACAATTACAAACTGAAAACGGACGTTCCATTGGCAAATGACGTCACATAACGTCACCGAATGACGTTAATGAAATGACGTCACAGAGACAAGTCCGAATTCGTTTCAACGAAAATCACGTCATAATTACTCGTTTTGTAGCCTCAAGCGTTACCTGATAAATAGAACTTGACTACCATGCTAGTGTATTTTGATATCAAGTTTATCAGGTTCGGCTGGGAAACGGTAGAAGTTCCTCGGCTCACTCGCTATAGTATTCTCTGTATAAAACAGGAAACTATACAATGGTAGTCACATTAAATAGGCACCCTACAAATAGCGGTGCCGTAACGGTTACCCAAATTGAATAACTACACATAAATTGAAGTTAATGCATCACTAACGTATACAAATAATACAAGAAATGATTCAAAGGACACCCCCCCCCCCCCCCCAACCAACTGGACCCATCTACAAAACACATATGCCGCATGAGATTGAAATATGAGAATGTAGCAATACGTTTACCGACTTGGAACGGTTAGAGGGCAAAACATCAAATGATGGCACGGATACTTCATTGGAACGGCCTGTGAAATCGTGCACTAGGGCGAATGAACAGGAACAGCGCGGTGTCACAAACCTCATCAAGCCACACAAGGACATACAAGCATATACGCGCCAATACAATACAATACAATTAAGCTACAAACAAATAGGACAACTGATAACGATGGCAACGAAAGTGATTATGAGCCGACTTGCATTTTAAGGGCACTGCGTCTTAAATATGAGCAGAAAATAATGGAACAGATCGATACAAAATAATTATATTTTTATTTATATCGTAATTGTCAACACAGTGGTACCAGGAAATAAATCGGTTTGTTACAGGTATTCATTAAAGTATGCATTATCGCATAACGTCGATAATGGTCATCGTAACGAAAATGGTATTAACGTTCGTTCTTATACATCTTAAATATAATCTGAAGTGGGTATGCCTGGTCAGAAAAGAGTACCGTATATGTATAATCAATTGTCATTAGACAATGCATTAATTACATACTGGTTAAATAGAAATTACAACGTTGCGACAAGCCTCTAAATTCCTACTAATTTCCTAGCTCGCTTGATTGATACCACAACAAAACTGCTCTATTTAAAACAGCTCGAAAACGCTAGGAATTCCAGCGCACGCCTCGGAATTCCTAAGCGTTTCCTAGCCTCGCCTGATACCAAAAACAATCTGGTATTCTTCAACGCCGTGACTTGTTTTATGCTAACATATATGGCAGTAGTGCGTTAATGTCTGCATGTACACGGCGGTGGACTTCTAAAAATACTCTTACAATTGCAATTGAGGAGATGGTCAAATCGTTAATTCAGCGAAATCACGTAAGTGTGCTATTTTTATTATTTGTTCAACTACTTTTATTTGACATTTTTAGCAAAAAATAGAAAAAAAAATACTATGCGTTTATTGAATAACATTGACATATTTATGTATACATTTTATCGAAATGACACTATACTTTTAGAGATGCCAATGGGAAATACATGAATTGCATTGGTTATTTATTTAGGATTTACAGGTTACGATGTTGTGCCTTTTAAATAAATGTTGATAATAATGAATACTGACTATTGAGTGTAGTCGATGCATGGCATGCCAAACGCAATATATTACTAACCTTTTTCCAAATGTGTAAGGCCAAATGGGGAGATACTCTATGGCCCTGGGCCGTATTAAAAGCCGAATTTTGCACATCTACACACCATAAGAAAGCCACATACTAAATATGAAGTTTCCGGATATTAATAGGGTTTAAACGTTTTAGAATTTACAAGGCAAAATTACGAAATTATAATATCAAAAGGAGGAGATAATTCATGACCCGGGGTCAAATCAAAAGTTGAAATTCACTTTCCGCATCTGCGCACAACAAGGAAGCCATACACCAGATACAAAATATCCAGCTATTACAAATCTTGATATACGAATGGATGTACGTATATAGGTACGTACGGCCAGACAGACGGACATGCACCCGTGACATAGACAATATAACCCATATGTTTGGTACTATTATATGAAGTGTTTTACGAAGAACTGGAACCTATTACATTGTATATGGCATGTTTATAATAATTTTATTGTTAGGATTAAAACTATTTTTCTTTGTGGAGATGTTCAACTAGATCTATGCGAAAATAGTCAATGGCGTCTGCTCTCTGAAACATTGGATATCTCCAAGTTGTCTGCTCTTTGGAGGCTGAAGTCATGTGATATCATGTCAAATGGAAACTGTTTGAGATCCTCCACAGTATATATCTTACATGCTTGGGTAAAATATAGTTTGTGCCATGTACTATGGGCACAGTCCTTGAGACAAATATAAACGTGCAATACAACGGTTTATAACTGGCTACTACGTAAGAGACATGCTTCAGTGCCTCGAGCTACCAAACTTCCAAAGCGGACGCAAGTCCAGTAGACGGTTGAAGATGTCAAAGATGGTCGATGGGCAGGTGCCAGCTCTGCCATCTCTCTCTCTCTCTCTCTCTCTCTCTCTCTCTCTCTCTCTCTCTCACACACACACATACACGCACACATACACGCACACGCACACGCACACGCACACGCACACGCACACGCACACGCACACGCACACGCACACGCACACGCACACATTCCGCCCGAAGTCTACTTTTGTATTGTCGAGCCCGCTTGCGGAAAGCGAGACATAGTGATCACAATGACGTCCGGGTGTCCGTGCGTCCGTGTATCCGTCCGTCCGTCCGTCCGTCCGTCCGAAATCTGCGTTAAAGTTTTTAAATACCTTATATCTTTGCAGTCCTAAGTCACATTGACTTGAAACTTCAATGCTTATTAGTCAGCATCCATATATTCATGCTGTATCCCACTCATGCGGCCCCTGTGCCCAAGGTCAAGGTCAAATGACTTAGAAGTTTGCGTTAAATTTTTTGTCAAAATTTGCGTTAAAGTTTTCAAATACCTACTATCTCTGTAACCGTAAGTCGGATTTGCTTGAAACTTTGTATGCAGCTTGCTTATTGGTCAGCATCCATATATTCATTATATGTCCCACTCATGCGGCCCCTGTGTCCCTATGTCAAGGTCAAATGACTTAGAAGTTTGCGTTAAAGTTTCTGTCAAAATTTGCGTTAAATGTTTCACATACCTACTATCTCTGTAACCGTAAGTCAGATTTGCTTGAAACTTCGTATGCTTATTGGGCATCATCCATATAATCATTCTGTGTCCCACTCATGTGGCCCCTGTGTCCCAAGGTCAAGGTCAAATGACTTAGAAGTGTGCGTTATTATAAAATCTGCGTTAAAGTTTTTACCTATCTTATATCTCCACAATTGTGACTTCGATTTACTTCCAGCTTCCAATACGTTTCATCATCCATATTTTCATTCAATAGCCTGCCCATGTGGTCCACATGCCGAAGGTCAAGGTCAAATGACTTTGAAATTTGTGTTAAAGTTTTTACATACCTTATATCTCCACAACACTTACTCCGATTTACTTCCAACATCCAATACTTCTTATTCAATCATCATCCATATTTTCATTCTATAGCCTACCCATGTGGTCCACATGCACGAAGATCAAGGTCAAATGACTTTCAAATTTGTGTTAAAGTTTTTACACAACACTTACTCTGATTTACTTCAAACTTCAAATAATTCTTTATTATCATCCTTATTTTCATTCTATATAGCCACCCATGCGGCCCACATGCCTAAGATCAAGGTCACATTACAATTTGTGTTAAAGCTTTTACATACCTTATATCTCCGCAACCCTTAATTCAAACTGAAAATAAATACACTCTGTGACCATCAAATGTGTCGGCTGGCTCGACATGAGCGCCGCGGCCATCTGGTTTATTCCATAATTATCATTGCGCACTTTATGCCGTGAAGGTACAGAAGAAGAACAACAACAACCAAAAGTTTCCAGAGAGTTCATTTTTTAAATAAACTCTGTTTATGATGAGTTTTATGACGGCACACTCTTACATAGAGTACTGTCTGCTCCACGTTTTTCTTCCGACGAAGTTTTGTCTATTAATAATTAAACACAATAAATCTAAAAAATATTTAAATGTAAGTACTTTTTCACCAATATTGGCAATAACAAAAAAGTCGCCCGCCCCAAAAAAAATGGTTTGATGATATTCCATCAAATACAGTCGCGACACCGCAGTTCGTGGACATAAGGATTCTATCGTGTTGGCCTTAACTAATATAACATATAACAACATAATTATTTAACCAAAACATAACGGAACTTACCTTAGTAAGCTTTCACTCTCAAATGTGCAGTCGCCATTTATCGTAAAAATATTCACAACGAGGCTGGAATCAGAGTGGTACACGGGTTCGTGGATCACAAATTAGCAGGGATAACTTTGCCACTGAGTTCACTGACTGTCATTCAGCGGTATTTTTATGCACAGTAAACTCTAATTATCAAGTTCAAAATGAACAGTCATGCAGAGCATGATGTTATTAGCCGATCAAATCAGGGTTCAATATATGTCCACATTTTAGTAGTTACGGAATTTCGGGGAAAAGTGAGAGAAGTGTTGATTTCCTCCCCAACCAAATTCTCCCAGTTATATTTAGCTATCATTAATATCTGATCATAGCAATACTTATGGTCGTCAAATGTAAACAATATTATTCCAGTTGAAAGAATTAACCTTTGAATATAGGTGAAGGCTAAGCGCTTAGCATTACACAAATATGTAGCAAGTCAACCACAAATCTCATAAATACCCGATTTTTGGCGGCCATCTTGAAAATATGATAATTATATACTGAATATTAGTGTAGTTTACGTAAATTCTTTAATATATCCATCAGCAATGTTTTTTAACAACTTACACCAATTTCCAAGTTAAGGACCTTGACCTATTGGCTCATATATTGGCAATTTTCAACTTCCGTCAAGCATAAAGTTCAATGACCTTGAAATGACCTTCAACTTGGTTTAAAAAATGGCACCCGGATTTTTTGGAAACCTTATACATTCAAGTTTATAAAAACAACGGGTGCCATAAATTAACAGGAGGTGCCGGAATCTTATATATTATACTTACAATTGACCCTGGAATAGAAAGCAAACCGCCTAACTTTAGTTTACCGTGTTTATTTATAGCCAAATTGCAAACCACGTAACTTTAGTTCACCAAACTCTTGTAGTGAAAACGTTTATTTATAGCCAAATTGTGTTATTTCGCTATATTTAAAATTTTCAACAGAGATAATGGCCAAAAATGAACAATTATCCGGTTGATGTAATTTGGACGTGATACAACAATTTTCGCATTTGTAGATTACAGAATATAGGAGAAAAGGGTGATTACAAATTTTTTCACAGACCAATGGATAACCAATATATAGCTGATCTATAAATAGATCGGCTAATAATAATCTGTAACTGTAATACACTAATGTAATAAATATAACGTATTTACACTGTTTTTTCCTTTATCAGTCAAAATTATTCCTCTGACCCCGTCCATGGCGATACATGACAGGAACAGTAGCATTTACTGTGGCGTCCAAGAACGCGTACTGGGCAGCAGTATTTGAGATGAACCCAGTGTGTACCTGGTTTAAAGCATTAGGAAAATTATTGTCACAAACGCAGCACAGGTCTTTTGGATTGTACTCGGATTCATCCAAACCTGTTGACGAATCTTGTATTACATGTGCATGTGTTGTTCCCGATGGGCCTGGTTTGGGACTGTCACTAGTACGCACTGGGTTAACTCGTTTCTTTGTTATTCTTCACTGTAGACTTGTCGGTAGTAGGTCTAATTGTTGTACCAGGTGATTTTAGAGGAGGCTGGAATTTGGATTTGTATGTTTTTGGTTGTGATTCAGAGAAGTATTGCTGTAACCGGATAGTGACATCTACCTCTGTCATAGCCTTCCCTGCAACCACTTACTTATTGATCGGCGCTCTTTTAATACAGCTGAACTGACATTGCAGGACTGTCCCCTCCCACCACAGGCTGTTCAGCTGTTTGTTCAGGTCTCACAACTTCTGTGGTACCGTGTTCATTTTGAAATTGCTGTCGAAGTTGGTTTGCCTCGAAGACAGTGACATCAATTTCTGAAGGATTAAAGGGATAAATCCCAGATTACCTGAACGCTGCCTGTAAATTTGCTTGTGACAGCCCCTTTGTACATGCCTTGCAGGCGACAGAACATACGTTGTACCTTCCAATGATTCTACCTTGCGTTGATGTTTCATGCATTCGTCCCTATATATTTTGGAAAATGCCCTAAAGCAGCCGACGTCCATTGGTTGGAGAATGTGCGACGTATGTGGAGGGAGAACGAATAGAATGATCTTGTTATCTTTAGCCCAGTCTACCAGGAACGGCGATATGTGTGACCTATGCCCGTCATACATAAGTAATATATGATCATCCGGGCCGGATTTCGCATATTTGACAAAATGGTTTTGTAGATAATCCAGGAACACCCCAGAATTAGACCAGCCGGATTTCGATACCGTTCCCTGTGCACCAGTGCTTGCTCCCTCCAATAGTTCCTCCCTCATCCTGGCCCCTACAAACACAAAATATGGTGGTATCTGGTACCCAAGAGCATTTCCGCAGGCGAGAATTGTCGTAGTTGACGACCTCTCAGATGTCACTACGGATGGAACATGGTCAGCCGACGAAACGACATGTGTGGGTCTGAAATTCTGTTGAACGCCTTTCTCGTCTACATTATATATTAGCTGTGGCTTGTCCTTGAACCCATATTTGTCCAATGTTCTCCCCAACTCCTCAAAATACCTGGTAATGCTATCTGTAGAGCAAGCTTTTGATCGAAGTTCAGACAGCGTTTTGGGCCTCTGAACATTTAATTATGGCCAACGACACAGAAAGCCATAAAACCACCTGTGGGTCAATGGTGTGTCCCTGTCCCACTTTCCCAGAAGTACGGCGCATTCAGAGGCTAAATTTATGACCTGAACATGTGTAGCCATACCCAACGGTCGCGATTTCCCTGATATGTCTGGTCAGCCTCCCTCTTCTTCTTGATCAAACAATGGTATTCCGCCGTACGTGTATTCTGCCATTGACTCAATCTCTCAGAGTTTGCTCTGGGACCCCATATTTGATGGAATTTCTACAAATCATTCTTTTTTTGGGGAGGGTGACTTTTTTGTTATTGATGAAAAACTACGTACATTTATATATGGTTTCTCATCCTTTATCATCTACAACAAGTTCCAGTTCCAGTTGGCTTACTGTGTCGCTTCCTTAAAAGCAAAGTAACATTGTGCATTGCGGTTACAGTCATATTTATTTGACTATCATCACCAAAGTTCTATAAAATTAAATGTAAATATTCAATTTTTTTTCATCTGTTAGTTTTGAATTTCTCCATGTCACATCCACATGTGACCATGACATGGATCCTGGGGGCCGTTTCACTTAACTTTGTAGGACTAAAACGTTCGTAAGTGCAAAATTATGATCGTCTGGAAATTTCACCTGAACAATGTTTTTTTGTAAACAATTATTGGATTTATATTTATTGAACATAGGCTGCATGTGCAGTGTGCAGCCTATGCTCAATAAATGTAAATCCATTAATTGAAATTTCCAGACGATCCTAAATTTGCACTTACGAACATTTTAGTCGTACAAAGTTTAGTGAAACCTTAGTCTTAGTATTTAACCAAAATTGCAAAGTATACTTATCTAGCAAAGTATACTTTGAGGGAGTAATCATTTATTTTTCCCGAAATACATTATTTCATATAGAACTAACGACTGCATATATTTGATGATTAAAAGTATGCAGAATTATTATACTGAATTTATTACATTATCACAGCCAAAATGGCTGTGAATAATGTAATAAATTCAGTATAATAACAAGAAACGAGGCAAAGCCACGAAGGCCAGGTTTTTTGCAAGCATAGCAGTTGCAGAGATATAGTATACAAAAAACTTTAACAAAAAAATGAAAATATGGATGATGATAAACACCCATGTGAAGTTTCAATGTAATGGGCGGAGCAGTTGCAGAGATATAGTATAACAAAAAACTTTTAACCAAAAAACTTTAACCAGACGTACGTTAAAAAGTTAACATTGAAAATGGCAATTACGTAGAAATAATAGGTGAAGCTAAGTAAAAAAAATGGTCACATGTTGGATAGTTATATGTGGTGGGCACCCCTTGGTTATGAAGCTGTGAAAGTTTGGTGGTCCTAGGTGGTACTGTACCAGAAATGGACTTAAACACGAAAACTTAATATTGTAAACGCGAAAAGGTAACATTGAAAATGGCTAAGTAGACTGCGCGGAAAAAATGGGTCAAGTTAAAAAAAAGGTAACATGTTGGATAGTGATATGTGGTGGGCACCCCTTGATTATGAAGCTGTGAAAGTTTGGTGGTCCTAGGTGGTACAGTAACAAAGAAATGGACTCAAACACGAAAACTTAACATTGATTGTGGACGCCGCCCGCCCGGCTTTCACCAATCCAATAGCCTGGATTTATTTTTTTCTCCAAAAAACCTGGCTAAAAATTAATAAATTAATCCTTAAATTGAAAATTTCTCGCGCAAAGTATACTTTGCTAGATAAGTATACTTTGCAATGTTGGTGAAATAGGCTACAGATCTATGGTGGTACAGCATGACAGCATGTGGTATTAGTGAGCCGTCGGCCCACATGTCAAGTCCCCATTGAGGTGCTGTGATATGGTTTCTATGCTTCATGGCGTGTTAGCTTTGTATTGAAGACATAGTATGAGAGCTCTGTGTTGTATATTGGTCCCAGATTTGCCAGTCAATATTGGACTCTTGGATTCCCCTATTCCCCAAATGCAGAGTGTGAAAAATAACAATCATGCATTCTCGCTGGCCTAGTTATAGTTTACAAATCATGTCATTGCAGAGCCACAGTGCCAGTGCTGTGTGTAGTATAGGGCTGGAGTGATTGACTGGATGTAGCCGCTTCCACAACATTGCTCTGTGTTATATAATTGGGGTAAGTACACACCGTTGTTTTGAAATAGTACTCCATTTATACAGTGTTTGGTTATACATGTAAGTTTGTGTACTGGACATCAATGTGTAACTTGTCAGTTGAGTATGTGGCATTTGATGATTAATCTGATCAAACTAAGAACAGAGGATGCATTTCTAAAATATATATAAGATCTTACATGAGCGAGGACTTAACCAATATTTATTAAACTTGTTTACTGATTTCATCAGAAACGAGGCTATGCCGATTAAATCAACACAAATGTTAGATTTAATTTTTTTGCATCAGCATAGCTTCATACATTGAAGATGTACTGGTCATTTAACATGTTTTCTGTAACTTTCTCTTTCACATAATTATACATTATGCTCGTGTTTTCTATTTAATAAACTGTGTTAATACACTCATAGCACTGCGAAATCCCAGTTTATGGTACATGCAATACGGTCCTATGTAAGATAAGCTGCGTATTTGCTTAAATACCCAATTAAAATTGCCAAAAACCCAATTAAAATCAGAAGTAGTGAGTATCAAAAAGCAATAAAAACTTTGTGGTACCTTTATCATGTTTCAGAAAACAATAAACTGACCGTAAATATAGCATATTTTTCTTATTTTCCATGAAAACACATCTTGGTATTTCATTAGAATTGTCTCCAAGGAGACAATTCTAATGAAATGCCAAGACATGTTTTCTTTTCTAAACAAACTATTCAATAATTGCTGTCTGTTGATGTAAACAGTAGTGTGATTTAATTTTACCCAATTAAAATTTTGAAATACCCAATTGCTTCAGAAATGATGGAGTAACAATACTCAATTACTAATTTCTTATCTGGAGCCCTGCATTGTCAATCATCGAGTAACCTGGCCAGAGCCATCAGATGTAGGAGGATATCACATATCACTACCAGTAGTTGCTGGTTTGTTATTTAACCCATTACAGGCCCGTAGCCAGGGGGGGTCGGAGCGGTCGTCGACACCCCCCGCCCAGCCTCTCGAAGTTAACAATTTTTTGAGCATCGAGGTTCCACTTTTTTAGACCCCCCTATATACCTCAGGCCCATTGGGCCTTCGAAACGACCCCCCCTTCAAACAGGTCTGGATACGGGCCTGCATTACTTACGAAATACCCTGTAGGGGTAACAGAAATTCAATATACGTATAAATTTTTCTTTTCTTGTTTCTCATCCAAAGTCTGTGTTGTGACTACTCATTGAGACGGTTCAAATGATGGTCATAACATATAATTTCAAGAAGAAATAAGAACAGTATTTAAAATTCCTTGTAATCATAGGCCTCGCCAGGATTTTGGAAAGGGGTTGCGAGTGCCGAAGGGACTCGGCTGGGAGAGCACGAGAGGGGTGTCCCCTTTTATTTAGTGGGGGGGTCCTCCCCCATAAAATTTTTGTATAGTAGATGCTCTAAAACAAGTTATCCTAGTTATTTCAGAGGCATCGAATCTGATTTAGGCGCGTTGTGAATTACACATATTTGCAAAATCTGAAGTGATAAATACGGGATTGGCGATATGAAGACAAAAAGATGTGGTAATAGGTCCACTTGAACAGTTCACTCCAATATAATGTTAGCCAAGTGGAGACGACGCGGGTGTAGCTGCATGCAGAGTTTCACTGCCCGTTCATAACTGACATCATGTCCATAATGAATGGACATCAATGCGAGAGACGAAAGTCTGGGTGTCCCCATGCTTGACCTCAGCCATGACTTCAGGCGCCGCAGTGTGGAAAATTAACGCTCGCACTCACATGAGGTTAATGTGCATGTGATTTTCAACATAATGAACAGGTTTGGAAACCTGCTTTCGTCACAAGTTTTAATGGCTGAGGCTAGTGACGATGGACGGTCATCGGCTGCTACGCTCTCCATGACATAATCTCAATACACACAACGTCCGGACTGGGCAAATCGTTGGTGTCAGAGCTCCAGTTAAGGTGCGTAATTTGGAGGTAAATTTCTGATTTCTCCATCAAAAATGGCAAGTTGGGAGTGCTTTAGAATCGTCTCATTTACGCAACTTAACTGAAGCTCTGGATGTACATGTTGACTGCGTCATCAATATCGCAGTCAAGTTTCGAGCACATGATACTTGGTACCAAACAAAGTAATTTCACCGCTGTCTGCGACGTGTGGTCAAATCGTGTATGCATCTCATTAATGGCTCTGTCCAGCAAGGGGATAGCAATGGTTCGGCGCCAATATTCCTCCGTCGTATCGGCCGGCGTGTTTTGTCGAGTTGTCTGTCACTTGACAATTCTTGGTAAGGATGGCGTAACGCATATCTTCTCAGCCAATCTAACAGCTTGGTCAAAAATATTCTTGAACTGTTTACTAATATCACTTCGAACAGCCTTCAAATCCGAGATTGTTTCATTCACCATGGAATAAGCCTTTACAATATCAATGTTGCTACCCTGTTAATTAACAGTGATGCCTCGCAGTGGGTACAATAGATGATATACTGATACCTCCAATAATAAGCCCAGTCACATATTGCCTTGAGACGCGCGGTAGCTTCCCTTTTAGAATTGGAATCCCAGCCAGTTATGTATTGATCGTCAACGTTACATTACATCTCAATCGCTTCCACCAAAAATGGTATGGCCAGGTAAAAGTGTTCATATGCCTTATCTCGTTCAGACCACCGTGTCTTACATAGTCCCACGATAACTTTCCTTGTACTAGAGCTGCTTTCCCTATTGTGATAGGGTATGCCTGCGAAACACAGTGTGTTGTTTACCGAGCATAATTATTCACTTGCTCCTGAGATAATGACGAAAATATATATATAAAAAAAATGACAAAATGAAAAGGGGTTGCGTTCGCACCCCCCGTAACCCCTCTGGCGATGCCTATGGTAAGGACAATGGTGTATCCTCAGCTAGTAAAAGGTTAACTTTGGATATACTATCTGTGTGACCTGGTGCCTCAACTCGCCCAAAGGCTGTAGATGATGGATGGTACCAGATGTTATGTTGGTGATTGTCACCACAGGTTGAAGTACCAGACCGAGGTCTATAAATACATCAAATATGCCTAAAAGCATCAATAAATGAAGAAAAAAATAAGCTAAACAATTTGTTTTACTCCCTCCATATAGACTTGTACTAAAAGCATCAATGAAAAAAAATAAGCTAAAAAATTGTTTGTACTAAAAAAATAATTTGACCTTATTTTTTTCTTCATTTAACCTTATTTTTTTCTTCATTTATTTAGGCATATTTAATGTATTTATAGACCTCGGTCCGTTACTTCAACCTGTGATTGTCACTGGGGAAATTGGGCTTTTGGCATTTGTGGAAATGGTGTTTCTAGCTCCTGAACTTCTAGCACGCTCCTGCAGTCTGATACTGGTCCATACTGTTTCTTAGAAGCATTGTGGGTGAGTGTTTCACCGACTGAATGATTTGGGCCGACACTAGTCACAGAGATTATGTAAGGGCAATGCAATGATCTGAAGAAAAAAAGTTTCATTTCTGATCAGTGCTGATCCTGTTTAACTCTTTCAACACCACATGCCTGTATAGTGGTATTGGCAAAAAGTGTAGATCCAGATGAGACGAGCCGTCTCATCAAGATCTGCACTTTTTGCAAGTAATTTTCATATTTTTGAGAGCAAAAACACCCCATGTTCATAAATGGACTGGTCTGAAAATCATTTTGTGCCGGTTGGATTGGTTGCAAAATTAACATATGAAATTCCATTCCAGTTACTTAGGGGTGAAAGGGTTAACCTCGTTTGTTGGCTGGGACCGTGGCCAGTATAAACTGTAATAGACAATACATGTGAAAGCTGATCAGGGACTACAGGGGTCACAATGGCAATAGCCTCGCACTTGTCACATTCCGTAATGTACAGTGAATGGCATATTTCACATATGCCCAGTGTGATCACAGGCTTTCGGCTTGTTTCGGCTTTCATCGGTATAACTCTATATATGAACAAGGCTTCTAATTTTTGGTCGGACACAACCTCGTATCATAACACATTCCATGATTTTATTAACGCTAATGTGAACATTTTGGCGGAAAGTGCACATGTTCATTTGAGAATTATTGTTATCTTGCTAAAATAACATACCGGTAGTTAGAACATATTTATGAAAATAATATCGAACTAGAAAAAGTCGATGGCGCGCCATCGCAATATACCCACTTTCCCCAAATGCTAAGTCCGAAAGGGGGAAGTAATCCATGATGGAGGGTCGGATAAAAAATCCGAATTCACTTTGCGCATGTGCACATGATAACGAAGCTACATAGCAAATATGAGGCGCGTAGGTATGAAGGTGAAAAAGTTTTTCGAGTTACAAGGAAAAAGGAAAAAATGGGAAATTCTGAGTCGGAAAGGGGGAGGTAATCGATGATGGAGGGTCGGATCAAAAATGGGAATTCACTTTGCGCATCTGCACATAACGAAGGTACATACTAAATATCAGGCGCGTAGGTATGAATGAAAAAGTTTTTCGACGTTACGAGGAAATTGGGAAATTCTGAGTCCGAAAGGGGGAGATAATCCATGATGGAGGGTCGGATCAAAAATCCAAATCCTTCACTTTGCGCATCTGCACATGATAACGAAGCTACATACCAAATATCAGGCGCGTAGGTATGAAGGTGAAAAAGTTTTTTCGAGTTACGAGGAGAAAATGGGAAATTCTGAGTCCGAAAGGGGGAGATAATCCATGATGGAGGGTCGGATCAAAAAATCCAAATTCACTTTGCGCATCTGCACATGATAACGAAGCTACATACCAAATATCAGGCGCGTAGGTATGAAGGTGAAAAAGTTTTTCGAGTTACGAGGAAAAATGGGAAATTCTGAGTCCGAAAGGGGGAGATAATCCATGATGGAGGGTCGGATCAAAAATCCAAATTCACTTTGCGCATCTGCACATGATAACGAAGGTACATACCAAATATCAGGCGCGTAGGTATGAAGGTGAAAAAGTTTTTCGAGTTACGAGGAAAAAATGGGAAATTCTGAGTCCGAAAGGGGGAGATAATCCATGATGGAGGGTCGGATGAAAAATCCAAATTCACTTTGCGCATCTGCACATGATAACGAAGCTACATACCAAATATCAGGCGCGTAGGTATGAAGGTGAAAAAGTTTTTCGAGTTACGAGGAAAAAATGGGAAATTCTGAGTCCGAGGGGGAATAATCCATGATGGAGGGTCGTGGATGAAAAATCCAAATTCACTTTGCGCATCTGCACATGATAACGAAGCTACATACCAAATATCAGGCGCGTGGGTATAATTACAGCTCCTTTTCCTAGGTCGGACATAACCTCACATCATAACAAATGAAATAATGTGTTTAAGGCTCTAACGTCAATATTGTAGTGGCAAGTTCATATGATCATTTGAGAATTATCGATATCCTGCAGAAATACATAGAAATGGATAGAAAATTACAATTTTAAACACGTTATTTTGTTATGCTACGAGGTCGTGTCCGACCAAAGTTAGAAGCCTTGTTCATATATATAGAGTTTTACCGATGAAAGCCGTAACACGCCGAATGCCTGTGAGTGTGATCAGGGCCTACACAGATCACCAGTCGATCACTGTAGTAGTTTTTGTGTTGTCAACACAACTATTAGACTATAATCGAAGATTAACACTTTCAACACTACAGCCCCTATATAGCGGTGTTTGCAAACAGTGTAGATCCAGATAACCCGGCTCATGGCGAGCCGTCTCATCAGGATCTGCACTTTTTTGAAGTAATTTTGAAGAAGAAAAAAACACCCCCTTTTCATAAATTGACTACTCTAAAGATCGTTTTGTGACAATTGGATTGGTCAGAAAATTAACATTTCAAAATCCATTACAGTTATTTAGAGGTGAAAGTGTTAATTGTGACAGCAAGCTGACCAGGATATACACATGTTATAAATTGTGTTGGGTAAGTTTTCTCACCTGGCAGTCCATAACTCCTTGATTGATTTCCCCAGTATTTCACTGTACTACATCAGGCTTCAAGCTAGCCCTACAAAATAGGGAGTTGTCACCAAAAAAAAAGAGAAAATAGACAATTTTTTCCAAAATTTCTTCTTTTTTTATAGTGAAAAACTTCTCCCTCCAATCAAAATAAGGAAAAATCAGACAATATAGGGAGAGAATTTCGCCCACTTCGCCTGAAATATCATCCTTGCTATATGTATGTACCGTAGATCTATGGATTCAACACTTCAGGGCACTGCGAGGATCAAGTTGGTTCACATGGTACAATTTGAGACACAGAAAGCATGAACAAAGGTCAATACTCTGGGATTATCAAGCTGGTGCACATCGTGTAATTCGACATATTTCTAATATGAATAAAATTAATGTTAACCCTTAGACCGCTATCTTATTTTTTTTGCCGTCTGCTTTTTATTTTCTATTTTCTATTTTTATCATCAAAAACATGGTTTGACAGCACTTTCGAATCATTTACAACATGGTTTGACAGCACTTCAGAATCATTTCCATTGAAAATGGTTCGGAAGTGCTGTCAAAACATGTTTTTATTGAGAAATAAGGCAAGATATAATAGCAACAGCAGACGACAATTGTTGTGAGTAGCGGTCTAAGGGTTAAGGTCTGAGATTGTCCAGTGAACATAGTGTAATTTAACCCTTTCACTCCTAAGTAACTGGAATGGATTGTGATATATTTCCCGACCAAACAAATTGTCACAAAACGATTTTCAGACTGGTCCATTTATGAAAAGGGGGTGTTCTGTTCTAAAAAAAAATAAGAAAATTACGTGCAAAAAATGCAGATCCTGATGAGAGCCGAGCCGGTTCATCTGGATCTACACTTTTTATGCCACCGGGTTTCGAAGAAACGGGTGGCATATAGTGTTTGGACCGTCTGTCCGTCCGTCCGTCCGTCCGGGCAAACATCAGGGGTTTAGGAGCTTAGGGTAAGGGTTAGTTTCCTTTGAAGTTCTTTGAACTTATACCATTAGCCCATAAAACCTTTTGAAGTTTAGGGGCTAGTCCTTTGATCTTTTATATAGCAAATAGCCCATAAACCCAAAATGTTGGTACGTCCGTCCGGGCACACACTTATGTGGCTAGCCCCACAGGGTTATGGACTTGTTAAAGGATAGGGTTGGTTACAATTAGCCACCTAAAAAATCGTTTTATGTGGCTAAAAATCGTTTTATGTGGCTAATATTTAACATGTGATAAGCCACATAAGTACCCTAATGTAAGAACGTCCGTCCGTCAGTCCGTCCGTCCGGGCACACATTAGGGTACTTCTGTGGCTAGCCCCACAGGGTTATGGACTTAGTAAAGGATAGGGTTGGTTACAATTAGCCACCTAAAAAATCGTTTTATGTGGCTAAAATCGTTTTATGTGGCTAATATTTAACATGTGATAAGCCACATAAGTATAGTACTGTAAGAACGTCCGTCCGTCCGTCCGTCCGTCCGGGCACACATTAGGGTACTTATGTGGCTAGCCCCACAGGGTTATGGACTTGGTAAAGGATAGGGTTGGTTACAATTAGCCACCTAAAAAATCCTTTTATGTGGCTAAAAATCGTTTTATGTGGCTAATATTTAACATGTGATAAGGCACATAAGTATAGTACTGTAAGAATGTCCGTCCGTCCGTCCGTCCGGGCACACATTAGGGTACTTATGTGGCTAGCCCCACAGGGTTATGGACTTAGTAAAGGATAGGGTTGGTTACAATTAGCCACCTAAAAAATCGTTTTATGTGGCTAAAAATCGTTTTATGTGGCTAATATTTAACATGTGGTAAGCCACATAAGTATAGTACTGTAAGAACGTCCGTCCGTAGTCCGTCCGTCCGTCCGTCCGTCCGTCCGTCACACTTTTCGGTTAACCAATTTGTCACAGTTTCTCAAATATGCTGCAGGTGGCATCCGCGTTCGACAGACGCATTTCTTGTTACCAATACCACTATACAGGCCTTTGGTGTTGAAATGGTTAACGTGGTTCGCGAGTTAACATACTCATATTTATTTTCAGTACCGTATGTCAACTGGCACCTTGTGCACCAACTGGACAATCACAGTGATAAATATTACAAACCAAAATTATTTTAACTTATTCTATTTACAGAGTACTGCACGCAATGCTACTAGGAGTCAGTGACTGCGAGTCCTGAATCTACCTCTGTCTATATACCTCCGTCTGTCAGCCACTGGTCAGTGCCGAGCACACGATGCAGGGGCCCGGGGGAGACGTGGCCCTGCACACCCTCAGTATGGTCAATGGGGGCTATTTGAATTCCCCGACCGAGGACTACCTCAACCCGACGTGCCAGCGTGGAGCCCCGCCCCAGGGCCAGTTGTCTGAGGGTCCAGCGGGGGCCGGATCTCCGGTACAGCTGAGACAGAAGAACTCCAGGTTTGACTCCGGTGAGTAGCCGTCTCGGACACGTGAATGTATAAATGTCACTGTGAATGGGGATTGTGGGTTTTGGGACCCGTGTAGATCCAGATCAGACTGCATCCTGTCCGGATCAATGAAACACCTAGTAAAATAAATAAGACGCTAACCGCTACATACGATGTGAAGGGAGCGACCCAGTAAGTGGGTTGAAACCGTGGAATACCTTGCTCTATGAAACACCCATCATGCTTCTATAGATCGATATCAGTCTACAGGAGTGTGCTATTTGGCCTTGAGCTTGAACATACCCACACAACCATTAATATGCCAAAGGGGCATATTCATGTTTTACAAACATAATGTCTATTTTCTTTTTCGTCCTTGTCACCATTTGATAATATTTTTCAGTGTAGGTTTGGGTCTATGTTCCAATGACCAAGGTCAAGGCCAACATAGTTTTCATCTTCATCTTGTTTTTGAGAATTTTCCACTTAATGACATGCTTCGATGTGACCACTCTTTGTGCTATTGTCATTTGCCCTCCACAAAAGTATGATAGAGGTAATGTGTTGAGAGTGACTGGAGAAATGGAGTTTGTGGGTTATTTTCCATAAATAACTTTTGAAGTTGACACAAATTTCAGAGTACATGCGGAAGAATATAATTCCGCATGTACTCTGAATTTTTTGTCAACTTTTGACTTCTTTTATGGAAGCTTTGTTAAATTTTGTTATACAACCAGCGTAGCCCCAAATCAGCCTGTTATAAGTTTGTTATACTATAGGAATGAATGGCCTTTTTGTAGAATTTATCGGGGTATAAACTTGGAAAAGTCGCGGGAATACTGGACGGAGGCTGGAAGGCCTCGTCCAGTATTCCCGCAACTTTTCCAAGTTTATATCATTCCTTATAATTCCAGCATTTGAAATAAATTCATCAAGAAAATGTGTTTATTTTCCGTTTTCTTAAGAATTATTTTAACTGCGCCTCATGGTTACGGAAAGTAGTTTGGCGTGGGAGTTTACTGGCATATAAATTTTGGACAGAGACTTGCTACGGGCCAATCAAATGTTAGGGAATTGTGTAAATATATTTGTGCTGGAATTATAACCAGCGTAGCCCCAAATGAGCCTGCGTAACCGCACAGTCTGATCAGGGCCTGAGTGGGTGGCAGGTGGGCGCATGCGATGCGTAATTTAACGATCGGGGTTCATCCTTACCGGAATCCCGACTGAAGACATGGTTTGGCCCTCACATACGTCTTTGGAATTTTGTGTGTGACAGTTGAATCTGGTTATATCCCTTATAAGATTTTAAATAGGGGAAGGGGCCAAGTGACTTTGGTGCGGTATGGACCTGGCACCAGGTCAGGTTATTCTAATTTCAGGGTTGAATATGTTGTATCTCGATGTAAATATTCTATTCTGATTTTGGGATTTTCCCCCCAATGCAGCAGGTTGAAACGGGATTGAACCTGTTTGCCCGGCCTTACATGACCTTAGCTGTTGATAGGCCGTTAAACACCAATAAACAAACAAACAAACTGATCAGGGCCTGCAATGTTCGCCATTCAGTCGACGAAACACCTGTTATGCTTCTAATTTTAACTTATAGTTTTGATCCTGATCAGCCTTCAGGATTGCACTAGAAGATCAGAAGTTTGAATATCCACAAATGCCTATTTGTCCAATCATAGCCACATGTTTTGGGAGTGGGTGGGGAAGGGGAGCTAGTGGTAGGGGTGGATGTGGGTAATATTTCCCCCATCGGCCCATGTTCTGTGGGATCATATATCAAATGTTAGCGGAGGCAGCTACAACTATGTATAAGGTTTTGTCATGAACCGTGGACATAAGTAAGGATATACTTAATGATCGTGTTGGCAATTTGGGGACGATTTGCTTCAAATGATTTTGATGGATGGCAAGATAACTGAAGTAATTGCGGTTTTACATCAGTATTACTGATGCGTTCCATTCTATAATGGGAGCAGTTATAGTCTACATAGATATTTAAAGGAGTTTATGGATATGAACACTAGTGAACACTACGGTAGTTTCATTTTTAGCCAGAAAAACAAATTAAGTTTGGCTTTTCACTTTTGGTAAGCTGACTAGCATTCACATTTTTCTGTATTACAAACATTTTTTTTAACAAATCCGTTTTTAGGTTACTCACCAATGCATATGGGTTTAAGAAAAGGATACAAATGTACAATAAATATTGTATTCACTGATTTTGTTTCACTTTATGTTTCAGTACAGGCTCTAGATAAGCTCAGAAATAGCGAGTATTAATGTCACAGGGTGAGAAAAGTGTGCTCCGGCCCGAGGCTCGAACCCGGGACCTCTGGTTTACCGTAACATCGCTCTAACCGACTGAGCTAGCCGGGCACAAATACACACTTCCTCCCCACAGTGAGTTACGTACCGTGACATACTTTTCCGCCAAATTGGAAATCGTCCCCGAATTCTATATTTAATTTGTCCCTGAATTCCATATTTTTGGTACATTTTGGGTAGTATATATATCAGTCACGGCCCCACAGAGCACGGAACCAAAAATGTACCAGGGTTGCCTGCTAGGCAAGGTGTGTAGGGTTGACAATATACCCTATTGTTTATCACGGGTTCTAATGGACCACAACACAGGCGATGATTACTGTATTCTGGAATATATATATATAAAATATATATCGAGACATGTACAATAGCTATGTGTCGACTCTATGAAGTAGAATCGGCGAGTGCAATGTTATGTAATCATGAATACACCTGTATATATGCACAGGTGTAGCCATGCTTACACAAATGTTTTTTGTTTTTTTTTATTAGTGTTTAACGGCCTATCAACAGCTAAGGTCATGTAAGGCCGGGCAAACGGGTTCGATCCCGTTTTAACCTGCTGCATTGGGGGGAAAATCCCAAAATCAGAACGGAATATTTACATCCAGAACAAATATATTCAGCCCTGAAATTAGAATAACCTGACCTGGTGCCAGGTCCATACCACACCAAAGTCACTTGGCCCCTTCCCCTAAAACTGGATTACGAATATCGTAATACTCACATAAGGGGTATAACCAGATTCAACTATCACATACAAAATGCCAAAGACGTATGTGAGGGCCAAACCAGGCCAAGTTAGGATTCCGGTAAGGATGAACCCCGATCGTTAAATTACCCATCGCATGCTCCCAACTGCCACCCATGCTTACACATATGACATACACAACATAGAAGTCGGTTCACGGTAACGCGATATCAAATAAACAATACAATACTGAGTCGGCTTGCAGTTGCATAAGAAATACCGTACATGTAGAATGTAAAGTAGATTTCATTACAATATGTTACACAATCAAACCCACCTGGAATATATATATAAAATATATATCAAGACATGTACAATAGCTATGTGTCGACTCTACGAAGTAGAAACGGCGAGTGCAATGAAGCGCGGGGAAAGGCATGCATTGTGCAATTATCAACCCACGTGACCTGAGGGCAGCTCCACCTATTGACCACATATCTAGGCAACTGCACGACCACATATTACCAACCTACGATACAACACAATACAATATAATAGACTACAGAAGAATGCAGTACAATACAATGTAATACAATCTGATAGAATACAACAGGAATTGCAACCTATGACATCAAAAAGCAATACAAAAATTGTGGTACTTTTATCATGCTGCAGAAAACAATAAACAGACCACAAATATAGAATACTTTTCTTATTTTCCATGAAAATTCATCTGGGTATTTCATTAAAATTGTCTCCAATGAGACAATTCTAATGAAATGCCAAGACATATCGAAGTAAACTATTCAATAATTGCGGTCTGTTCATGTGTAAACAATAGTGTGATTTTATTTTACCCAATTAAAATGTTGAAATACCCAATGAAATGATGGAGCGACAATAATCAATTACTAATTCTTATCTGGAGCATTGCAGTATATGTATTTACCTTGTGCGAGCGGGCACAGTACAGTGAGTCCATATAATAACTATAGTCTGTTTCACGAAAGCTGCCCAAATTTTACGCCCATATAAACAATTCAAAAACAATATTATTTTCGATAATATTAAATTAATGGAAAAATTAAGAATGAGCCTTCTTTTTATTTCGTGAAATTTGGTCAAATATTGGTTTTATTACGAAAAATTGATTTCTCTATGAGAATTTAACATGGGGGGAAAACAGGCAAGGCAGTGTGGGAGGATTAAAAAAACGAAATATTTTGGAAATTGACTCCGAAACTTGACTAGATAGCTTGGAAATGATCCAACTAAGAAAACAAAAGTTAAATTTTAAAAATCGGTCCAGTATTTCTGAAATTCTAAAAAATTTCCCCATGTTAAATCCCCATACGGCCATAGACAGCTTCACTCCGTGAAGATGTATATGGGGATTTAACATGGGGAAATTTTGTTTTCGCAATAAAATCAATATTTGACCAAATTTCACGAAATAAAAAGAAGGCTCATTCTTAAATTTTCCTTTAATTTAATACTATGGAAAAAAATATTTTTTTTGAATTGTTTATATGGCCATAAAATTTGGGCAGCTTTCGTGAAACAGACTATAGAGTTCTAATTGTCGGATTGTAACCACATTCGGTTGTCACTGCAAGACGAAGAACCCTATTGATATTCAAAAGTTTCTTGACTTATCTGCCCTTGGCGGCCATTTTCACAATATTCATCCTTCTCCGTGCAATAATTAGAGTTTTACTTGACGGATCATTACCAAAATGTGTTACACATATTTATCATGACAAGAATTAGTACTCTATTAGATTTCAGTGAATTATCTCCCCTTATTGACTGACCATGCCTCGATGGGCGTATTTTGTGATCTTTGGCACTCTTGCTACACATATCTGAGACTAAGTGCCTTTAAGATATACATGTGTAACGTTATAGGAATGAATGGCTTTTTTGTGGAATTTATCGGGGTATAAACTTGGAAAAGTCGCGGGAATACTGGACGAAGGCCGGAAGGCCTCGTCCAGTATTCCCGCGACTTTTCCAAGGTTATATCCCCGATAAATTCCACAAAAAGGCCATTCATTCCTCATAATTCCAGCATTTGAAATAAATTAATCAAGAAAATGTGTTTATTTTCCGTTTTCTTAAGAATTATTTTAACTGCGCCTGACGGTTACGAAAAGTAGTTCGGCATGGAGTTTACTGGGATATAAATTTTGAACGGAGACTTGCAACGGACCAATCAAATGTTAGGGAATTGTGTAAATATTTTTGTGCTGGAATTATACATGTGTAACGTTAATGAAATAATAGCGATATATACATTACTGGTTACAGTGTGATGGTCATGTAACTCACCATGACAAATACAGGCTTACTGCATTTTATGTAGGTCCACCTCACCATTGTATCTTGTCAGGGTAGATACCATTCACCATTAATGTTTTAGTTAGTGAAACAGTACTAAAACATTGTTGTCTCATCAGTCACAGGGCTCCAGATAAGGAATTAGTAATTGAGTATTTTCACTCCATCATTTCTGAAGCAATTGGGTATTTCAAAATTTTAATTGGGTAAAATAAAATCACTCTACTGTGTACACATCAACAGACAGCAATTATTGAATTAGTTTGCTTCGAAATGAAAACATATCTTGGCATTTCATAAGAATTGTCTACTTGGAGACAATTCTAATGAAATACCAAGATGTGTTTTCATGAAAAATAGGAAAAATATGCTATATTTGCGGTCTGTTTATTGTTTTCTGCAGCATGATAAAGGTACCACAAAATTGGTATTGCTTTTTGATACTCGCTACTTCTGATTTCAATTGGGTTTTTTGGAAATTTCAATTGGGTATTTACGCAAATATGCAGCTTATCTCGAGATCTGGGTCACATTTAGCTCACTGTGTTGTCCACCAGTGTAGTCTCTGATTATCAGGGACTATTCTGGTGGACAACACAATGAGACTGTTTTGTCGGCAGGTGTGACACATATATCATCAGGTAATGGATGTAGTACAAGCTGCGTCAACCCAACCTGGATGTCACACCTGACATATGACATACCAACTTTGGACAGATAAACAAGTTTACTGGTCCAAATCGCGACAAACATTTATATAATAGTGCTATTCAAAATCTATAAGACGAGTTTGGATTTGAACTATTTTGGTATATATGCCAAAGTGTATATTGTTAAATTTAGATTTTTGGAGTGAATATTTTGTGGTATCTGATGATCGAGATGGATTCCTACCTGACTATGGAGCACGGTTAGTATGGCAACTGGCCGTCATGTGACAGCTGACACCGTCAGGGTGTGGACAGACTTGTGTCGTCTGCTTGCTTTATTTTTATGCTTATTTCATTATTTTACTTCTTGTTCCCTCTCATGTTTTAACATGAGAATAGAATTATTTGAAATAAAAATAAATTTGAGTAAAGATCAGGGGCCTATTTCATCAACATTGCAAAGTATACTTTCCTAGCAAAGTATACTTTGAGGAAGAAATTTTCAATTTTAGAATAAATTTATTAATTTTTATTATACTGAATTTATTACATTATCACAGCCAATTTTGGCTGTGATAATGTAATAAATTCAGTATAATAATTCTGCATAGTTTTAATCATCAAATATATGCAATTGTTAGTTCTGGATGAAATAATGCATTTCGGAAAAATCAATGATTGCTCCCTCAAAGTATACTTTGCTAGGAAAGTATACTTTGCAATTTTGATGAAATCGGCTACAGGCAACATGAGCCGTGCCCTCCCTGCCTTGACAAAAGTTTTGAGGATCATGTACATATATGGTTGTCACCTGTAGCCTATTTCATCAACATTGCAAAGTATACTTTAGTAGCAAAGTATACTTTGAGGGAGAAATTTTCATTTTTTTTTTAATTTATTAATTTTTATTATACGGAATTTATTACATTATCACAGCCATTTAATGGCTGTGATAATGTAATAAATTCAGTATAATAATTCTGCATACTTTTAATCATGAAATATATGCATTTGTTAGTTCTATGTGAAATTATGTATTTCAGGAAAAATAAATGATTACTCCCTCAAAGTATACTTTGCTAGTAAAGTATACTTTGCAATGTTGATGAAATAGGCTACTGGTCCATCTGTTCGTCTATCTGTTCAAAATTTGTGGACAGTTTTCGGTACCTACTATATCTGTTACCGTAAGTTGAATCGGCTTGAAACTGCATACACTTATTTGTCATCATCTATATTTTCATTCTATAGCCCACCCATGTGGCGGCCCCTGTGCCCATTGTCAAATGATTTTAAAAATGTGTGTAACAGTTTTTGAGGAGTACATCCTCCATCTTTGTTTCTGATTTCTTGTTTTCAAAAAAACATGTTTTGACAGTGTATGAGAATTGTCTCCAATGTGTTGCCAAACATATGTTTTATGTAAACAATAACTTTAATAAAAATGCAAAACAGCAGACGACAATATATATTAATGGTCGGTAATAACACAGCATGCCAATTATGACTAGGGTTTGATAAGATCTACATTGTTTGATTTTATAAATTCTATTATTATTAACCCTCACTACGCTGGAGACGGAAATTGTCGTCTGCTGTTTTTCATTTTTGCCTTAATTCTTAGCGAAAAAACGGTTTTGACAGCACATGAGAATCGTCTCCACTCGAGACGATTCTCATGCGCTGTCAAAACAGGTTTTTGTCGAGAAATATTGAAAATAAAACATTTCTAGCAGACGGCAAAATTTAATTCTGTGTAGTAAGGGTTAAAGTTGTTCGGATGACACATCAGGATTTTTTGGCCAGCCGGTGAACACATGAAACCTGGTGACAAGCAGATCTCGGTCTACACTCATCTTAAAGGCAATGGGGCTTATGAGATTTGTGACCAGTGTAGCTCCTGATAAAATATCACACTCCTGTAGCCTGATAATGGTCTATATTGCATGTTAGAAGCATATGACATATGTTTTATTGATGGAATGGCGACCAGCGCCGATCCTGATCAGATTGTGCGGATGCACATGCGGATTTGGATCTACACCATTTCTCCAGTCACAGCCACAGCCACATTTATTCATGGCACAACATAAAATTGGACCTTATAACATTTGTAACCAGCATAACCCCATATTAGCCTGATCATCCTCGCAGTCTGATCAGGGCCTAGCTGTTCATCCACTTTCGGTAGGATTACTGCCATTGACAAACAAACAATTGTCTGTATTAATGATTAAAGGTACATGCCCACGCAGTAGGCACATGTTCTTTATAGGAAGTAAATAAGTGTATAATTGTGTCACTATTCCACCAGTTCTAAAATTACGAGTGCCCACTATACAGATATAATCAGTAATATTTATTGTACTGATAGTGACTCACTGTGGTATTAGGCTATTTTCATATGCAATGAGGCATGATATTTTTTAATTATTTATACTACTTAAGTGTGTTACCAGAATTATTTTTTTTTGACAGATTATAAAGTATGATCATTGCACATAAACAATAAATACAGAGAATAAATAATGTCTGTTAACACGTTAAGCAAACACGGTTATCACCCCTGATATCAGTGGAAATTTACGTCTGATATAAAATGTATAATAATGGCAATCAATCCGTGGTGAATGTTTATTTTGCCAGAAAATGTCTCAGATGATGTCTCTGATATAAAGAACGTGTTGTGCCTACTGAGTGGACATGTACCTTTAAGGAGAAAATGAGTGATACAGTGATTGGCGGCATCAGGATATTGCCCCATTTTATTGAAAAAGTCAGATGTTTCTTTTATTTCTCTATAAAAATATATATGTTGTTACCACTCATTTGAACCGTCTCGTTGAGACGGTTCAGATGAGTGGTAGCAACATATACTTTCGAGAAGAAATGAAGAAAATAGCGAGAAAAAGTTTCATTCTCAGTACTGTAATTATACTGGTTTATAATGGGTTAAGGCTGGGGTAGGTTTGTCTCGTCATTATCAGCTGTAGGATAGAAACGTCACTGTCTGTCTGTAACTGTCACTGCATGAAGGTGGCGGATTGACAGATGGATCTCTATATTCCCATGGACCACAGTGGTGCGTATTTCACATTTCACACACTTGCGTGCTGATTTCATCAAATGTTTTATCTGTAAATTCATCAATTTCAACACTTTATTCTGCATTATAGTGAAGGGGCTTTTAGTTATTGTTAAACCTGTAAATGGATACGAGTGTTCTGGGGCGGTACACCATCTCTCGATCTGAATGACAAGTAGTATGAAATATAGGGTTAACTGTATTGTAATTTTGAAATTTACGGCGTCGCCATTAAACAGATTTTTCGACCTATCATTTTCTGATAGACGCCGCAAATTTCAAAATTACAATACAGTTAACCCCTATATTACAATACAGTTAACCCTATAAAACAATACAGTTAACCCTATATTACAATATAGTTAACCCTATACTGACAGACGTATGTATACAATGTACATGCACCTGTGAATTGCTTTGTGTAAGGTACTGACTTACCCTACCGCATTATCTTCCCTTTTTATTACAGTTTTATACTACATGTACATGTATATAGAGTTTATTCAACTACCATTTTGAAATACCAGATTTATTTACAAGGAAATGAGTGTGGAATAAATTGTATGTTAAATGCTCTTCGAAAAATGTGAAATGCACTTAGACCAGCTTATAACGTTGTCAAAATTGACAATTTTGACGTTAGCGTATGAATTGTTTCTTCGCCGTGATAAATATGTTTATCATGGCAAGACGAAGAAGCCTATCGATTTTCAAATATTTCTGATGACTTACTCCCCTTGGCGGCCATTTTTAATTTCCATACTCTGTATCCTTGTCCACGCAATAATTCAAGTACTACTATTGGTTTTCAGTGACTTATCTTCTCTTGTTGACAGGTCTTGCCTCGACAGGCGTATATTGTGACCTTCGGCACTATTGTTCATTAATTAAAATATGTTTCCTTTTTTTTAGCTCATGTGAGCTATTGGTACCGCAATGTGTCCATCGTCGTCCGTCCGTGAACATTTTCAAACGTCTTCTCCTCGGTAACCATTGGGCCTATAGTCACCAAACTTCATGGTCATGGTCCATAGGTAGGGGGATTACAAAATTGTTAAAATGACGTCATTACGTAATCCAAGATGGCTGCCGTCTAAAAATAGCACAAATTCTTAAAAAATCTTTTTCACAAGAACCGCAAACCGGATTTTGACAAAACTTGGTAGGAATGATCGATGTACAATACTCTTTCAAGGTTGTTAAAATGGGCGTGGCCCGTCGGATCAAATTGAGGTCAAATTTTATTTTTGACCGAATATGGTCATGTCATATATCAAATCGAAGGCAATCACACTTGGTTATGTCATCCAAGATGGCCACCGAAAGGTCAAACGGTCGTTCATTTATTAGAGATTTCAAAATTCTTCTTGACATGAACCGCTTGGCCCATGGTAGCCAAACTTAAAAGTTATGGTCCATGGGTGAAGCCTTTTCAGATGTGTTAAAATGGAGGTCATCTCTAAACCAAGATGGCCACCGTCTATAAATAGCATAAATTCTTAAAAAATCTTCTTCTCATGAACCACCAGCCGGATTTCAACGAAACTTGGTAGGAATGATCGATGTACAATGCTCTTTCAAATTGTTAAAATGGTGACCCCGGGGTCAAAAATGGGCGTGGCCCGTGGGGTCAAATTTTATTTTTGACTGAATATGCTCATGTCTATATCAAATCGAAGGTATCAAAGAGTCGATCGCTCTGGTACATTATTTGTCAAAATTGGATGTCATGTGATCCAAGATGGCCGCCGAAAGGTCAAAATGTTGTTCTTTTATTAGAGATTTCAAATTTCTTCTTCACACGAACCGCTTTGCCCATGGTGGCCAAACTTCACAGTTATGGTCCATGGGTGAAGCCTTTTCAGATTTGTTAAAACGGAGGTTGTCACTAATCCAAGATGGCCGCCGTCTAAAAATAGCACAAATTCTTAAAAAATCTTCTTCTCATGAACCGCCAGCCGGATTTCGACGAAACTTGGTAGGAATGATCGATGTACAATGCTCTTTCAAAGTTATTAAAAGGGTGACCCCCCGGGGTCAAAAATGTGCGTGGCCCGTGGGGTCAAATTTTATTTTTGACCAAATATTCTCATGTCATATATCAAATTGAAGGTATCAATGAGGCGATTGCTCTGGTGCAATATTTGTGGGAATCGGATGATTATGTCATCCATGATGGCCTCCAAAAGGTCCATTTATTCAAGATTTTGAACGTCTTTTTCTCAGGAACCACATGGCCAATGCTGGCCAGACTTCATAGTAAGTTAAGATCCTTGGGTGAAGCATTTTCAGATTTGGTAAAATGAGAGTCATCGCTTAATCCAAGATGACCGCCATCTAAAAATAGCACAATTTTTTTAAAACACATATTAACTCCATGTCACATTCTCCTCTGGTGTTCATGGAGTCAGGTGAGCGAATTAGGGCCATCATGGCCCGCTTGTATTCTAAATTAGACCATGGTGCATGTAGGATCATAAAAAAGTATAGAAATATAAAATTGAAATATTTTTTATGGATGTTTGTTTTAAAAAAAAAGTCAAATATATTAAGCTATACTGCTGACCGACCGTCAAATGACTTTGATCTATTTTTGATCTTCATTTTATTTTGTTTTATTTTGATCTTTTATTTTATTTTGGTAAACCTTATATCATCAGTACTGTTAGTCTGCAGTCTCCATATTTTCCCACTACAGTGCAACCTCTACAACACCCACCTGGGACAATAAAGCTGACAGTTGTAGGTATGTGACAGTTGTAAGGGAGGTGACTGTTGTAGGGAGGTTACAGTTGTAGGGAGGTGACTGTTGTAGGGATGTGACGGATGTAGGAAGGTGACAGTTGTAGGGAGGTGACTGTTGTAGGGAGGTGACTGTTGTAGGGAGATGACTGTTGTAGGGAGGTGACTATTGTAGGGAGATGACTGTTGTCGGGAGGTGACTGTTGTAGGGAGGTGACAGTTGTAGGAAGGTAACTATTGTACTATTGTAGGAGGTGACTGTTGTAGAGAGGTGACAGTTGTAGAGGGGTGACTGTTGTAGGGAGGTGACTGTTGTAGGGAGGTGACAGTTGTAGGAAGGTGACTGTTGTAGGGAGGTGACTGTTGTAGGGAGGTGACAGTTGTATTGAGGTAACTGTTGTAGGGAGGTGACTGTTGTAGGGAGGTGACAGTTGTATTGAGGTAACTGTTGTAGGGAGGTGACAGTTGTATTGAGGTGACTGTTGTATTGAGGTGACAGTTGTATTGAGGTGACTGTTGTAGGGAGGTGACAGTTGTATTGAGGTAACTGTTGTAGGGAGGTGACTGTTGTAGGGAGGTGACAGTTGTATTGAGGTGACTGTTGTAGGGAGGTGACAGTTGTATTGAGGTAACTGTTGTAGGGAGGTGACAGTTGTATTGAGGTAACTGTTGTAGGGAGGTGACTGTTGTATTGAGGTAACTGTTGTAGGGAGGTGACAGTTGTATTGAGGTGACTGTTGTATGGAGGTGACAGTTGTATTGAGGTGACTGTTGTAGGGAGGTGACAGTTGTATTGAGGTGACTGTTGTAGGGAGGTGACAGTTGTATTGAGGTAACTGTTGTAGGGAGGTGACAGTTGTATTGAGGTAACTGTTGTAGGGAGATGACAGTTGTATTGAGGTGACTGTTGTAGGGAGGTGACAGTTGTATTGAGGTGACTGTGTAGGAGGTGACAGTTGTATTGAGGTAACTGTTGTAGGGAGGTGACAGTTGTATTGAGGTGACTGTTGTAGGGAGGTGACAGTTGTATTGAGGTGACTGTTGTATGGAGGTGACAGTTGTATTGAGGTGACTGTTGTTTGGAGGTGACAGTTGTATTGAGGTGACTGTTGTATGGAGGTGACAGTTGTATTGAGGTAACTGTTGTAGGGAGGTGACAGTTGTATTGAGGTGACTGTTGTAGGGAGGTGACAGTTGTATTGAGGTGACTGTTGTAGGGAGGTGACAGTTGTATTGAGTTGACAGTTGTATTGAGGTAACTGCTGTAGGGAGGTGACAGTTGTATTGAGGTAACTTGTAGGGAGGTGACAGTTGTATTGAGGTAACTGTTGTAGGGAGGTGACAGTTGTATTGAGGTAACTGTTGTAGGGAGGTGAGTGTTGTAGGGAGTTGACTGTTGTAGGGAGGTGACTGTTGTAGGGAGTTGACTGTTGTAGGGAGGTGACTGTTGTAGGGAGGTGACAGTTGTAGGGAGGTGACTGTTGTAGAGGTGACAGTTGCAGGGAGGTGACTGTTGTAGGGAGTTGACTGTTGTAGGGAGGTGAATGTTGTAGGGAGGTGACTGTTGTAGGGAGGTGACAGTTGTAGAGGGGTGACTGTTGTAGGGAGGTGACAATTGTAGAGAGGTGACTGCTGTCGGGAGGCGACTGCTGTAGGGAGGTGACTGTTGTAGGGAGTTAAATATATACCATGTAGTCATTTATCCAACTGCATGGGCTATACAATAGTGGCTAGTACAGAAAGGCGGTTGTTGTAGAGAGGTGACTGTGACCATTAAAGGAGGTGTGAATGCACCATCAGGTTGATCAGTTTTTTGCCACTTCACTGACATAGCTTTTCAAATGAGAATATATTGTGACTTCAGCACTTGTTTCAACACTACGTATATCTGAGAGCCAGTGCATCAACAAGGATTGTGCACAATATTTACACCATTCGCATTTATGCTGGAATGTGAAAGAACTGATTTGTGAAATGGGAAAATCTATAGGAACCTGTCCAAGTCTGTGGATTCAGTCTGCGGGGAGAAGTTAACTATTAACAACTGGCTCATTTTCTCCTTAATCATTAATATCCCTAACAGCAGCCATCATGTAATGTCAGACAGGTTCAGTATGGTTATTGCTGTTCGCTTGCTCTAATTTCACGCTGCTCTATCCCATTGGACGGATTTATTGTCTGCATAGTCCATACAGAGGTTCGGCAGTCACCAAATATGTGTCTTTATTGGCATATGGCTGTGTGTTAACCTGCTTAGTTATTGACTTATTTGATCTTCTCTTATTTCTTATTATGTCTTATTTCTACCCAGAAGTGTATACATTGTGACAACTCATTTAAACCACTCGGTTTAGAGATGTTCCACTGTATATACTTTGCCCTGTCACATGTTCACATTTCACCAATATTGATTTCTACAAATTGAATTTGGTGGTGGGGCAAACAAATTCAATTTGTAGAAATCAATATTGGTGGGGGCATTTATGTTACGCTTGTCCGTCCCATCCGTCACAAGGTTAAAGTTTTTTGTTTGAGCTTTTATCTTCAATAGTATTATGCCTACAGCCACCATATTTGCTCGCCTTCATGAGGTGTGATGTGCACCTTATCCCACTGTGAATCAAATGACCTTTGTGTGACCTTTTTAACACTAGCAATATTTATATTGTTAAACTCTTGGTTAAAGTTTTTGTTTCAGCTTGTAGTAGGTCTACTGTAGACGACAGCCACCATACTTGTACACTGTCATGAACCAGTGATGTTCACCGCAAACCACTCGGAAACAAATCACCTTCATGTGATTTTGACCTACAATAGTAGTATTCATACAGCCACCCGACTTGCATACGTTCTTGCTACCTGTGATTATACCCCCCCTCAACGAGTTGTGGGGGGGGGTATACTGGAGTCAGGTTGTCCGTGCGTCCGTAAACTTAACATCAGAGAAATATTGTTATAACTTCTATTTCCTTCATCTAAAATGCTTAATATTTCACACATGAATTCCTGTAAGGCTCTACTATCATGATGTGCCGAATCCACGACCGTCCAACCCCCACTGATCCCAAGGTCAAGGTCAAATACATGGTCTATTTACAAAACTTAACATCAGAGAAATATGTTATAACTTCATCTAAAATTCTTAATATTTCATGCATGCATTCCTCTAAGGCTCTACTATCATGCTGTGACATATCCCCGCTGATGGCAAGGTCAAGATCACATACTTAGTCTCTTTACAAAACTTAACATCAGAGAAATTGGTTATAACTTCTAGTTCCTTGCTCAGATCTGCTTCACATTCACGTTCGTGCCGCCTCCGCTAAGCCCAGAGTCAAGGTCACAAGCCCACATATTCAGGGGTACCTGGGTCCACGTGGGGGGTATTCCGTAAGCCTCACTTACTGACCAATCTAGTTTGAATCTGGCTATGCCCATATAAAAGTAGTAATACTAGTACTAATCATATTACACTTTTAGGGAGTGGGGCTCATTAAATCTTCTAATTTCAGGTCTGAATATATATGTTTTCTGTAAATATTCAGTTCTGATTTTTACAGTAGGTGAAATATGGGATTTGACCCCATTAACCCGGCCTACAATGACCATTAAATAAATAAATATATTACAGAAACTATGAAAGAGAGGTGAAGTAGTAAAAGGCATACATATTAGACAAGATTATCTTTGCTAGTCTATAAGTTGTATGTATGCGTGCCGTGCTTCGATCATTACTGGCTGAATGGAGTTCTTGGATTGCCATCCCGTGGAGGTTTCTGTCACTTCACCCAGCTAAAGGCCAATTAATTTAGTCGCTTGTTGCCAAATATAGGCAGAGCCGGTCTTACTGGGTATATACTGTTGAATTCCGATAACTTGGCAAGGGCAAAGGTCACAGGAGATTCCATACTGAACCATAATAGGTAAAGTAGGTGTGTTATAAATGCAAAACTGATATTAGCATGACGATGTAGCATGCATGTCACCAATCTTGGCACCAAATGTATTCAAGTAACGTTCAGGCTTATTTTGAATCAAGTTGTCACTTTTGTTGTTACGTATTTGCTGAAAAAGAAAATAGTGAACACAGGCTCTCGAATCGTATATGTATCACACCAACATACGTCAAGTGCTCATTGGAAATGCATGTATGAGCGAGTCAATATTAATCGATAATGATGCACCTGTGTTTCATTATCTAATAATTCCAGCACAAAAATATTTAGACAATTCCCTAACATTTGATTGGCCCGTAGCAAGTATCTGTCCAAAATTTATATCCCAGTAAACTCCCACGCAAACTACTTTCCGTAACTGTGAGGCGCAGTTAAAATAATTCTTAAGAAAACGGAAAAATAAACACATTTTCTTGATGAATTTATTTCAAATGCTGGAATTATAAGGAATGAATGGCCTTTTTGTGGAATTTATTGGGGATATAAACTTGGAAAAGTCGCGGGAATACTGGACGAAGGCGTTTATTTTATTCACATTATTTAATGCAACTTACAGAAACATATTTTTTTGTATTGGTTCAAAAAACTGATAAAGACGTATATTGCATAATGTCATTTGAATCCTCTTACTTACATCCATAATTATGTCTGTCTAGACAAAATGTATAAGCGTGCAACCAATGTTTTCCCCGCTCTGGGGCAGCGGACATACAATGTGTGGGGTGTATTTACAGTCAAATATTTCCAGGGGCCGGGAATTAGGAGGCCGAGAACCCCGAGGATGTGTGTATTTGACGTCCCCAAGAGTCCCCCAACCTCGTACTGTCGTTTCTATGAAATACCTACTGGGGACAATTTTAGAATGTGTCTACATCATTTGTTTCACGTTGTTTGATAGTGAAATATTTATTCAGTAAATTAATTGTGAACACTGTATGCCCTGATCTGACTGAGTGATGTGCATCCTGATCTGTGACGCTGTAAACCCAGTTCACACGTCACAAGTACCCTTTTGTCAAACTCTATCTAACACATTTTCGTAAACGTGAGAAAACGTTGAATCTTTTATATGAATAAAAAAAAAAAATACTTTGTCCGAGGCTCGAACTCGCACAAAAGGAACTCAGGTCGAATGCATTTACCGACCGCTCTACCACCTGAGCTGTGTGGACAATAATGCTAATACTTGCGGACGACTGGGCAATCAAAATGAATCAACTATCGAAACGTTTTATTGGCATTTATTGTAGTTTCCAATCGCCTGTTTCACCAGTCAACCAGTTGGTAATTTAAATTATCTCCTACGCTATTGGGAGCATGCATTTTCCAACTATAAATTGCTCTAGATAAGGCGTCAATTTGGCCACCTAAAATGGCTGCAAACGGCTACATCCCTAGAAAGCTATAATAGACAATAGTCCACTGACCCTGTGACGTCACATGCCCTTGCCAATTTATCGGAAATCAACAGTATCTGCGATGTGACTAGTTTCTCACAGAACTCTCACTTATGCAGTGCCATATATATGCTAATAGACGTGGGGTTCACAATTGAAGGTGTCAGTGAAAATCCCATTAGCTCAAGTGCCATATAATTATATATTTTTTTCTGGTACACTCTCGGAATGATATGCATGCATGGTATCTCCATAAAGTGCAGTTTAACCCTTTCACCACTAAGTAACTGGAATGGATTTTGATAAATTTTGCAACGATTTACATTGTCACAAAATGATTTTCAGGCTAGTCCATTTATGAAAATGGGGTGTTTTTGTTCTCAAAAATATGAAAATTACTTGCAAAAAGTGCAGATCCTGATGAGACAGCTCGTCACGAGCATCTGGATCTGCACTGTTTGCCAATACCATTATACAGTCATGTGGTGTTGAAAAGGTTAATCGATGTACATTATTTTCAAATAACAAGTGACAATAATATTGTCACTTGTTATTTGAAAATAATGTACACCACAGGCCTGTATAATGCTATATTATAGCAAAGAACCTGGTCAGTTTGTCTTCAGAGCACAGGTTTGGTTATTGTGTTTTACATAGCAGAAACTGCTCTGGGTGTTCACGTTTCAATTGTCCTTCGTCACTGTTTGTGTGTCGACGTTCCGGATTTATCGCTAATCCAGAGCCAATTACATGTAGTCTTAAAATCTCTGTTGTGGCCCGATGTGTTTTGCATAATTCAGTGGTATCTGGGAGTGGAGGAGGTTAATTTGACATTCTCTGTCCTCCTGGACTAAGTGCATCCAACATTTGACAGATTTGTTCCCGGTGACAAATGGAACACTTCACTGATCTGAACAGTGTAAGTGCTGATCAGCCTACACGTTCCTGTGCCATGGTTAGGATGTGAATTGTTTGGTAGATCAAGTGGGTGGCAGGTAGGAAGGAGCATGCGATGGGTAATTTAACCATCGGGATTCATCCTTACTGGTATCCCGAACGAAGACCGGGTTTGGCCCTCAGGTATGTCTTTGGCATTCTTGTATGTGAGGGTTTAATCTGGTTATACCCCTTATGTGAGTATTAGGATTATTCCTAATCCTATTACCTTTAGGGTATAATTATTCCGTTCTGATTTTGGGATATTCTCCCCAATGCAGCAGGTTACATGCGGGATCGAACCCGGCTTTAAATGACCTTAGCTGTTGATGGGCCGTTAAACACCAATAAATCAAATCAATTGATACATGAAGTCAACCACGGTGGAGAGCAATAGCCATTATAACACTGACATTCATTTATAATTTATTTTAAGTGCATTTGAACGATTGCAGTCGGGATACATTTAGTTAGGGTAGTAATACAATTTTAACAAAATATTTCCAAATTTTATACCCCCAGTCATGTTAGAGCCGGCAGGTATATAGTGTTTAGATTGTGTGTCCGTCCATCTGTCCCTCTCTGTGTCCGTCAATCTGTCCTTCTGTGTGACCCACCACCCAGCCCTTACCCCAAGGTCAAGTTTACAATCTTAGCAGATTCATAAACTTAATGTTGGGGTAAATGTCTTATAATTCTGTTTCCTTTCATGGAACACCTTGTTATTTCATACATGCATTCCTCAGATGACCCTCTATCATGCAGTAGCAAATCCATGACCCACAACCCAACCCTTACCCCAAGGTCAAAGTCACAAACTTAGCACATTCATAAACTTAACGTTGGGGTAAATGTCTTGTAACATCTGCTTCCTTTCATGGAACACCTTGATATTTCATACATGCATTCCTCAGATGACCCTCTATCATGCTGTAGCAAATCCATGACTCACCACCCAACCCTTACCCCAAGGTCAAGGTCACAAACCTAGCACATTCATAAACTTAACGTTGGGGTAAATGTTGTGTAACTTCTGTTTCTTTACAGGGAATACCTTCATATTTCATACATGCATTCATCTGAGGGTACTCTATCATACTATAGTAAATCCAGCACACCTCCCACCCCTTTCCCCAAAGTCAAGGTCACAAATATAGCACATTCATAAACTTAACATTGGGGTAAATGTCTTCTAACATCTGTTTCCTTTCATGGAACGCCTTGATAATTCATACATGCATTTATCTGATGATACTCTATGGTGCTATAGCAAATCCATGACCCACCCCTTACCCCAAGGTCAAGGTCACAAACTTAGCACATTCATAAACTTAACGTTGGGGAAATAGTCTTATAACATCTGTTTCCTTGTCATGGAACGCCTTGATATTTCATACATGCATTCATCTGATGATACCCTATCATGCTATCGCAAATGCATGACCCACCGCCCACCCCTTACCCCAAGGTCACAAACTTAGCACATTCATAAACTTAACTTTGGGGTAAATGTCTTATAACATCTGTTTCCTTTCATGGAACACCTTGATATTTCATACATGCATTCCTCAGATGACCCTCTATCACGCTGTAGCAAATCCACAACCCACCACCCAACCCTTACCCCAAGGCCAAGGTCACAAACTTAGCATGTTCATAAACTTAACGTTGGGGTAAATGTTGTGTAACTTCTGTTTCTTTAGAGGGAACGCTTTGATATTGCATACATGCATTCATCTGATGATCCTCTATTGTGCTACAGCAAATCCATGACCCCCGCACCTCTTTCCCCAAGATCAACATCATAAACTTAACGTTGGAGTAAATGTCTTTTTATAACTTCTGTTTCTTTACAGGGAACACCTTGATATTTATGCCCCCGTCACCGAATGGTGAGGGGGGCATATAGTGTTACTAGCGTCCGTACGTACGTACGTCCCGAAACCTTAACGCTCGGGTAAATGGCTTATAATTTCTGTTTCCTTGCTCGGATCTGCTTCACATTTCACACACGCATTGTTCCAATGATCCTCTACCGCCCTGCAACAAATCCACATTCATCCCGCCCCCGCTAAGCCCAGGGTCAAGGTCACAGACTTGGTGCGTTAGAAACCTTAACGCTGAGGTAAATGGCTTATAATTTCTGTTTCCTTGCTCGGATCTGCTTCACATTTCACACACGCATTGTTCCAATGATCCTCTACCGCCCTGCAACAAATCCACATTCATCCCGCCCCCGCTAAGCCCAGGGTCAAGGTCACAGACTTGGTGCGTTCAAAACCTTAACGCTCGGGTAAATGGCTTATAATTTCTGTTTCCCTGCTCGGATCTGCTTCACATTTCACACACGCATTGCTCCAATGGTCCTCTAATGCCCTGTGAAAAATCCACATTCGTCCTGCCCCCACTAAGCCCAGGGTCAAGGTCACAGACTTGGTGCGTTCAAAACCTTAACGCTCGAGTAAATGGCTTATAAGTTCTGTTCCCTTGCTCCGATCTGCTTCACATTTCACACACGCATTGCTCCAATGCTCCTCTACCGCCCTGTGAAAAATCCACATTCGTCCCGCCCCCGCTAAACCCAGGGTCAAATTCACAGACTTTGTGCGTTCGAAACCTTAACGCTCGGGTAAATGGCTTATAATTTCTGTTTCCTTGCTCGGATCTGCTTCACATTTCGCACACACGCATTGCTCCAATGGTCCTCTACCGCCCTGTGACAAATCCACATTCGTCCCGCGCCTGCTAAGCCCAGGGCCACACGCATTACTCCAATGCTCCTCTACCACCCTGTGACAAATCCACATTCGTCCTGCCTCTGCTAAGCCCAGGGCCAAGGTCGCAGACTTTGTGCGTTCGAAACCTTAACGCTCGTGTAAATGGCTGATAATTTCTGTTTCCTTCCTCCGATCTGCTTCACATTTCACACACGCATTGCTCCAATGCTCCTCTACCACCCTGTGACAAATCCACATTCGTCCCGCCCCCGGTAAGCCCAGGGTAAAGGTCGCAGACTTGGTGCATTCAAAACCTTAACTATCGAGTAAATGCCAGGCTTATAATTTAAATATGCCTCATTTTTAGCCAGGTTTTTTTTTTTTTTTTTTAAACCCAGACTATTGGATTGGCGAAAGTCCGGCGGGCGGCGGGCGGCGGGCGGCGGGCGGGCGGCGGCATCCACAATCAATATTAAGTTTTCGTGTTTTCATCCATGTCTTTGTTACTGTACCACATAGGACCAACAAACTTTCACAGCTTCATAACCAAGGGGTGCCCACCACATATCACTATTCAACATGTTACCTTTTTATGAACTTGACCCATTTTTTCAGCGCAGTCGACTTAGCCATTTTCAATGTTAAGTTTTTGTGTTTAAGTCCATTTCTTTGATACTGTACCACATAGGACCAACAAACTTTCACATCTTCATAACCAAGGGGTGCCCACGATATACAACTATCCAACATGTGACCATTTTTTTTACCTCAACCTATTATTTCTACGTAATTGACTTAGCCATTTTCAAAGTTTTTCGTTATACTATATCTCTGCAACTGCTTCGCCCATTACCTTGAAACTTCATATGGGTGTTTATCATCATCCATATTTTCTTGCGGAAAGCGCGATATAGTCGGCATTTTGGCATACGTCCATCCGTCCGTCCGTCGGTACAAACGAGAGCTACATTGGAAGGTTAACCACACAGTGATGGACTTGTTAAGAGATGCTTATTCCGTTTTAACCCCGTTATGAATTGCTCTTTTGGGGTTATTTTGTCTTATGGGGTTGTTTTTCTGTTTGATTGATCTTTATGGGGTTTGATTTAGGATGGGTTAGGGTTAGGTACCCCACAATGTACGTCTCGTATGTACGTCCGTACGTCCGTGTGTCCGGTTAAAGTTTTTTGGTTAAACTTTTTCCATCTACTATATCTCTTTTTGTCGCGCCTGCTTTAGCAGAGGTGCGACTATAGTCGGCGCTTTTTCCGTCGTCGTCCGCGTTGTCGTCGTCCGTGTTGTCCGTGTCGTCCGCGTCGTCCGCGTCGTCCGTTTTTTTTGTAAGGCAAATGCGTTAAAGTTATTGTTTTTTCACAATATCTCTTTAACCCCTTGCCAGACATTGATAATATTTCACATCAATGTTTGTCTAGGGATGATGCTTCATTACGCACACCCCCACATCCAAATTTTGAAGGTCAAGGTCATTTATTTCCTTGTAATGTTCACCGGTTTTGTAACAGAAATGCGTTAAAGTTATTATTTTTTCACAATATCTTTCTTTAACCCTTGCCAGACATTGATAATATTTCACATCAATGTTTGTCTAGGGATGATGCTTCATTACGCACACCCCCACATCCAAATTATCAAGGTCAAGGTCATATATTTACTTGTAATGTTCACCGGTTTTGTAACAGAAATGCGTTAAAGTTATTGTTTTTTCACAATATCTCTTTAACCCCTTGCCAGACTTTGATAATATTTCACATCAATGTTTGTCTAGGAATGATGCTTCATTACGCACACCCCCACATCCAAATTTTGAAGGTCAAGGTCATTTATTTACTTGTAATGTTCACTAGAAATGCGTTAAAGTTATTGTTACATATCTCGGTAACCCCATTCACCTTTTAGAATCGTAAGTATGTTGTTGTTTTTTCACAATATCTCTTTAACCCCTTTCCAGACATTGATAATATTTCACATCAATGTTTGTCTGCGGATGATGCTTCATTATGCACACCCCCACATCCAAATTCTGAAGGTCAAGGTAATTTATTTACTTGTAATGTTCACGGTCAAATGCCTCGGCAGGCGCGACACCACTTCCGTGGCAGAATTCTTGTTTTAGTGTCCATGCCTCGCCCCAAGGCGCGACATGCAGGCCACGGCCATCTAATCTACAAAAAGTGGGTATAATTATGTTATCCAAGTGTCTATGCTTGGAAAAAACCTGGCCTTCGTGGCTTTGCCTTGTTTCTTGTCTTTGACTGCCAGCGGGGGCATTCGTGTGCCGACAGGCCACATTTCTAGTTCATACATGCATTCATCTGATGATACTCTATCGTGCTATAGCAAATCCATGACCCACCCCCACCCCTTTCCCCAAGGTCAAGGTCACAAACATAGCACATTCATAAACTTAACTTTGGGGTAAATGTCTTATAACATCTGTTTCCTTTCATGGAATGCCTTGATATTTCATACATGCATTCATCTGATGATACCCTATAATGCTATCGCAAATCCATGATCCACCGCCCACCCGTTACCCCAAGGTCACAAACTTAGCACATTCATAAACTTAACTTTGGGGTAAATGTCTTATAACATCTGTTTCCTTTCATGGAATGCCTTAATATTTCATACATGCATTCATCTGATGATACTCTATGGTGCTATAGCAAATCCATGACCCACCCCCACCCCTTTCCCCAAGGTCAAGGTCACAAACATAGCACATTCATAAACTTAACGTTGGGGTAAATGTCTTATAACATCTGTTTCCTTTCATGGAATGCCTTGATATTTCATACATGCATTCATCTGATGATACTCTATGGTGCTATAGCAAATCCATGACCCACCCCCACCCCTTTCCCCAGGGTCAAGGTCACAAACTTAGCACATTCATAAACTTAACGTTGGGGTAAATGTCTTATAACATCTGCTTCCTTTCATGGAACGCCTTGATATTTCATACATGCATTCCTCAGATGACCCTCTATCATGCTGTAGAAAATCCACAACCCACCACCCAACCCTTACCCCAAGGTCAAGGTCACAAACTTAGCATGTTCATAAACTTAACGTTGGGGTAAATGTTGTGTAACTTCTGTTTCGTTACAGGGAACACTTTGATATTGCATACATGCATTCATCTGATGATGATCCTCTATTGTGCTACAGCAAATCCATGACCCCCCCCCCCACCCCTTTCACCAAGATCAACATCATAAACTTAACGTTGGGAGTAAATGTCTTTTTTTAAATGTCCCTCTGTGCTTCCGTCCATCTGTCCTCTCTGTGCATCTGTCCCTCTGTGTGTCCATCCATCTGTCCCTCTGTGCATCCGTCCATCTGTCCCTGTTTCCGTCCATCTGTTCCTCTGTGTCCGTCCATCTATCCGTCTCTGTGTCCGTCCATCTGTCCCTCTGTGCATCCGTCCATCTGTCCCTGTTTCCGTCCATTTCTGTTCCTCTGTGGTCCGTCCATCTATCCATCTCTGTGTCCGTCCATCTGTCCCTCTGTGCATCCGTCCATCTGTCCCTGTTTCCGTCCATCTGTTCCTCTGTGTCCGTCCATCTATCCCTCTCTGTGTCCGTCCATCTGTCCCTCTGTGTGTCCGTCCATCTGTCCCTCTGTGTGTCCGGGCACACATTAGGGTACTTATGGGGTAGGGGGCGTGGCCTAAGACAATAGAAGACAATGGAACTTATTCCGTACCCCGTAAGCCTATTGTGTCTTACGGGGTATTTCCTTTGATCTTTTATATAGCAAGTACACCCTAAGGTCCGAAATGTAAGTTCGTCCGTCCATCTGTCCCTCTGTGTGTCTGTCCATCTGTGTGTCCGTCCATCTGTCCCTCTGTGTGTCCGTCCATCTGTCCCTCTGTGTGTCCGTCCATCTTTCCCTCTGTGTGTCCGTCCGTCTGTCCCTCTGTGTTTCCGTCCGTCTGTCCCTCTGTGTGTCCGTCCATCTGTCCCTCTGTGCATCCGTCCCTCTGTGCATCCGTCCATCTGTCCCTCTGTGAGTCTGTCCATCTGTCCATCTGTGTGTCCGTCCATCTGTCCCTCTGTGCGTCCGTCCATCTGTCCCCTGTGCGTCCGTCCATCTGTCCCTCTGTGTCTGTCTGTGGTCCGTCCATCTGTCCCTCTGTGCGTCCGTCCATCTGTCCCTCTGTGCGTCCGTCCATCTGTCCCTCTGTGCGTCCGTCATCTGTCCTCTGTGTGTCCGCCACTGTCCCTCTGTGCATGTCCATCTGTCCCTCGTGTGTCCGTCCATCTGTCCCTCTGTGCATCCGTCCATCTGTCCCTCTGTGATCCGTCCATCCTGTCCTATGTGCGTCCGCATCCTTCCCTCTGTGCGTCCGTCCATCGTCCTCTTGTGTCCGTCCATCTGTCCCTCGTGTCCGTCATCTGTCCCTATGTGCGTCCGTCTCGTCCTCTGTGCGTCCGTCCATCTGTCCCTCTGTGTTTCCGTTCATCTGCCCTCTGTGTGTCCGTCCATCTGTCCCTCTGTGTCGTCCATCTGCCCTCTGTGGTGTCCGTCCACTGTCTGTGTGTCCGTCCGTCTGTCCCTCCCTGGTTTCGTCCGTCTGCCCTCTGTCCATGCCCTCGTTGTCCAATCTGTCCCTCTGTCGTCCATCTGTCCCTCTGTGTCCGTCCATCTGTCCCTCTGCTGCTCGTCGATCCATCTGTCTCTGTGCGTCCGTCCATCGTCCCTTGTCTGTGCGTCCATTGTCCCTCTGTGCTGTGCTCGTCCATCGTCCCTCTGTGATGTGTGTCCGTCCAATCTGTCCTATGTGCCGTCTCCGTTCCCTCTGTCCATCGGTGCGTCCGTCCATCTGGCCCTCTGTGGGCTCCCATCCATCTGTCACTCCTGTGTGTTCCGGCCCATCTGTCCTTTCTGGGCATCCCGTTCCATCTGTCCCTCTGTGCATCGTCCATCTGTTCCCTGTGTGCGTCCGGCCATCTGTTCCCATCTGTTGCAATGGTCCGTTCCATCTGTTCCCTCTGTGCGGTTCCGTCCAATCTGTCCCTCTGTGCGTCCGTCATCTTGTCCCTCCCTCTGTGTCCGTCCATCTTGCTCCCTCTGTAGCTGTTACCGTCCAATCTGTCCCTCTGTGTTTACGTCCATCCTGTCCATCTGTGTGTCCTTCCAGCCCTGTCCCTCGGTGTCCTGTCCATCATTCCTGTCCAATCTGTTCTGTCCCGGTCCATTGTCCCTCTGCGCATCCGGCCATCTGTCCCTTCCTATGCGAGTCCCGTCCCATCTGTCCTCCTGTGCGTACGGCGTCCATCTGTCCATCTGTCCCTCTGTGCATCCGTCCATCTGTCCCCTACGGTAGTGTCCGTCCATCTGTTACCTCTGTGCATCCGTCCATCTGTCGCTCCCTGTGCGTCCGTCCATCTAGTCCTATGTGTGACCGTCCATCTGTCCCTATCTGTGCGTCCGTCCATCCTGTTCGCCCTCTGTGACGTCCCGTCCATCTGTCGCCTCTGTGCGTCCGTCCATCTGTCCTCTGTGCGTCCGTCCATCTGTCACCCTATGTGCGTCCGTCCATCTGTCCCTTATGTGGGTACCGTTCCCCATCTGTTCCCTCTTGGCGTCCGTCCATCTGTCCCTCTGTGTTTCTCGTTCCATCAGTCCCTCTGTTGTGTCCGTCCATCTGTTCCCTCTGTTGTGTCCGTACATCTGTCCTCCTGTGTGTCCGTCCACTGTCCCTCTGTGTTGTCCGTCCAGCGTCCCTGTTGTGTCCGACCCATCTGTCCCTCTGTGTGTCCGTCCATCTGTCCCTCCTGTTGTCCCCGTCCCATCTGTCCCCTGTGGTTCCGTCCATCTGCCCTCTGTGTTGGTCCCGTCCATCCCTGCCCTTCTTTGTGTCCGGTCCGTCGGTCCCTCGTGTGTCCGTCCATCCATACCCTCTGTGTGTCCGTCCCATTTACCTCTGTCCTCTGTGTGTCCGTCCAGTCTTGTCCCTCTGTGTCCGTCCATCTGTCCCTCTGTGTGTCCGCCATCTGTCACGCCCTCTGTTGTCCGTCCATCTGTCCCTCTGTGTGTCCGTCCGTCTGTCCCTCTGTGTTTCCGTCTGTCTGTCCCTCTGTGTGTCCGTCCGTCTGTCCCTCTGTGTGTCCGTCCATCTGTCCCTCTGTGCATTCGTCCATCTGTCCCTCTGTGCGACCGTCCATCTGTCCCTCTGTGCTGTGCGTCCGTCCATCTGTCCCTCTGTGCGTCCGTCTATCTGTCCCTCTGTGCGTCCGTCCATCTGTCCCTGTGTGCGTCCGTCCATCTGTCCCTCTGTGCATCCGTCCATCTGTCCCTCTGTGCGTCCGTCCATCTGTCCCTCTGTGCATCCGTCCATCTGTCCCTCTGCGTCCGTCCATCTGTCCCTCTGTGCGTCAGTCCATCTGTCCCTCTGTGCATCCGTCCATCTGTCCCTCTGTGCGTCCGTCCATCTGTCCCTCTGTGCGTCCGTCCATCTGTCCCTCTGTGCGTCCGTCCATCTGTCCCTCTGTGTTTCCGTCCATCTGTCCCTCTGTGTGTCCGTCCATCTGTCCCTCTGTGTGTCCGTCCATCTGTCCCTCTGTCTGTCCGTCCATCTGTCCCTCTGTGCATCCGTCCATCTGTCCCTCTGTGCGTCCATCCATCTGTCCCTCTGTGCGTCCGTCCATCTGTCCTTCTGTGCGTCTGTCCATCTGTCCCTCTGTGCATCCGTCCATCTGTCCCTATGTGTGTCCGTCCATCTGTTACTCTGTGCGTCCGTCCATCTGTCGCTCTGTGCGTCCGTCCATCTGTCGCTCTGTGCGTCCGTCCATCTGTCCCTCTGTGTGTCCGTCCATCTGTCCCTCTGTGCATCCGTCCATCTGTCTCTCTGTGCGTCCGTCCATCTGTCCCTCTGTGTGTCCGTCCATCTGTCCCTCTGTGTTTCCGTCCATCTGTCCCTCTGTGTGTCCGTCCATCTGTCCCTCTGTGTGTCCGTCCATCTGTCCCTCTGTCTGTCCGTCCATCTGTCCCTCTGTGCATCCGTCCATCTGTCCCTCTGTGCGTCCGTCCATCTGTCCCTCTGTGCGTCCGTCCATCTGTCCCTCTGTGCGTCTGTCCATCTGTCCCTCTGTGCATCCGTCCATCTGTCCCTATGTGTGTCCGTCCATCTGTTAACTCTGTGCGTCCGTTCATCTGTCCCTCTGTGCGTCCGTCCATCTGTCCCTCTGTGTGTCCGTCCATCTGTCCCTCTGTGTGTCCGTCCATCTGTCCCTCTGTGTGTCCGTCCATCTGTCCCTCTGTGTGTCCGTCCATCTGTCCCTCTGTGTGTCCGTCCATCTGTCGCTCTGTGTGTCCGTCCATCTGTCCCTCTGTGTGTCCGTCCATCTGTCCCTCTGTGTGTCCGTCCATCTGTCCCTCTGTGTGTCCGTCCATCTGTCGCTCTGTGTGTCCGTCCATCTGTCCCTCTGTGCATCCGTCCCTCTGTGCATCCGTCCATCTGTCCCTCTGTGAGTCTGTCCATCTGTCCATCTGTGTGTCCGTCCATCTGTCCCTCTGTGCGTCCGTCCATCTGTCCCTCTGTGCGTCCGTCCATCTGTCCCTCTGTGCGTCTGTCCCTCTGTGTGTCCGTCCATCTGTCCCTCTGTGTGTCCATCCATCTGTCCCTCTGTGCGTCCGTCCATCTGTCCCTCTGTGCGTCCGTCCATCTGTCCATCTGTGTCCGTCCATCTGTCCCTCTGTGTGTCCGTCCATCTGTCCCTCTGTGTGTCCGTCCATCTGTTGCTCTGTGCGTCCGTCCATCTGTCCCTCTGTGCGTCCGTCCATCTGTCCCTCTGTGCGTCCGTCCATCTGTCCCTCTGTGCGTCCGTTCATCTGTCCCTCTGTGCGTCCGTCCATCTGTCCCTCTGTGTGTCCGTCCATCTGTCCCTCTGTGTGTCCGTCCATCTGTCCCTCTGTGTGTCCGTCCATCTGTCGCTCTGTGTGTCCGTCCATCTGTCCCTCTGTGTGTCCGTCCATCTGTCCCTCTGTGTGTCCGTCCATCTGTCCCTCTGTGTGTCCGTCCATCTGTCGCTCTGTGTGTCCGTCCATCTGTCCCTCTGTGTGTCCGTCCATCTGTCCACCTCTGTGTGTCCGTCCATCTGTCCCTCTGTGTGTCCGTCCATCTGTCCCTCTGTGTGTCCGTCCATCTGTCCCTCTGTGTGTCCGTCCATCTGTCCCTCTGTGTGTCCGTCCATCTGTTGCTCTGTGTGTCCGTCCATCTGTCGCTCTGTGTGTCCGTCCAGCTGTCCCTCTGTGTGTCCGTCCATCTGTCTGTGTGTCCGTCCATCTGTTGCTCTGTGTGTCCGTCCATCTGTCGCTCTGTGTGTCCGTCCAGCTGTCCCTCTGTGTGTCCGTTTATCTGTCCCTCTGTGCGTCCGTCCATCTGTCCGTCCGAGTTGACGAGGGTATGCTTGTGCTGCAATTTCTGAGAAAAAAGTATGCTTGTGCTGCAAATTGATTTTGTGTGACTGTCACACAAGAAAATGTGTCTAAATCATCTAAAAAGTAGCCTGTGTGACTGTTTCAATGTGTCCCAAAAATCGCAGCAGAAGTGTCCCAAAAATCGCAGCTGAAGTAAGTTGGACACTCTCGGTCATTTGGATGCTATTAGGGTCCATGGACATGATGGAGTTTGGACGATACCGCAAATCTTCAACATTGTCTGGTTTACGAATCTGTAGCTCCGAGGATATGAGACGCTTGGATGTATGGTGCCGTGTGTACACTTTTTGAATTGACACAGAAGTAAAATTTGTTGCCACACAAGCAGCATTGTCACACAACTACCCCGCAGTGTGTCCCTCTGTGCGTCCGTCCATCTGTCCCTCTGTGTCCGTCCATCTGTCCCTCTGTGTGTCCGTCCATCTGTCCCTCTGTGTGTCCGTCCATCTGTTGCTCTGTGCGTCCGTCCATGTGTCCCTCTGTGCGTCCGTCCATCTGTCCCTCTGTGTGTCCGTCCATCTGTCCCTCTGTGTGTCCGTCCATCTGTTGCTCTGTGTGTCCGTCCATCTGTCCATCTGTGCGTCCGTCCATCTGTCCCTCTGTGCATCCGTCCATCTGACCCTCTGTGCGTCCGTCCATCTGTCCCTCTGTGCGTCCGTCCATCTGTCCCTCTGTGTGTCTGTCCCTCTGTGCGTCCGTCCATCTATCCCTCTGTGCGTCCGTCCATCTGTCCCTCTGTGTGTCCGTCCATCTGTCGCTCTGTGTGTCCGTCCATCTGTTGCTCTGTGTGTCCGTCCAGCTGTCCCTCTGTGTTTCCGTCCATCTGTCCCTCTGTGTGTCCGTCCATCTGTCCCTCTGTGCATCAGTCCATCTGTCCCTCTGTGTGTCCATCCATCTGTCCCTCTGTGTGTCCGTCCATCTGTCCCTCTGTGTGTCCGTCCATCTGTCCCTCTGTGTGTCAGTCCATCTGTCCCTCTGTGTGTCCGTCCATCTGTCGCTCTGTGCGTCCGTCCATCTGTCCCTCTGTGTTTCCGTCTGTCTGTCGCTCTGTGTGTCCGTCCATCTGCCTTGTAAAACTTTTAATCCATAATAGCTGGAGGCTTGATGCTTGGTATATTGCTTCTTTATGGTGTGTAGATGCACAAAGTCAATTTCTATTTTTGCTTTGACACTGAGCTATGGATTATTTCCCCCTTTCGGAATTTTGCCTTGTTTACTATCAAGCGATATGTGGGGCATCCATGTTCTATAGCCTTCAATCCCATTCAATCACTTCAATCAATCATATAAAAAATTCATGTGTTATCTGATCAGTTTGGATTGTAGCCACTAACACGCCAATCAGCATTTTCTTGTGGATGTTATATATTGCTGTGTTTCCACACTGTGAACAAATTGTTTTCCAACGCGATTGATCCTGCCACCGGTGGCATTTCGGATGGAGGCCGTCAGACACGACTTGCCCGGGAGTTGATCGCTATTATTGTATCCATAATTGATCACCGGAGCCAGACGGCCGTATCTATCCCCCCACATCACTCTGTCAGTGCAATTAGATGTAGATGGAATTATTGGACGAACACTGGCAAATAGGCTGTGTATATAACATTTTGCATTAACCAAATTTTCCAAAATTGAATTTGATGATTATTTAGTACATGACGTTGAAAGTTGATCTAAGAAATGTCAGAGCACACAAAGAATTCAATGATCTGAGAACTTTTCTAATTTGAATTTGAAGATCTTTTGTACATGATGTTAAAAGTTGACAAAAATGTCAAAGCGCATTTTGAATTATTTATTTAAGTGTATAATTGTGTCACTATTCCACCAGTTCTAAAAATTCTGATTGCCCGCTATACAGATATATTAATTTGGTAATATTTATTTTACTGATAGTGACGCGCGGTGAAACACGGTTATCACCCCTGATATCAGTGTGGAAATGTACTTCTGATATAAAATGTATAATAATGCCTATCAATACGTGGGGTAATGGTGAATGAATGTTTGTTTTGCCAGAAAATGTCTCCGATGATGCCTCAGATATAAAGAACATTTTGTGCCTACTGAGTGGGCATGTACCTTTAAATGAAAAAGTGTGTAGGTGGAATGACGGGGTATATTTCCCTGTGAGGCGCTGTGGTAAAACAATAGTGCAGGCTATTGAGTTGTCGCGGGTCGCCACCTCTGACAGTGATCGGTCTGGTGTCAGGTGCCACCGGTGATCAGCCATGTGTGTCGCTAATTAATACTTACACAGACCCTAGTCTCATGGATTATAAACATTGTATTGTTTTTGGTGTTGAACTGGAATTGTTCTTCCTGCATAGTTTGTTGTCTTTTACATGTTGGCTTTATGGTCTGTAGGGTTGAAATGAGTAATAATAAAAGGGACCAGTGGAAGAAGGGGGTTAACTCCACGATGGAGTTATAGCCCCTTCTTCCACTGACCACTTCAATTTTTTGATTTTTTATGTTTAACTCTTTCACCCCTAAGTAAATGGATTGGATTTTGCATTGGATGTTAATTTTGCATCAATCCAATTGTCACAATATGATTTTCAAAGTAGTCCATTTATGAAAAGGGGGTGTTTTTGCTCTCAAAAATATAAAAATTACTTGCAGATCCTGATGAGACGGCTCATCACAAGCCGGCTCATCTGGTTCTACACTGTTTGCCAATACCACTATACAGGCCTGTGGTGTTGAAAGGCTTAACATACTATTGTTACAAGCCACCAAAAGTAGAAACTATAAGTTCGGAGAAAGTATTTAATGTGACAATTAATAACCAAACAAACTTTTTTAATTACCTAGCTCAGTCAATATTCATAGCCAGATTTTGAGAAGCTGTTGTTATTTTTATATAGTGTTACAGCTAGATAAACATAGTTTTATTCTGATTCTCAAGTGATAGCTTTTTTAAAATGTTTTCACTGTGTTAGCTAATTTGTTGTACGAGTATTGCCACTTGATCAGGTATGACTATGGCGTGTTAAATCACCTTTGTCAGCCCGACACAATGTCGAAATAACGTTAATACAAGCCTAACTATAAAATATACAGTGTAATGCAATAGGGGCTGTAACTCTAGCCTGACTGGCTTATCGATGGATACACCTGTGTATCTGGAGCTTATTGATGATATGTCACCAGGATTTAATAACAACAACAAGATGGCCGAGGTGCCGTTGCTGCAGCCAGAGACAGGTAAGTCGGACTACCTGTCGTATATACACAGGTCACGGTCACCGAGCTTAGCACTAATTCTTCGTGAAAGTAAATAGTTGTAGCTGATTCAGATTGATATGCGTAGTTCACTTATCTGATGTTTGCTTTGTCGTTGTCGTATATTATGTATTCCACACTGTGGTATAGATAGACTTGTGTTGAATATTGGGTGAATGAGATATACTTTTTCATAACCCAGTATATTGTTGTGATCATGTGTGTGGTATATATACATGTATATATATATATCTGTGTAAGTAATATGAGATGTCGGTATAACTATACAAATACATACATTAAATTTGAATGTACACCTTATATGTAATAATAAGTTTGAGGACAGCACAGCCAGAGCTCCAGTTAGGGTGCGTAATTTGGAGGTAAATTTATTATTTCTCCATCAAAAATGGCAAGTTGGGAGTGCTTTAGAATCGTCTCAATGAGACGATTCTAAAGCACTCCCAACTTGCCATTTTTGATAAAGAAATAACAAAATGTCACCCCAAGTTGGTCAAATTAGGCACCTTAACTGGAACTCTGACAGCATAATATTAGATGACAGCAGGCGGCACTTTATATCATGTCTGTAGACCCAGATCTACGGAGCCCCGCAGGGGACGTAGAATTCTTTTTTTTATTAATTCGTTTCCACGAAATAACAATTGTTATATCGTGGGAACAAATTGTTAAATTGGGGGAACAAATTGTCATTTCGTGGGAACAAATTGTTAATTCGAGGGAACAAATTGTTATATCGTGGGAATGAATTGTTAATTCGAGGGAACAAATTGTTAAATTGAGGGAATGAATTGTCATTTGGTGGGAACGAATTGTTAATTTGAGGGAACAAATTGTTATATCGTGGGAATTAATTGTTAATTCGAGGGAACAAATTGTTAAATTGAGGGAATGAATTGTCATTTGGTGGGAACGAATTGTTAATTTGAGGGAACAAATTGTTAAATTTAGGGAACAAATTGTCATTTTGTGGGAACGAATTGTTAATTTGAGGGAACAAAAAATTTGAGGGAACGAATTGTTATATCGTGGGAATGAATTGTTAATTCGAGGGAACAAATTGTTAAATTGAGGGAATGAATTGTTAATTCGAGGGAACAAATTGTTATATTGTGGAAACAATTGTTAATTCGAGGGAACAAATTGTTATTTCATGGGAACAAATTAATAAAAAAAAATCTGTGTCCCCTGCGGGGTTCCGTACAGATCAACATTTGATTCTGCATATATGATGGCCAGAGAGTCAACGGTAGTGTTGACTGTTTTTTATTGATAACAGAAAATTCTAATTCATTGAATTGCCTGTCCACCTCGCTGAAGATAGTGTGTCACAGTGTGGTCCAAGAACATCGTGTCAGATAGTGTTTTACCATGGTCTACACTCTACACTGTTCGCCCTGCCACCATCAAGTGATGTTGCATGATTATAAGATTGTGACTACTGCATATCTCCAGTATTTATTGCAAACAAATGGGACGGATGATATAATACATGTACTGTGAAACAGATGACCTTCAATTGACATTGCCCTACTTTTGCTCTTCATTATTCTTATTTTACTTGGTTAATGTCTTTGATCAACCTCCTATCTCAACCCTTTCACTCCTAAGTAACTGGAATGCATTTTGATATGTTAATTTTGCATCCAATCCAATCATCAGCAAATGATTTTCAGACTAGTCCATTTATGAAAAGGGGGTGTTTTTGCAGTAAAAAATATGTAAATTATCTTGCAAAAAGTGCAGATTCTGATATAGCGGTATTGGCAAACAGTGTAGATCCAGACGAGTTCGTGACGAGCCGTCTCATCTGGATCCACACTGTTTGCCAATACCGCTATATGGTGTTGAAAGGGTTAATTACTGCCAGGTCTACAGCACTGTACTTTCACACTTTTATCAACCTATGGTATGCATCACATACCGCCGTGAAACACACATTTTCAAATGACTTTGGCCTACATTTGCTCTTATTTACGTAGGTACTTATTTCCATGGTTCAGTGGGTGGAGTTATTACTATTCCATCTCATCACTGACCTACTGACACATAGCCCAGTAAATTGGTTAAATTTTTGGTTACTTATCTCATTATATGACTGTTAGATTTGAGGTTAACCCTTAGAGTGCGGGAACCGAAAATAGTCAGTCGTCTGCTGCTGTCAAACCATATTTTAAATAAGATTCTAAAGTGCTGTCAAACCATATTTTTGATGACAAAAATGGAAAATAAAAAATAAACAGCAGACGACAAATTTGAATTCAGCATTGTAAGGGTTAAAGGTATATGCCCACTCAGTAGGCACAAACAGTAGGCACAAAATGTTCTTTATGTGAATTAAATACCGGTAGGTGTATAATTAAATACCGGTAAGTGTATAATTAAATACCGGTAGGTGTATAATTAAATACCGGTAGGTGTATAATTAAATACCGGTAGGTGTATAATTGTGTCACTTTTCCATCAGTTCTAAAAATTACGAGTACCCGCTATACAGATATAATCATTTAGTAATACCGGTATTTATTTTACTGATAGTGACTCACGGTGGTATCAGGCTATTTTCATATGCAAATGAGGCATGATGTTTTTTAATTATTTATACTAATTAAATGCGTTACCTGAAAAAAATAATATTTTCGACAGATTATAATCATTGCACATCAAAATATATATACAGAGTATAAATAGTAATGTCCGTTTTAAGGAAACACGGTTATCACCCCTGATATTAGTGTGGAAATTTACGTCTGATATAAAATGTATAATAATGCCAATAAATATGTGCGGTAATGGTGAATGAATGTTTGTTTTGCCAGAAAACGTCTCGGATGATGTCTCTGATATAAACAATATGTTGTGCCTACTGATTGGGCATGTACCTTTAACATTTTTGGATAATACCTTTCAACATAGCATTGAACTTGTAGTAATTTTATCTTGTCTGAGTGTACTTGCTATCAGATTACCAGTCAGTGAATGTTGATGTCAAGTTTACCAGGCAAGGCTAATAAATGTTTTTAGCCACCTGAGCAAAGCTCAAGCTCAGGTGAGCTATTGTTACCGCAATGTGTCCATTGTCCGTCCGTCGTCCTCGTCCGTCCGTCGTCGTCCGTCCGTCCGTCGTCCGTGAACATTTTCAAACGTCTTCTCCTCGGTAACCATTGGGCCTATAGTCACCAAACTTCATGGTCATGGTCCTTAGGTAGGGGGATTACAAAATTGTTAAAATGACGTCATTACGTAATCCCAGATGGCCGCCGTCTAAAAATAGCACAAATTCTTCAAAAATCTTCTTCTCAAGAACCGCCAACCGGATTTCGACAAAACTTGGTAGGAATGTTCGATGTACAATGCTCTTTCAAAGTTGTTTAAATGGTGACCCCGGGGTCAAAAATGGGCGTGGCCTGTGGGGTCAAATTGGGGTCAAATTTTATTTTTGAAGGTATCAATGAAGCAATCACTCTGGTGCATTTTTTGTCGAAATCGGATGGTTATGTCATCCAAGATGGCTACCGAAAGGTCAAAAGGTCGTTCTTTTATTGGAGATTTCAAAATTCTTCTTCACATGAACCGCTTGGCCCATGGTAGCCAAACTTAAAAGTTATGGTCCATGGGGGAAGCCTTTTCAGATTTGTTAAAATGGAGGTCATCGCTAATCCAAGATGGTCGCCGTCTAAAAATAGCATAAATTCTTAAAAAATCTTCTTCTCATGAACCGCTGGCCGGATTTCGACTAAACTTGGTAGGAATGATCGATTTACAATGCTCTTTCAAAGTTGTGAAAATGGTGACCCCGGGGTCAAAAATGTGCGTGGCCCGTGGGGTCAAATTGGGGTCAAATTTTATTTTTGACCGAATATGCTCATGTCATATATCAAATTGAAGGTATCGATGAGGCGTATTTGTCGGAATCGGATGATTATGTCATCCATGATGGCCACCAAAAGGTTCATTTATTCAAGATTTTGAACGTCTTTTTCTCAGGAACCACATGGCCGATGCTGGCCAAACTTCATAGGAAGTTCAGATTCTTGGGTGAAGCATTTTCAGATTTGGTAAAATGAGTCATCGCTTAATCCAAGATGACTGCCATCTAAAAATAGCACAATTCTTTTAAAACACATGAACTCAATGTCACATTCTCCTCTGGTGTTCATGGAGTCTGGTGAGCGAATTAGGGCCATCATGGCCCTCTTGTTTCCATTTAGAGAACGTAACACAATGTACGTAATGCTTTTAGCTTATAGTTTTGACCCGTATCTTCCAGAGAGCGCTAAAAGATCAGTAGTTTGAATATCCACAAATATATATATAGCCCCATTTCTTCAGTCACAGCTACATATGAGACAATGAGACAAGCCAGGTGATTTTGTACATATACATAGAAGATGTGCGGTATCTCATGAACAATTGTTTACAAAATGTACAATATTTTCTGTAACTAATGTCAAAAGTTGACGAAATGTTCGATACAAATGAGAAATGCATTCATCTGATGGTCCTCTATCATTCTGTGACAAATCCTTGACCTTCTGAACCATACTAATTTCATGGACAAGGTCACATACATAGTATGTTCACAAAAGTTAACATTAAATTCTGCTTCCTTTCAGAGAATGTATTTCACGCATGCACTCTTTTCAAGATCCTATATCACGCTGTGACATTAGGTCATTGTCACATGCTTATCGTTTGCACACTACCTAACATTGAGGTAAATTTTCTATAATTTCTGTTTTCTTTCATGAAATGTTATGATATTTAACACTTGCATTCACATGGTGATGCTCCAACATTCTTTGACCCCCTCCTCCCCCCCCCCCAACCTAGAACATTTTATATCAGGGACCACTTGGGGGTTATTTCCTAAGCCTTTGCTTCAAATTACTAATAAATTTAGATGACTCATGTTGTTGTATCATCAACCCCACTTATGGCTCTTGACTGCTAACAGGGCAGGCAACAGGCGAGCTTCCTTGTCTTCTGACAACTTTTGTATGATGTTTCTGTTTAGTATTAAATGGAATGTTCTTTAAATGATGTCTGAATTCCATTGTATAATCATCAGTGTCACAATATCAAAAGTTTTTCAAGTAATTTCAAGAATTGTCTATAGTACATGTAGTTGCATAATAAATTTATCGAGAATAACAAAATTTAATAATCTTTTATGACAAGCCACATACCGGACATATACAGGAACATATTATTTCATTCTCGTGCCAATTGTCTGACCTTTCTCTGTCCAACCTGACCTATTCATTTGACCAGCGGTGTGTGTACATAGATCTTGTGGATTATAGTGAGTTTAGTAGGTGAAAATTTACTAATAAGCACATTTGTAAAGAATCTAAGTGTCCACTTAATTAATTCATGATAAAACCACCTTAACCCTTTCAACACCACAGGCCTGTATAGTGGTATTGGCGGCAAAAAGTGTAGATCCAGATGAGCCGGCTCGTAACGAGCCGTCTCATCAGGATCTACACTTTTTGCAAGTAATTTTCATATTTTTGAGAGAACAAAAACACCCCCTTTTTATAAATGGACTAGTCTGAAAATCAATTTGTGACGATTGGATTGGTTGGACAATTTACATATCAAATTCCATTCCAATTATTTAGGTGTGAAAGGGTTAAGTAGGGCCTCAAGTTGCCTACTGTTCACGATCACAAGGACTCCGATCCATTGGCAATGTTCTGTACCGTTCTACACAAGGAAAATTGAATGTTCAGTAGAGTAAGGGGGCTAACTCTATGTTGGAGTTACCCCGCTTTTTCCGATGTCCCCTTCTATTAGACCACTGATTTATTTACATCACATCAAATACTCAGATTTTGCGGATTTGACACACCAAAAGTCAGAAATTGTATTAAATTTCCATTTTTTTCAGAAGGGACCAATTAAACTCACCAACTCAAAACAGTAGATCAAACACTTGGCTTTGTAGACTTTCTCTAACTTGCAAAAAGTGAAGATCCTGATGAGACGGCTCGTCACGAGCCGGCTCATCTGGATCTTCACTTTTTGCCTAGCACATACCAAACCCAGATACATGCATAAATATACCTTGGGCACATTTTCCCATGTACAGGACAAAATAATCCACTTATTAAATGCGGTTTGTTAGTTTGCCTTGTTAGACTTTGAGATGAAGCTCACTGTTGAAACATTGTACTTACCAAGTGTCAGTAGGATTGGTGAAGTTCATTACAATAGGATGTCTATCGACAGAAGCTTGTGTTTTATAACAGTGTGTTAACATTACAAGGAATTATATCAAACATAATTAATATCTATTGTCTATGGAAACATTTATTGTATAACGTTTGTCTTCTGTAAATACTTCAGTGATTGTTAGCTATTCCAGCAATATTGGCATTTTTTATGTGACATTTCGTGGAAGATGCATGATGCTTTATTATACTACTCCACCCATCCACCCCACCCCTCCACCCAACAAGGCACCCATTAGTGTGCTCACACTGTTTCCCTCACCGACGATAGTAGGAAGTGAGACATAGTGGTGACAATTATGGCGGCGGCATCAACAATGTTGGAAGTACCCCAAAATTTAGCATATCTCCTCATCCGTTTTTGTGTGACATTGACCTTCGTATCAATAATTTGATCTCTCACATGGTGACCCTGACCTTGGTAACGTTGACCTTCGTGGGTGAGTATGACCTATCCATGACCATTCATTCAACACCCAACCCGACCCACCAATAAAGTAAATGTTCATGTCAAGTTCAATTTCATTTCGCTTGCTTCTTTGTGTTTTCACCCTGAAATTACTTTTGCTTTCATCGCAGAAGCAGAAAGGCTTTTCCCTTCAATGTTACACATATTTAGGTCTACAACCATCATATTTACAAGGTGCCAAAATATTGATATCCCAAATGTTAATGGTAGTCATCTAAATGAGAGGCAGTGTGTGGTGGGATAAAGTATCTTAAACGCTGTGAATGTGTAGATGGAAAAATAACCTTATAAAATAAACTAGTTCTGAGTACATAACTCTAATTACATTTCTTTACACTGCATTACATAAGAGTTATGACGGAGGAGTCTTTTCAAATGTGCGATTGAAGCGTTCTTCTACTTCGTGGAGAGTGGCCTAAGAATTTTGCTAATACACATGTTATTATGTATATTATATAAGTTTATGGTAATATTTGTGTGTCTCATATTGTAGAATTGTCTCTCAATAACAATATACCCGGTAGCGAAGTATGAATGTCAACACCCTGCAGGTTTTTTAGCTCGACTATTCAAAGAATAGTTAGAGCTTATGTAGTCACCCCGGCGTCGGCATCGGCGTCACCGTCACGCCTTGGTTAAGGTTTTTAGTCAAGCTTGTATATGGAATACTATTGGCCCTACACCCTTGGACAACTTCATCTCCTAGTGATGTACATCAACAACCCCTGATCTATATTTGACCTTGACCTACATTTCCATTTAATCTTGAATTACTTAGTTAATTCCCCTTGGTTAAGGTTTTTAGTCAACCTTGGTTAAGGTTTTTAGTCAAGCTTGTACATGGAATACTATTGTGCATACCGACACCATACTTGGACAACCTTTTCTCATAGGGATGTACATCAATAACCCCTGATCTATATTTGACCTTCACCTACATTTCCTCTTGAATTACTTACTTAATTCCCCTTGGTTAAGGTTGTTTGTCAAGCTTGTAGATGGAATACTCCTGGCCCTACACCCACCATACTTGGACAACTTCATCTCCTAGTGATGTACATCAACAACCCCTGACCTATATTTGACCTTGACCTACATTTAACCTTGAATTACTTAGTTAATTCCCCTTGGTTAAGGTTTTTAGTCAACCTTGGTTAAGGTTTTTAGTCAAGCTTGTACATGGAATACTATTGTGCATACAGACACCATACTTGGACAACCTTTTCTCATAGGGATGTACATCAATAACCCCTGATCTATATTTGACCTTCACCTACATTTCCTCTTGAATTACTTACTTAATTCCCCTTGGTTAAGGTTTTTAGTCAAGCTTGTATATGGAATACTCCTGGGCCTACAGCAACCATACTTGGACAACTTCATCTCCTAATGATGTACATCAATAATCCCTGACCTATATTTGACCTTGACCTGCTTTTATCCTTGGATTACTTAGTTATTTCCCCTTGGTTACGGTTTTTAGTCAAGCTTGTATATGGAATACTCCTGGGCCTACAGCAACCATACTTGGAAAACTTCATCTCCTAGTGATGTACATCAATAACCCCTGACCTATATCTGACATTGACATACATTTAACCTTGAATCACCGTGGCCACCTTGTTTGTCAAGCTATGTGTACATCGACAACCCTCGTAGTCGAGCTATGCTGTTCTCCTACAGCTCTATATTGTAGTGCGCGAATGTGTGTAAATGCTATTACGCACATTTTTAGTGTGTAGCGTGGTGTAGTGATATCGTGCAACAATTGTTGCCTTTGTATAAAGCGGAAAACGTGTAGATAATTAGAATAAACATGATTTTCGAGGTTTGCTGTTACAATCTACATATACTATCTGTTGTATTAAAACAATGCTGAATTAATTTGTGTCATCTGCTGAATATTTTTTATTTTTCTATTTTTCTCATCAAAAACTTGGTTTGGCAGCACTTTACAATCATTTCCAAATGAAATGATTCTAAAATGCTGCCAAACCATGTTTTTACTGAGAGAAAAGACAAAATATGAATTATTAGCAGACGACTATTTTCGGTTCCGCATTCTAGGGGTTAAGTCCTCAAATGTCTCAGATCTTCCATATGCAGAGTTCCAGTTTATGGGTTGCAATGACAATCGGGAGTGACCGGAGAAATGGGGCTTATGGAATTTGTGACCAGTATACACACATATGAGCCTGTGTATCTGCACAGTCTGATCATGGTCTGCACTATTTGCCATTTAGTTAATGACCTGTCCTGCTTGTAACAGATCAGGATCGAGACTGACAAGAAAAGCCATAAGTCCCATTTCTCCAGTCGGGCTACATATACCAGCCAAATCCACCACCATTTTTATTTGATAAATTACCGATGAGTTTTATTCTACTACATGCATACACTATGATAAGTTGTGATAAACAGGGGAGATAATCTGGTAATGTATTTCCACTGATACTGTAACAGGAAACAAATTTTACTTATGCGATGGTTAATTTAATGATCGCATTCATCCTAACAGAATCCCGACGGGAGACCAGGTTTGGGCCTCACATACATATTTGGGATTCTTTTCTTGTATGTGAGGGTTAAATATGGTTATACCCCTTGTATGAGTAATACAATTATTCCTAATCCTGTTATATTCTGTTCTGAGTTTCAGATTCCCCCCATTGTCCCAGCCTTACATGACCGTAGCTGTTGTTAGGTCATTAAACACCAATAAACAAACTTGTGAAAAATAATATAATTATTATACCACCGATAGAAATAGTTCTCATTCTAGATACTATTTGAATTAAATTTAAATTAAATTAGTTAACATAAATTTCAGATATTAGTTAATTGTAAATGGTTACAGTACTGTCAGTACAATTCAGGGTTTACAAATATAATGCAAATCTACAAGTAATTTACTCTGTATCTGATACCCAGTGCCTTTACATTCTATGGGACATTGTGAAATACCGGTAATATGTTTAACCCTTAATGTGCTATTTATGAATGTAGGAAAACCACATTAACCCTTATACTGCTATCTTAATTTTTGTTGTCGTCTGCTTTTTATTTTCTATTTTTATCATCAAAAACATACTTTGACAGCACTTTAGAATAATTTACTTACAACATGCTTTGACAGCACTTCAGAATCATTTCCATTGGAAATGATTCTGAAGTGCTGTCAAACCATGTTTTTATTAAGAAATAGGGCAAGATATAAAAGTAGCGGTCTAAGGGTTAAACAATGGTGAACTCTTGTTTATCAGTAGTATTGACAATGCTCATGAACTGTTACTTAACAATATGTCAGAATGGCAAGTGCAGATAGTAATGTAGCCATCAACAGTTGTATAACATGTTATACATGTATGTCACTATAATGTACACAGGGCTCCAGATAAGGAGTTAGTAATTGAGTATTTACACTCCATCATTTCTGAAGCAAATGGGTATTTCAATATTTTAATTGGGTAAAATAAAATCACACTACTGTTTACACATCAACAGACAGCAATTATTGAATAGTTTGCTTCAAAATGAAAACATGTCTTGGCATTCATTAGAATTGTCTCCTTGGAGACAATTCTAATGAAATACCAAGATGTGTTTTCATGGAAAATAAGGAAATATGCTATATTTGTGGTCTGTTTATTGTTTTCTGCAGCATGATAATGGTACCACAAATTTGTTATTGCTTTTTGATACTCGGTACTTCTGATTTCAATTGTTTTTTTTTTGGCAATTTTAATTGGGTATTTACGCAAATATGCAGCTTATCTGGAGCTCTGATGTACCAGTATTTTAATACTGCGTAATATGTACATATATAGTGACTGAACTTTGTTGTATTTCATATCTGCCTGCATCATTCACAGTGCACAACGCATGTGATATGTTTATGACATTTTGACTAAACCATGTAAGTTCCATTTTAAATGTTTTGGATACGGTACACAACTCAGTGGCTGTGACATGATTAAAGAAATCAGTTAATGTCAACAAACATGCCACTTAAGTTGACACAATGACAGTCATTAATTTTACACATTTTGTCAAGTTGATGTTGTGAGTAAATTGTATGTTAATTAGTTTCACTGATTACTGATCAGTGAAGACATTGGACACGAATGTCACCAATCACCTAGACAACCAGTGACAACTGGGTTTCTAGTTCTGTACAATATAAATATAACAGGTAACAGAATTATAATTAAATCACCTGCTATTACACATTTACAACTTACTGACCTGTGGACTAAGTTTGGGCTACCTGGAGATGTATATAAAAATGGACTATTTTAGAGGTTTGAGTTTCTTCTTTAGTTCTTGTTATTAAACTTAAAAAATGTACCATTTCTGTTCCATAATGGTACACTTGTGTAATAAATTGCAGGTATATTTATTAACTTTAATTCAAATGTTTTAACCCATACAATGCTAAATATCATTGTAGATATATTAGTATACATCGTTGATGTAGTTATAGTCTGGACTATGCTCTGGGAGACTGACAATACCACGAAAAGCCTGGCTATATGTGTACATTATTAATCTTTTCAGAGGCCGTCAATTTCGACAAATTTTTGTGTGGCGAGTGGGGTGACAAAACTAGTGCTATATCACATGCACAATGTTCATTGTTACTCGGTAAACGCCACTGACATTGAATGTGGGTGGCAGGTGGGAGCACGCGATGGGTAATTTAACGATCGGGGTCCATCCTTACCGGAATCCCGACTGGAGACCTGGTTTGGCCCTCACATACGTCTTTGGCATTTTGTATGTGACAGTTGAATGTGGTTATACCCCTTATAAGAGTAATCCTACCGGTATTACTTTTAAATAGGGGAAGGGGCCAAGTGACTTTGGTGCGGTATGGACCTGGCACCAGGTCAGGTTATTCTAATTTCAGGGCTGAATCTCGATGTAAATATTCCGTTCTGATTTTGGGATTTTCCCCCCAATGCAGCAGGTTAAAACGGGATCGAACCTGTTTGCCCGGCCTTACATGACCTTAGCTGTTGATAGGCCGTTAAACACCAATAAACAAACAAAACTGACACTGAATGATGTAGGTTTACACATACAATTGTATTCTACACAACTTGGTATAATAAGGTATATTTTTCTATGAGTTTAACATGTTTGAAAAACGCATGTTTTACTACATTGCTGACCTCACACTTATACTATAAACAGCTCCAGATAAGGAATTAGTAATTGAATATTGTCACTGCGTTATTTCTGAACATTTTAATTGGGTAAAATAAAATCACACTACTGTTTACACATCCACAGACAGAAATTATTGAATAGTTTGCTTAAAAATGAAAACATGTCTTGGCATTTCATTAGAATTGTCTTGGAGACAATTCTAATGAAATACCAAGATGTGTTTTCATGGAAAATAAGAAAAATATGCTATAGTTGTGGTTGTTTGTTTTCTGCAGGATGATAAAGGTACCACAATTTTTGTATTGCTTTTTGATACTCGCTTATCTGGAGCTCTGCTTTAAACGATACAACTGACATGCGATTTTTTCAATCACCCGTGGCTCTGACAGAATGACAAACATGTACAGTAACCTTAGATTACTGTAGTATAAAGTATACAATAAGAATGGTTTACTATTCCATATAACCACAGCTGGAAATGTACGCTTGTTGATATCTTTTACACTTTGTCCTAACTGAAAGTAATTTAATAATTACATGCACATTTACAATCGCTGACTGTGTCTCAGATGATGTTTCTGATGTCCAATGTGTGGATTTATACATTAGGGACTACATCTGAGCGGCATATAGGTATCGACCAAACACATTTTAACTCTGTGCATGCTGGGAAACTTGTGGGCTATAAATAGTTCAGAACTAGCGGACAAGAATACATCATATTTTCTTGTATTTCTCCCCGTAAATATCATGAATATGTCTTGGAATTTCATTAGAATTGAGTTCTCAGGACTCAATTCTAATGAAATTTCAAGACATATTTACAGAGAGAAATAAAACTTATACATGTACTCCTAATTCGTTTGGCGGATATTTTCGCCGCTAGCATGCAAAGAGTTAAGTTCTTCAAGGATTTCAATAAACTTACATGCACACAACGATGGTCATTTCTGCAAACATGTTGGCTTTAGTGTGTATCTTCACCATGTCAGAATTTGACATCATGTAATATTGTCATTTCGTTTTATCTGGAATTGCTAACAATCACTGATTTGCAGGAGGGAAATGTGGAAGCAAATAGACCGAGTTGATTTGTGAAAATACGGTTTTCAACTGATTTTATGTATGTTAACTATCAGTGTCGCCAGCATATATGTTACTAAGCTACTGTCGGTGTTACTAAGCTACTGCTGTCTCAGTTACTAAGCTGCTGTCAGTTTAACTAAGCTGCTGCCTCTGTAGTACACCTGCGTGACAATGGCCAGCACTCATCGTAGCATCAAGAGTAACGGTCACCACCAGCCGCAGTTCACCTTCGACCGATCTGACTCACGCAGCTACCTCATCCAGCCAGAACTGTCACAGAGTCCCACCCAGTTCTCAATGTCCCCTGTGTACTCGTACGCGGGCAATGTGTCGCCCGGCCGCTATGTCTTCATGAATAACTCGTGCCAGAACTGTAGCGACCTGTCCCTCAGCACACAGCCCCTGTTGCCTGAGAAAGCGCGGACCGGGGCTGCCTGTAGGCCAGACAACCTGCTCATACAGCAGACAGCCTCAGCCACGGGCTCCATACAGAGCAACTGTATGTATGGTGAGTTGGATGGTCACCCTGTCAAGGCAGGCTATCAATATTGTTGCCAGTTTATTTTCCAGATTTGTCTAGCCTTTGTTTTTGTTTGGTATATGTAGCTCATCAGAATCGTCACAAAACAGATTTTCTTCCAGCAGTATTGAACACAATAAAATGAAAGTCAGACACTCCAGTTCTAATTCAGCATTCCCCATTTTAACAGTTAATGGGACAGACGTTTTGTATAGATGCACATGACTGTGGTGGAATTCCAGCTTGTTGTCATGTCTGGATCTGACCCAGATTACGGGAGATTGTCAGTCAGCTGTCGATGTGTGACAATGTGTGGCACGACGGTGTCAATGTGTGGCATGATGGTGTCAATGTGTGGCACGACGGTGTCAATGTGTGGCATGACGGTGTGTGTCGTCCCTGCCCTGTGTCTCAATTTACTGCATTGTTGAGGTTGTATCTGAAAGATGGGAGAAAATCACATAATTGTCATGCCTTGCGATCCATGAATAGCCTCCTTTCCTGCGGATGTAAATAAAATGTTTGAATATTCACCTTGAAAAGGATGTTCACAATTATTATTAACCTTAGACCACTACACACAACAATTGTCGTCTGCTGTTGCTTTATATCTTGCCTTATTTCTCAATAAAAACATGGTATGACAGCATTTTAGAAACATTTCCACTGGAAATGATTCTGAAGTGCTGTTGAAGCATGTTGTAAATTATTCTAAAGTGCTGTCCAGCATGTTTTTGATGATAAAAATGGAAAATAGAAAATAAACAGCAGACGACAAAAAAATAAGATAGCGGTGTAAGGGTTAATTGGATGAACCAATATGTTTTGGTACATTCGGTTCTGATATTCTCACAATGTCTGCATGTCGACCAGCCAATCAGCATCATGTGTTTGTGTATATTGCAGGTGTGGGTGACCTGGAGCATGTACAGATAGACGGGGTTGCCGGGCGGCAGACAGACAAGGTTGCTAGGCCAGCGAGTGTGAAGATGTACGACTATGCGGACTGTGGCCACCAGTATGAGGAGCTGCCAGGTGGAAGGTGAGTCACCATCTGTCCGTAGCCGTAGGCCGGCCATTATCTACCAGATTGTCCCGGTATACTTGGACAATCGGACAGACTGGGAGGTCACCAGGGTGTCTGATTTAGAGAGTTTCCATGGTAATCAAAAAATACTTTCATAGTATTTTCCATCCCACTGGTCTGTCGATGAGACTAAGCTGTCCATGATCCCGTCTCTATATGACCTTAGCTGTTGCTGGGATGTTAAACCCTTTCACTTTAATTTTTTCCATGGTATATTATGCATATACATGTACGCACCCTAAGACATGTCTGTGCACTTTGTAATCATGAACATGCATTACAATCAAAAATAATAATTAACTGAACCCCAGATTAAATTGTGTAGGTTTCTATTTTAGCAATTTTCTATCATATACATGTATGTTTATTCCTGTCTATACATACAGGATTGTTGTGAACCCCTTTCCTTCTGCAGATCTCCAGTTTGATGAAGGACAAGTGTGCATATTCGTATTTCTCATTAAAAGTGACCACCAGTTGAACCATCTCATTTATCAATGAATAGTCACAGCAGATACCTGTAACTTCAAGGTGAAATGGATTCATTGGACAGCAACACAGTAGTGTTCTGGGGGCCGTTTCACTAAACTTTGTACAACTCAAATGTTCGTAAGTGCAAACTTAGGATTTTCTGGAAATTTTAATTGATGGATTTACATTTATTGCATATGCAGCCTATACTCAATAAATGTAAATTCAGTAATTGTTTACAAGAAAACAGTGTTAATGTGAAATTTACAAACATTCATAAATGTGCACGTACGAACATTTTAGTCGTACAAGGTTTAGTGAAACGGAAACAGTATACACTGAGAATGATTTATGATTTATGTTTCTGTACGCCATGATATCAGGATTGCCAGACAGTAAATATTGCTTTAATGTGAATAATACATGTAAACATGTTGCTAGACCAATGGGTAGCTTGTTACCATTGTACCCAGTGTAGCATCGACCAGTACACCGTCGTTCACTGGTCAACATTTCTTTATGCCTGTAACTGGAGAAATTAGATTATTCCCTTTCATCAGTTGCGGGGGCCGTTTCACTAAACTTTGTACGACTAAAATGTTCGTAAGTGCAAATTTAGGATCGTCTGTAAATTTCAATTGATGGATTTACATTTATTGAGCATAGGCTGCATATGCAGCCTATGCTCAATAAATGTAAATCCAATACTTGTGTACAAGAAAACAATGTTAATGTAAGATTTACAGACTATCATCATTTTGCACTTACGAACATTTTAGTCGTACAAAGTTTAGTGAAACGGTCCCCTGGTCTTGAAGCTCATTCGTGCAGACTGATACGTATCTATACTGTTTAGAATCATTGTAACTGTTGCTGTTTCACAGGCTTAATAGCGTACAGTTTAGAGCCAGATCAGACTGCGCGGATGCGCAGGCTGATCTGGGTCTATACTGGTCGCAAAGACCTTAACCCTATTCCTCCAGTCACAGCCACATTTAGTCGGTGAAATAGTCTCTGGGAATAGTTTAGATTGCTGTCAGCTTTCTATCTGACCTACCTGGCTTCCAATCCGGAGGTTGTGTGTTCAAACCTCGTCTTAGGCATCAAAAATACTTGCATAGTATTTCCATCCCACTGGTCTGTCGGATGAGACTTGAAACTGTGGTCCTGTCTATATGACACTAGCTGTTGGTGGGACGTTAAACACATACACTTTCACTTTCTATCTGATATGGGTAGTCTAGGTTTGTCCTGCCATGTAGTCATGGATTGCTGGCTGATCCCTGTCTGTCTCTCATCCTTTTGTCTCCCAACACTGACAGCGGTGTCGCATGACATCACATGACATCACCTATTTTTGTTGCAGTCAAACCTCCCTGAATGACCACCTCGCTACAACAACCCCAGTTCTCTATAACAGCCTCAGCCAATTGGTATATTTACATAGTTAACCATGGCTTTATTGTGGCAAGAGCACCTGTCACCAGATCAGGATCATGTGTATTCACTGAACACTGCATTTGCAAATCCGTCAACGGTCACTAGGTTTAATAACATGTTATGTCCCTGGATACTAGTTTTTAGCTCGACTATTCAAAGAATAGTTAGAGCTTATGTAGTCACGGCGGCGTCGTCGGCATCGGCGTCACCACCTTGGTTGAGGTTTTTAGTCAAGCTTGTATATGGAATACTCCTGGCCCTACACCCACCATACTTGGACAACTTCATTTCCTAGTGATGTACATCAGCAACCCCTGACCTATATTTGACCTTGACCTACAGTTAACCTTGAATTACTTAGTTAATTCCCCTTGGATAAGGTTTTTAGTCAACCTTGGTTAAGGTTTTTAGTCAAGCTTGTAGATGGAATACTATTGTGCATACAGACACCATACTTGGACAACCTTTTCTCATAGGGATGTACATCAATAACCCCTATTCTATATTTGACCTTGACCTACATTTCCTCTTGAGTTACTTAGTTAATTCCCCTTGGTTAAGGTTTTTAGTCAACCTTGGTTAAGGTTTTTAGTGGGGGGAGAAAAATTGAAAGTGAAAAGTAAATAGCAGACAACGAAAATTAATTCAGTATTGTATTGTATTCAATATACATGTACAATAGGTTTCGGCCACACGTTGTACCAACTTGGTTACATTGTACCAACTTGGTTACGCCTACGGCCCTGTATGTTCAACATTCCCCAAAATTGCATCATGGCCAGGTCACCTCTATTGTGTCATGTGACTCGCTGGTTATTTGTTTATTACAGATTATATCCAACATGTAACCATGACCGGATATTTCCAGAACAATCTAATTTGAAAATGCCTGGCATATAAAAGGATGCCCCCATGCATTAACCCTTACAGTGTTGAAGTGAATGTTGTCATCTGCTGTTTATTTTGTGTGTTTTTTCTTGATGAACATTTTTTGACAGTGCATGAGAATCGTCTCCACTGTCAAAATATGTTTTTTCTAAGACATGAACAAAAACAGCAATGACAAATTTCAGTTTCTGCCTTTAAAGTGAAGATAAAATCAAGTGGATAATTTACTGTGACTGCTGTATAGTGGCCATGTCCAACGCTTATTTGTCCATGTATGCATGTTTCAGTGAACATGTAAGGCCATGTGCAGGAATAATGTGCTATTTATGAATATAGGAAAACCGCATTAACCCTTATACTGTACCGCTATCTTAATTTTTTTGTCGTCTGCTGTTTATTTTCTGTTTTCCATTTTATCATCAAAAACATGCTTTGACAGCACTTTAGAATAAGTTACAACATGCTTTGACAGCACTTCAGAATCATTTCTATTGGAAATGATTCTGAAGTGCTGTCAAACCATGTTTCTATTTAGAAATAAGATATAAAAGCAACAGCAGACGACAATTGTTGTGTGTAACAGTCTAAGGGTTAAAACATATAATATCTGCTGGTGAGTACATTGGTGGTGCCAGTTGGTTCATGAGCAGGATTGAGTAGAAAGAGTATGTTGAAGTGTGGGACGAACAAACCATATGAGACACGCCATGTGATTCTGTACCTTCAGACATCTGCGTCTCATACGTTTACAAAATTTACAACATTTTCTGTAAATGGTGTCAAAAGTTTAAAAATCATCAGAGTACATGCGGCGTACTCTGAACATTTTGTCACCTTTTGACTTTATTGTCGCGCCCGCTTGCGGAAAGCGCGATATAGTCGGCCGTTTGGCGTACGTACGTACGTACGTGTGTCCGGTTAAAGTTTTTGGTTAAGCTGTAAGGTAAAGTTTTTTGGTTAAAGTTTTTGGTTAAGTTCTTTGGTTAAAGTTTTTGGTTAAGTTTTTTGGTTAAGTTGTTTGGTTAAGTTTTTTGGTTAAAGTTTTTGGTTAAATTCTTTGGTTAAAGTTTTTGGTTAAGTTTTTTGGTTAAGTTTTTTGGTTAAACTTTTTGGTTAAAGTTTTTCGTTATACTATATCTCTGCAACTGCTTTGCCCATTACCTTGAAACTTCACATGGGTGTTTATCATCATCTATATTTTCATTCTACCCCCATCCCGTGCGGCCCCTGTGCCCAATGTCAAGGTCAAATTACTTTGAAGTTTTTGGTTTAGTTTTTTGGTTAAAGTTTTTGGTTAAGTTTTTTGGTTAAGTTTTTTTTTTTTGGTTAAAGAAATTTTTTCGTTATACTATATCTCTGCAACTGCTTTGCCCATTACCTTGAAACTTCATATGGGTGTTTATCATCATCTATATTTTCATTCTACCCCCCCCCTCTCCCGTGCGGCCCTGTGCCCAATGTCAAGGTCAAATAACTTTGAAGTTTTTGGTTAAGTTCTTTGGTTAAAGTTTTTTGGTTAAGTTTTTTGGTTAAAGTTTTTGTTGGTTAAGTTCTTTGGTTAAAGTTTTTGTTAAGTTATTTTTGTCGCGCCCGCGTTGCGGAAAGCGCGATATAGTCGGCCGTTTTGGCGTACGTACGTACGTACGTGTGCCGGTTTTAAAGTTTTTGGTTAAGCTGTAAGGTTAAGATTTTGTTATTTTTGGTTAAAGTTTTTGGTTAAGTTCTTTGGTTAAAGTTTTTGGTTAAGTTTTTTGTTAAGTTGTTTGGTTTAAGTTTTTGGTTAAAGTTTTTGGTTAAGTTCTTTGGTTAAAGTTTTTGGTTAAGTTTTTTGGTTAAAGTTTTTTCGTTAAAGTTTTTCGTTAAAGTTTTTCGTTATACTATATCTCTGCAACTGCTTTGCCCATTACCTTGAAACTTCACATGGGTGTTTATCATCATCTATATTTTCATTGTACCCCCCTCCCGTGCGGCCCCTGTGCCCAATGTCAAGGTCAAATTACTTTGAAGTTTTTGGTTAAGTTTTTTGGTTAAAGTTTTTGGTTAAGTTTTTTGCTTAAGTTTTTTGGTTAAAGTTTTTCGTTATTCTATATCTCTGCAACTGCTTTGCCCATTACCTTGAAACTTCATACGGGTGTTTATCATCATCTATATTTTCATTCTACCCCCTCCTGTGCGGCCCCTGTGCCCAATGTGAAGGTCAAATTACTTTGAAGTTTTTGGTTAAGTTCTTTGGTTAAAGTTTTTGTTGTTTATTAAGTTTTTTTGGTTAAGGTTTTTTGGTTAAAGTTTTTTTGGTTAAAGTTTTTGGTTAAGGTTTTTGTTAAGTTTTTTGGTTAAAGTTTTTCGTTATACTATATCTCTGCAACTACTTTGCCCATTAACCTTGAAACTTCACTTAATGGGGTTTATCATCATCTATATTTTCATTCTACCCCCTTCCGTGCGACCCCTGTACCCAATGTCAAGGTCAAATTACTTTGAAAGTTTTTGGTTAAGTTTTTTGGTTAAACTTTTTGGTTAAGTTTTTTGGTTAAGTTTTTTGGTTAAAGTTTTTGGTTAAAGTTTTTCGTTATACTATATCTCTGCAACTGCTTTGCCCATTACCTTGAAACTTCACATGGGTGTTTATCATCATCTATATTTTCATTCTACCCCCCTTCCGTGCGACCCTGTGCCCAATGTCAAGGTCAAATTACTTTGAAGTTTTTGGTTAAGTTTTTTGGTTAAAGTTTTTGGTTAAAGTTTTTGGTTAAGTTTTTTGGTTAAAGTTTTTCGTTAAAGTTTTTCGTTAAAGTTTTTCGTTATACTATATCTCTGCAACTGCTTTGCCCATTACCTTGAAACTTCACATGGGTGTTTATCATCATCTATATTTTCATTCTACCCCCCTTCCGTGCGGCCCCTGTGCCCAATGTCAAGGTCAAATTACTTTGATGTTTTTGGTTAAGTTTTTTGGTTAAAGTTTTTGGTTAAGTTTTTTGGTTAAGTTTTTTGGTTAAAGTTTTTCGTTATACTATATCTCTGCAACTGCTTTGCCCATTACCTTGAAACTTCATATGGGTGTTTATCATCATCTATAATTTCATTCTACCCTCTCCTGTGTGGCCCCTGTGCCCAATGTCAAGGTCAAATTACTTTGAAAATTTTGGTTAAGTTCTTTGGTTAAAGTTTTGGGTTAAGTTTTTTGGTTAAAGTTTTTGGTTAAGTTTTTTGGTTAAGTTTTTCGTTATACTATACCATATGAGACACGCCATGTGATTCTGTACCTTCAGACATCTGCGTCTCATACGTTTACAAAATTTACAACATTTTCTGTAAATGGTGTCAAAAGTTTAAAAATCATCAGAGTACATGCGGCGTACTCTGAACATTTTGTCACCTTTTGACTTTATTGTCGCGCCCGCTTGCGGAAAGCGCGATATAGTCGGCCGTTTGGCGTACGACGTACGTACGTGGTTCCGGTTAAAGCTTTTTGGTTAAGCTGTAAGGTAAAGTTTTTTGGTTAAAGTTTTTGGTTAAGTTCTTTGGTTAAATGGAGTTTTTGGTTAAGTTTTTTTGGTTAAGTTGTTTTTGGTTAAGTTTTTTGGTTAAAGTTTTTGGTTAAATTCTTTGGTTAAAGTTTTTGGTTAAGTTTTTTTGGTTAAGTTTTTTGGTTAAACTTTTTGGTTAAAGTTTTTCGTTATACTATATCTCTGCAACTGCTTTGCCCATTACCTTGAAACTTCACATGGGTGTTTATCATCATCTATATTTTCATTCTACCCCCATCCCGTGCGGCCCCTGTGCCCAATGTCAAGGTCAAATTACTTTGAAGTTTTTGGTTTAGTTTTTTGTTTTTTGGTTAAAGTTTTTGGTTAAGTTTTTTGGTTAAGTTTTTTGGTTAAAGTTTTTCGTTATACTATATCTCTGCAACTGCTTTGCCCATTACCTTGAAACTTCATATGGGTGTTTATCATCATCTATATTTTCATTCTACCCCCCTCCCGTGCGGCCCCTGTGCCCAATGTCAAGGTCAAATTACTTTGAAGTTTTTGGTTAAGTTCTTTGGTTAAAGTTTTTGGTTAAGTTTTTTGGTTAAAGTTTTTGGTTAAGTTCTTTGGTTAAAGTTTTTGGTTAAGTTTTTGTCGCGCCCGCTTGCGGAAAGCGCGATATAGTCGGCCGTTTGGCGTACGTACGTACGTACGTGTGTCCGGTTAAAGTTTTTGGTTAAGCTGTAAGGTTAAGATTTTTGGTTAAAGTTTTTGGTTAAGTTCTTTGGTTAAAGTTTTTGGTTAAGTTTTTTGGTTAAGTTGTTTGGTTAAGTTTTTTGGTTAAAGTTTTTGGTTAAGTTCTTTGGTTAAAGTTTTTGGTTAAGTTTTTTGGTTAAGTTTTTTCGTTAAAGTTTTGTCGTTATTAAAGTTTTTCGTTATACTATATCTCTGCAACTGCTTTGCCCATTACCTTGAAACTTCACATGGGTGTTTATCATCATCTATATTTTCATTGTACCCCCCTCCCGTGCGGCCCCTGTGCCCAATGTCAAGGTCAAATTACTTTGAAGTTTTTGGTTAAGTTTTTTGGTTAAAGTTTTTGGTTAAGTTTTTTTGCTTAAGTTTTTTAGTTTTTTGGTTAAAGTTTTTCGTTATTCTATATCTCTGCAACTGCTTTGCCCATTACCTTGAAACTTCATACGGGTGTTTATCATCATCTATATTTTCATTCTACGCCTCCTGTGCGGCTTTGCGTGCCCAATGTGAAAGGTCAAATTAACTTTGTTAAGTAAATTTTTGGTTAAGTTCTTTGTTAAAGTTTTTGTTAGTTAAGTTTTTTGGTTAAGTTTTTTGGTTTAAAGTTTTTGGTTAAGTTTTTGGTTAGTTTTTTGGTTAAGTTTTTGGTTAAAGTTTTTTCGTTATACTATATCTCTGCAACTATTCTTTGCCCATTACCTTGAAACTTCACATGGTGTTTTATCAATCAATCTATATTTTCATTCTACCCCCCTTCCGTGAAACGACCCCTGTGCCCAATGTCAAGGTCAAATTAACTTTGAAATTTTTGGTTAATTTTGTTTAGTTTTTTTGGTTAAACTTTTTGGTTAAGTTTTTTGGTTAAGTTTTTAAGTTTTTTGGTTAAAGTTTTTGGTTAAAGTTTTTCGTTATACTATATCTCTGCAACTGCTTTGCCCATTACCTTGAAACTTCATGGGTGTTTATCATCATCTATATTTTCATTCTACCCCCCTTCCGTGCGACCTCTGTGCCCAATGTCAAGGTCAAATTACTTTGAAGTTTTTGGTTAAGTTTTTTGGTTAAAGTTTTTGGTTAAAGTTTTTGGTTAAGTTTTTTGGTTAAAGTTTTTCGTTAAAGTTTTTCGTTAAAGTTTTTTTCGTACTATATCTCTCAACTGTTTGGCCCATTACCTTTAAAGTTCGTTAAATCACATCGTATATTTTTCATTCAAGATCTGATAATTTTCATCTACTTGCACTGCTTTGCCCATTACTTGAAACTTCACATGTGCTCATCTATAATTCATTCTACCCCCCTCCCTCGGCCCCTGTGCAATGGTCAAGTCAAATACTTTGATGTTGTTAAGTTTTTTGGTTAAAGTTTGGTTAAGTTTTTGGTTAATTTTTTGGTTAAAGTTTTTTCGTTAAATTAAACTATATCTCTGCAAACGGCTTTGATTTACCTTGAAACTTCATTATGGGTGGTTTTATCATCATCTATAATTTTCTTTCCCTCCCCCCTTCCTGGCGGCCCCTGTCCCAATTCAAGGGTCAAATTACTTTAAAATTTTTGTTAAGTTCTTTTTTGGGTTAAAGTTTTTTTGGTTTAAAGGTTTTTTGTTAAGTTTTTTTGGTTAAAGTTTTTCGTTATATATATCTCTGCAACTGCTTTGCCCATTACCTTGAAACTTCACATGGGTGTTTATCATCATCTAATTTATTTTCTTTAACCCATCTCCCGGTGCGGCCCTGTGCCCAATGTCAAGGTCAAATTAACTTTGAAAAGTTTTTGGTTAGTTTTTTCGGGTTAAGTTTTTTGGTTTTCAAATTTTTTTGGTTAAGTTTTTTGGTTAAAGTTTTTTCGTTATACTATATCTCTCAACTGCTTTGCCATTACTTGAAAACTTCCATGTGTTTATCATCATCTTATATTTTCATTTCTACCCCCTCCTGTGGCCCCTGTGCAAAGAAGGTCAAATCAAATTACTTTGAAGTTTTTGGTTAAGTTTTTTCGTTAAAGTTTTTGGTTAAGTTTTTTGGTTAAGTTTTTTGGTTAAAGTTTTTCGTTATACTATATCTCTGCAACTGCTTTGCCCATTACCTTGAAACTTCATATGGGTGTTTATCATCATCTATATTTTCATTCTACCCCCCTCCCGTGTGGCCCCTGTGCCCAATGTCAAGGTCAAATTACTTTGAAGTTTTTGGTTAAGTTCTTTGGTTGTTAAAGTTTTTGGTTAAGTTTTTTTGGTTAAAGTTTTTGGTTAAGAATTCTTGGTTAAAGTTTGTTTTTGGTTAAGTTTTTGTCGCGCCCGCTTGCGGAAAGCGCGATATAGTCGGCCGTTTGGCGTACGTACGTACGTACGTGTGTCCGGTTAAAGTTTTTGGTTAAGCTGTAAGGTTAAGATTTTTGGTTAAAGTTTTTTTTTTTTTTTTTGTTTTTTGGTTAAGTTCTTTGGTTAAAGTTTTTGGTTAAGTTTTTTGGTTAAGTTGTTTGGTTAAGTTTTTTGGTTAAAGTTTTTGGTTAAGTTCTTTGGTTTAACCCCCCTCCCGTGCGGCCCCTGTGCCCAATGTCAAGGTCAAATTACTTTGAAGTTTTTGGTTAAGTTTTTTGGTTAAAGTTTTTGGTTAAGTTTTTTGCTTATACTATATCTCTGCAACTGCTTTGCCCATTACCTTGAAACTTCATACGGGTGTTTATCATCATCTATATTTTCATTCTACCCCCTCCTCACACCCGTTATCCGGAGATACGCAACTAGGGGAGGAGAACATGGAAAGGGGAACGCACAAACTAGTGGGAATTTGGAGGGTTTGTAAAATTAGCTAAAACAATATATTTTATGCATGATCAGAACAATGTGAGCTTGCAACGTTGAGGAAGAATGATTGAAGCACATGTAGCAAAAATATTGAGCTCGAACGCCGTCGTAAAAGTTGAAAATTTATAAATTCAATATAGGATTTTATTTTTTTTTGTCATTTTTGTTTAAAAAATCGTCTTTCCTGCACCAATCGTATGCTTTTCAGCACTATCAGGCATACAGTTATGTTTGCTGATCATTTACACTGATACCTTGAAAGCGACAGCGACCAGGATCTTCTGAGAAAAAAAATGGCGGCCGTTTTATGCACCGTGGTATAGCGCAAAATGGTGCACAAAAACTATGGGACTGGAGGACACAAATTGGGGGACGAGTGCACACAAACTGTGGAACGCGCTGCACAGAAAATGCCAATATACGTGGGTTTTAAGTTGCAAATTCACGTATGTATTTACAAAAATATTATATTTGCAGACGAGGATCCACGAATATTTACGCAGGGGCCGGTCCAAATGTGTCTGTAAGGAATTTATGCAAGTTTTTAATCAATATTCACCACAATTATGCATTGTTTTAGTAAGTTCGCTGTTCAATGCAGGCTTCTTTAGCAGCGCTCGTTTATTAATGGGCGAGCAGAGCCTCATTTCGTATTTCAATCAGTAAACCCGTTTTTAATCATATCACACATTAAACCATAGGTCACCACCTAAACTCGGAGGAAACCCGGAGTACCCGGAGAAAGACCACAGCAAGCTTGCACGGCATACGACAAGTCGACATGATTTCATCCGCAGAATTTCAGAGGGGGGTCGCCATAAATTTTGTCCGCGATAACCAATCCATCGATTCACAAGTGCATTCGTTCGTCCTACGACCATTCCGTCCGTCATAGAATGTTTGTGACGCAATCGTTGTTGTTTCTGTAGCACCCACTGTTTGTCGGAGAGGCACCGTGATGTGGTATATACAACAAATAAACACCATACTTATACTAAGTAACACTGCAATTGTATTGTATGTATATATATTCCTCCGGTGCCCTCGGAGCACCCTCGACCTAGCGAGATATCTCTTTATTTCCCATCACCAAGGGTAACTGCGGTACGTCTTATCTGTGTACATTGTACCATCTAGACAGTCACCATGCATGTATTACATGTGTGTAAAATATTTACACGATCACCACCACAAAGTGTCTTGCTCAAGGACACAACACGCCGGCTCCGACCGCGTCTCGAACCTGCGCAGTTCGGGGACCTCCGATCCACAGTCCATCTCGCTACACCCTAGGCCACTCGTGCTCCAGCATCACTGTCTTTACCGGTGGAAAGTTCTTAAACTTGTGGCGGTGGGTGCTCTATGTGTGTTTTGCAGCCCGCTGACGGACTGTGCAGTATCTCAATTGCAATGAGAGTCGGTCCTTATTCCGGGATAATTCCGACTGGAATGTGTCGCTATCTGCCTCGAGAATACACAGGACACTCTCATTATGGTTATCATTGCCAAACGTCTTGCTAACGCCAATGATAATAAGATTGAGTTGCACTTCAGGCCCGGATCCAGGGGGTGGGGGGGTGGGGGCGTGAGAGGCGTACGCCCCCCCCTATTTTTGACGAACAATGATTTTTTTTATTCAGATTAGAAAAGGCTATCAGTATTCTGTTCTCAAATGCCAGGAAAATGCATCAGAGACACTCAAATTTTCTAAATTTTCTGGGGGAGGACCCCCATACCCCCCTCACCCACGCCCCCCCCCTTTCTCCAAATCCAGGATCCGGCCCTGACCTTGGCTGCACTACTTCGCCTGGTCATCGATTAGCATGGTTAACTCAGTTCCGCATGGTTGATTCTCCCAAACCCCGTGCTTCAAGTTATAAACGAAGTGTGGTGCGAGTTTAGGTGGTGACCTATGGTTTAATGTGTGATATGTATTAAACGGGTTTACTGATTGCATACGAAATGAGGCTCTGCTCGCCCATTAATAAACGAGCGCTGCTAAAGAAGCCTGCATTGAACAGCGAACTTACTAAAACAATGCATAATTGTGGTGAATATTGATTAAAAAACTTGCATAAATTCCTTACAGACACATTTGGACCGGCCCCTGCGTAAATATTCGTGGATCCTCGTCTGCAAATATAATATTTTTGTAAATACATACGTGAATTTGCAACTTAAAACCCACGTATATTGGCATTTTCTGTGCAGCGCGTTCCACAGTTTGTGTGCACTCGTCCCCCAATTTGTGTCCTCCAGTCCATAGTTTTTGTGCACCATTTTGCGCTATACCACGGTGCATAAAACGGCCGCCATTTTTTTCTCAGAGATCCTGGTCGCTGTCGCTTTCAAGGTATCAGTGTAAATGATCAGCAAACATAACTGTATGCCTGATAGTGCTGAAAGCATACGATTGGTGCGGAGGAAAGACGATTTTTTAAACAAAAATGACAAAAAAAATAAAATCCTATATTGAATTTATAAATTTTCAACTTTTACGACGGCGTTCGAGCTCAATATTTTTGCTACATGTGCTTCAATCATTCTTCCTCAACGTTGCAAGCTCACATTGTTCTGATCATGCATAAAATATATTGTTTTAGCTAATTTTACAAACCCTCCAAATTCCCACTAGTTTGTGCGTTCCCCTTTCCATGTTCTCCTCCCCTAGTTGCGTATCTCCGGATAACTGGTGTGCTCCTGTGCGTCCCCTGTGCCCAATGTGAAGGTCAAATTACTTTGAAGTTTTTGGTTAAGTTCTATGGTGAAAGTTTTTGTTGGTTAAGTTTTTTGGTTAAGTTTTTTGGTTAAAGTTTTTGGTTAAGGTTTTTGGTTAAGTTTTTTGGTTAAAGTTTTTCGTTATACTATATCTCTGCAACTACTTTGCCCATTACCTTGAAACTTCACATGGGTGTTTATCATCATCTATATTTTCATTCTACCCCCCTTCCGTGCGACCCCTGTGCCCAATGTCAAGGTCAAATTACTTTGAAGTTTTTGGTTAAGTTTTTTGGTTAAACTTTTTGGTTAAGTTTTTTGGTTAAGTTTTTTGGTTAAAGTTTTTGGTTAAAGTTTTTCGTTATACTATATCTCTGCAACTGCTTTGCCCATTACCTTGAAACTTCACATGGGTGTTTATCATCATCTATATTTTCATTCTACCCCCCCTTCCGTGCGACCCCTGTGCCCAATGTCAAGGTGAAATTACTTTGAAGTTTTTGGTTAAGTTTTTTGGTTAAAGTTTTTGGTTAAAGTTTTTGGTTAAGTTTTTTGGTTGTTAAGTTTTTTGGTTAAAGTTTTTCATTAAAGTTTTTCGTTAAAGTTTTTCGTTATACTATATCTCTGCAACTGCTTTGCCCATTACCTTGAAACTTCACATGGGTGTTTATCATCATCTATATTTTCATTCTACCCCCCTTCCGTGCGGCCCCTGTGCCCAATGTCAAGGTCAAATTACTTTGAAGTTTTTGTTTTTGGTTAAGTTTTTTGGTTAAAGTTTTTCGTTAAAGTTTTTCGTTAAGTTTTTTGGTTAAAGTTTTTCGTTATACTATATCTCTGCAACTGCTTTGCCCATTACCTTGAAACTTCATATGGGTGTTTATCATCATCTATATTTTCATTCTACCCCCCTCCCGTGCGGCCCCTGTGCCCAATGTCAAGGTCAAATTACTTTGAAGTTTTTGGTTAAGTTTTTTGGTTAAAGTTTTTCGTTAAAGTTTTTCGTTAAGTTTTTTGGTTAAAGTTTTTCGTTATACTATATCTCTGCAACTGCTTTGCCCATTACCTTGAAACTTCATATGGGTGTTTATCATCATCTATATTTTCATTCTACCCCCCTCCCGTGCGGCCCCTGTGCCCAATGTCAAGGTCAAATTACTTTGAAGTTTTTGGTTAAGTTCTTTGATTAAAGTTTTTGGTTAAGTTTATTGGTTAAGTTTTGTGGTTAAAGTTTTTGGTTAAGTTTTTTGGTTAAGTTTTTTGGTTAAAGTTTTTTGTTATGCTATATCTCTGCAACTGCTTTGCCCATTACCTTGAAACTTCACATGGGTGTTTATCATCATCTATATTTTCATTCTACCCCCCTCCCGTGCGGCCCCTGTGCCCGATGTCAAGGTAAAATTACTTTGAAGTTTTTGGTTAACTTTTTTGGTTCAAGTTTTTGGTTAAGTTTTTTGTTAAGTTTTTTGGTTAAGTTTTTTGGTTAAAGTTTTTCGTTATACTATATCTCTGCAACTGCTTTGCCCATTACCTTGAAACTTCACATGGGTGTTTATCATCATCTATATTTTCATTCTACCCCCCTCCCGTGCGGCCCCTGTGCCCAATGTCAAGGTAAAATTACTTTGAAGTTTTTGGTTAAGTTTTTTGTTTAAAGTTTTTGGTTAAGTTTTTTGGTTAAAGTTTTTCGTTATACTATATCTGCAACTGCTTTGCCCATTACCTTGAAACTTCACATGGGTGTTTATCATCATCTATATTTTCATTCTTCCCCCCTTCCGTGCAGCCCCTGCGCCCAATGTCAAGGTCAAATTACTTTGAAGTTTTTGGTTAAGTTTTTTGGTTCAAGTTTTTGGTTAAAGTTTTTGGTTAAGTTTTTTGGTTAAAGTTTTTGGTTAAGTTTTTTGGTTAAGTTTTTTGGTTAAGTTTTTTGGTTAAGTTTTTTGGTTAAAATTTTTTGTTATACTATATCTCTGCAACTGCTTTGCCCATTACCTTGAAACTTCACATGGGTGTTTATCATCATCTATATTTTCATTCTACCCCCCTCCCATGCGGCCCCTGTGCCCAATGTCAAGGTCAAATTACTTTGAAGTTTTTGGTTAAGTTTTTTGGTTAAAGTTTTTGGTTAAGTTTTTTTGTTAAGTTTTTTGGTTAAAGTTTTTTGTTATACTATATCTTTTTTTTTAGTGTCCATGCCTCGCCACAAGGCGCGACATGCAGGCCGCGGCCATCTAGTTTATGAAAAATATTGTAAACTTATTCCATGAAATTACGCAGATGTCCGAATGTACAAAATCACATGGCGTGTCTGATATTCTACTGGTGAATAATTGGTGATGCCACATTTGTCTAATGAACTGCACGACGGTTGTGTCTATTTGCCAGAAAGAGTATTGTGAAGTGTGGGACAAACACACCATATATCTACAATATACCTATGGTTTGTGATGCCACATTTGTCTAATGAACTGCACAATGATTGTGTCTATATTCCAGGAATACTATGGTGAACTGTGACGTACAACACATTTTGTCTATACATGTATCTGCTACCGAATACCTGTATTGGTGACACCATGTTGGCCCATTTACTACAGGATTGTGTCCATTTTCCAGGAAGCCTATGGTGACGTGTGTGACGGACAGCGGTATAGACTCGCGATCGGAGCACTACCAGTCGTCCGGTGGCACCACTGATATTGTGTCGGAGACAGGAGACACCTCCGGTATCGTCAACTCCAGCGAGAAAAGGTTTGTTTGCGTTTTGTGACTTATGCAGAGCTTTATTTTGCGAAATGTTTTGAAAACATACTACCAGTTAGCCCTAAATATTTGCACATACTTTTCAGAGAACCCTGAATAAATACTAGTACATATATAATATGGTTTCCCAAAACAAAGAATGTCCCAATAGTTACATGTAGTGTTAGTGTTGATTAATGGTGCACCGGTATTTGTCTACACCTCCTATTTCCCAAACCAACATGTATCCCACTATGTAGGGTTGTTATGTCTGCATCACAGTGTAAATCAGCTGGCTGGAAGTTCTTTACATTCACGTCTGGCACCTGTAGCCTATTTCATCAAAATTGCAAAGTATACTTATCTAGCAAAGTATACTTTGAGGGAGTAATCATTTATTTTTCCCAAAATGCATTATTTAATATAGAACTAACGACTGCATATATTTGATGATTAAAAGTATGCAGAATTATTATACTGAAATTATTACATTATCACAGCCAAAATGGCTGTGATAATGTAATAAATTCAGTATAATAATAATTAATAAATTTATCCTTAAATTGAAAAATTTCTCCCTCAAAGGATACTTTGCTAGATAAGTATACCGTACTTTGCAATGTTGGTGAAATAGGATACAGGTCAGGTTATTCTAATTTCAGTGCTGAATATAAATTTATTTTGATGTGTGGGTGACAGGTGGGAGCATGTGATGGGTATTTTAACAATCGTGTTTCATCCTTACCGGAATCCCGACCGGAGACCTGGGGCCCGTTTCACTAAACTTCTTACAACTAAAATGTTCGTAAGCACAAATTTAGGATCGTCTAAAAATTTCAATCAATGGATTTACATTTATTGAGCATAGGCTGCATATGCAGCCTATGCTCATTAAATGTAAATCCAATAATTGTTTACAAGAAAACAGTGTTGATGTGCAATTTATACACTATCATCTTTTTGCACTTACGAACATTTTAGTCGTACAAAGTTTAGTGAAACGTCCCCTGGTTTGGCCCTCAGGCTCGTGTACATTTTTGGCTTTCTTGTATGTGAGAGTTGAATCTGGTTATATCCCTTATATGAGGATTACGATTATTCGTAATCCTATTACTTTTAGTGGCTTTGGTGTTGTATGGACCTGACACCAGGTCGGGATATTCTGATTTCAGGGCTGAATATATTTTACTTTTTTTCGATGTAAATAGTCTGTTCTGATTTTGTGATTTTCCCTCCGATGCACCAGGTTGAATACGACATCAAACCGTTGGCCCGGTCTTAAATGACTTGATAGGCTGTTAAACACCAACAACAAAATATTTTCACGTTTGCATTTGCTAGTATGTTAGATTGTAAAGGACACTGATTGAATTAATGTTCAAATATAGAGTTCTACACAGACTTTGTGGTGCTATATTAATTACCATTTCCGCTTCCAGACTATATTTCTATTATGGAACAAAGCATTGAAATACGCAGGTCTCTGATGCCGTAATTGAATCAATATCTTTATTATGCGCAGTAAAGTCATGCATATTCCAGCAGAAGAGACATCTTATTCTTCCAAATTACCATACGGTAGTAAACCTAAGTATTTGGACACCATTTGTTTTGGGAAACCCCTAAAATAGGGGTTTCCCAAAACAAATAGTGTCCAAATACATTGTTGTTGTGATAAGCCTGTACAACCATATTAACGCTAAATATTGGGACAGTCTTCGTTGTGGGTAACCATATATTTATACGTGTTTCTCGAGAATCAATTGTCTCCGAATATTTAGGGTTATTATGGTACCACCGCTTGCCACCTTACTAAGGAGTCGTCTTCTAAAATGTGCAAGTACCGTAGAAACTCTATAGATTTACAGAGCTCCAGATAAGGTGCATATTGACGAATTTTACACACTTAATTTAGCAGATACGCATTGATTATCCACAGTGGGAGTACAAAATACATGTACAGTGTTTGCTTCTTGCAGCTCAAATACTTTAATTTTTAAACTTGTTTTATTTTTTATCATTTGTTCCCTATTTAATAAGGAAGAAAATCAATAATATATTTGTAAGAGTAAAATACGCATTGAATTTGAAATCTGGCGGGTATAATACTCTTTAGATACAAAACTTATCGGGAGCTCGATCTGGACTTAGATAAAACAGTATTGTATATACGATACTATTTCTTAACTCTTTGCATGCTAGCGGTGAAAATAACATCCAACAAATTACAAGTATGTTTCTTATTTCTCTCTGTTATGTCTTGGAATTTCATTAGAATTGCGTCCTCCTCTGGACGCAATTCTAATGAAATTCCAAGACATATTCATGATATTTATAACGAGAAATAAAAGAAAATATCACGAATTGTCATCTGCTATTTTTGAACTATTAATAGCCCACAAATTTCCCAGCATGCAAAGAGTTTCTAATGTGGCTGTAACTGGAGAAATGGGGCTTATGGGATTTGTGATCAGTGTAGTTTCTGAGCAGATAGCATGTACATGTTTTTTGATAGACAATTCATATTGCTAGTTATAAGCATGACGGGTGTTTCATTGATGGGATCGCGAACAATGTGTAGATCCTGATCAGACTGTGCGGATGCACAGGCTGATCTGGATCTACACTGGTCGCAAAACCCATAAGCCCCATTTATCCAGTCACAGCTACAAATGACCTAGTTGTTGAACAGAAGTTAATATCTACATCAAATTAATTGTAATCCGTCAACAAATTTGGAAATTGAGATTTGTTTAGATTTAAACTGCTGGACAAGTTGGGGTTGTGCCAAATGCAGGATCTGACAATAATCTGGCTAATTCAATGCCACTTGTAACCAAAGTTCTGTGAACGTCACATGACGGACAACAAACCCTGCGCTATGTGTTTAGATTTGTCAGCATATACAGGCATGAGAATCTTCGGGTTTCAGTGGATTTTCAGATGCTTTCAGTGACAGCCATTCTCAAGCCTGCATATATTGTACGTGAAGTTTGAACTTGAAGCCTAATTGCGGCAGTCAATCACTGTTCTATAGTGATGTGTTTTATGAGGCTGTGACTTGAGAAATGTGGCTTATAGGTTTTGCGACCATTGTAGATCCAGGTCAGCCTGTGCATCCGCACAGTCTGATCAGGATCTGCACTGTTCGCCATTCTATTAATGAAACTCCTGTTGTGCTTCTAACAAGCAATATAGATCATTACCAGGCTACATGTGTGTGCTATTTGATCAGGAGCAACACCGGTCACAAATCAAATGAGGCCCATTTCCCCAGTCACAGACACATATAACAGCTCCACGTGTTACTCTGCGTGTTGCAGGAAGCGTATGAACCCGCTGTATGACGTGATGATGCAGTCGGTGCCCAGTATCTACAACAAGGGTGGGGCCAAGGGGGCGGCGGACGCCCTACAGCGCCAGGTCCGCTGTCTCCGCACCGCCCTCGTAGTCTTCACCCTCCTCAGCTGTGTCGCCCTCGCGGTCAGCATCTACGCCGTTGTCAACTACACAGGGTCTAAAGGTACGTAATACCACCGCCCACTGTCTGTATATAGCGGTCAGCATCTATGCCGTTGTCAACTACACCGTGTCTAAAGGTACGTAATCCCACCGCCCACTGCCTGTATATATCGCAGTCAACATCTACGCCGTTGTCAACTACACCGCGTCTAAAGGTACGTAATCCCACCGCCCACTGCCTGTATATTGCGATCAGCATCTACGTCGTTGTCAACTACACCGCGTCTAAAAGGTACATAATCCCACCGCCCACTTCCTGTATATTGCGATCAGCATCTACACCATCGTCATCTACACCACCTCTAAAGGTACGTAATCCCACCGCCCACTGCATTGTATATCGCAGTCAGCATCTACGCCATCGTCATCTACACTGCGTCTAAAGGTACATAATCCCACCCCCCCACTTCCTGTATATTGCGGTCAGCATCTACGCCATTGTCAACTACACTGCATCTAAAGGTATGTAAGCCCACTGCCTGTATATTGCGGTCAGCATCTACGCCATTCACAACTGCACCACGTCTAAAGGTACGTAATCCCACCGCCTACTGCCTGTATATTGCGGTCAGCATTTACGTCATTGTCAACTACACCGCGTCTAAAGGTACGTAATCCCACCGCCTACTGCCTGTATATTGCGGTCAGCATCTACGTCATTGTCAACTACACCGCGTCTAAAGGTACGTAATCCCACCTCCTACTGCCTGTATATTGCGGTCAGCATCTTCGCCGTCGTCAACTACACCGCACTCTAGGGCTTTCCAAGGTAAACACACCTTCCCATCCATCGTTAAAGATTCATAACGGTGAATCTTCTCCAATCCACACCTGGCTGGTGTAGTTAGACCAGGACATGTCTGTGCTGAACATTTGACTTGTATTGTTAATTTGTAATTTCAGTGTTATTGCTCTATCCCCCCCCTCCCCCCCCCCCCCCATACAGGTACATTTCCACCTGTATTTGACCATGCTAATGAAAAGGAAGATACAAGACAAAATTATTTATTTAATGCCGGCATGATAACAGCAACATAATCTCACACAAGCTTTTGACCAACAGCAACATTAAAAAATGTATTGCCTGTTAAATAATATCTATTGATTTTACTCATTTACGGATATTGAAATGTGTTGCTTGACTAATTGTGACGTTTTGTTGTCCAGATGATGCTGACCCCGCGTTAACCCCACAAGTACAGCGGCTCTCCTCGGAATTCTCCAAGCTCGAGGATATTGTAAGTACATTTACTGCATACACTATACAGTGGAAAAATCTAACAAACTACGCAACGTGACATGAAAATCAAAACCTGCACCAATTTTAATGTACAGGATGCATAGATGGTATTCTCAGGGAAGGTACCATAATGACCTTAAGTATTTGGACACAATTTGTTTTGGGAAACCCCTAGGGGTTTCCCAAAACAAATGGTGTCCAAATACATTGTTACTGTGATATACCAGTATAATAATACTCGCCATAACTATTGGGACACGGCATTGCAGGAAGCCATTTACTTATATGCGTTTTCTCAGAATAAATTGTGTCCGAATATTATAGGGTTATTACATAGATTGAAAATTGCTACCTCACTGTGATATTCTCCCCTAGATAACATATCGTAGGCGAATTATTGTAGCTAGGTTATTACAGTGTCTCGAGATTTTCCAACTTCGGTTTACAACATATTTATAAGCCTTGTATATTGCATTGAGCTTTTCCTGGACTTACGTAACAACTGAACGTGGCTAACGGCAATTCCAAAGGGGAGATAATTCTACTGTCACTAATGCCTACAATACTGTCCCATATTGAGCGTGTCGTACGTAATCAGTAATAATGACCATGTTTTATGTTGTAGCTGGCAGCGTTACAAGGCAACAACAATACGATGGACATTCTCGCGGATCTAATACACCAGGTAATACAGACATTCTAGTGCACTCTATAAATATCACGCAATCTGAATGGCTGATGGTCATACATTACAGGTATATCATTGTTGATGAATGGTTACAAATTATTTCAATATGTATTCCTACACCAGTAGCAAAGGAGTGCATTAGAAATAGGTTAACCGCATTGTAATTTTTAAATTGGCGGCGTATATCAGAAAATGATAGGTCGGAAAACATGTTTAATGGCTCCGCTAGGTCGTCGCCATTAAAAAGATTTTCCGACCTATCATTTTCTGATATACGCCGCAAATTTGAAAATTACAATACAATTAACCCTATAATCTACCCCCCCCCCCCCTATTACTGCAGGTAGTATATGTACAAATGTGGCTTTTACTGGAGAAGTGGGCTTATGCGATGTGTGACCAGTGTAGCTCCTGATCAAATAGCAAACTCCTGTAACCTGATAACGATATGTATAGCTTGAGGGTTTCATTGATGGAATACCGACCAGTGCAGATCCTGATCAGCCTGTGCGGATGCACTGGATCTGGATCTACACTGGTCGCAAAACTCATAAGCCCCATTTCTCCAGTCACAGCGACAAATAACTTTGAAATATCTTCGAAGTCTCCATGTATCCTTCATATCACAAACAAGAGTGACAGCAATCATGGAGAAATTCTTAATTTTCCGCTGTACAGATTGGAATTCAGCTATTAATCCAATCCTGTATGTTTTAACGCTGCATTATTCCTTCAAATTAACACTCGTCCAGATCCAAAATTCACTCGCCATATGAGCGGACGAGTGCATTTATTGAGGACTGAGTAAACTATCCTTACCAACTAGCTTCTACCCCGTTCACCTTCAGCAGGACTCCAGATAAGCTATGTATTTGCTTAAATACCCAATTTAAATTGCCAAAAACCTAATTTAAATCAGAAGTAGCAAGTATCAAAAAGCAATAAAAAAATCATGCTGCAGAAAACAATAAACAGGCCACAAATATAGCATATTTTTCTTATTTTCCATGAAAACACATCTTGATATTTCATTAGAATTATCTTCAAGACATGTTTTCATTTCGAAACAAACTATTCAATAATTGCTGTCTGTTGATGAATAAACAGTAATGTGATTGAGTGAAATTACTAATTCCTTATCTGGAGCGCTGCTTCAGGATGCACTAGTATGAGCAGTGTCGGGTATTTATTGTCCATGTGATAGCTGTACCATTCTGTTTTATTTACCCATTTCATGTCTCACAGACAAAATAAGCACCTTTGTTATTTCTCGCCAAAAGTATATGTTGTTACCACTCAGTTGAATTGTCTCGCCGAGACGGTTCAACTGAGTGGTAACACTATATACTTTAATTGAGAAAGAAAGAAAATAGGAAATGTTTGATACCTGGGAATCAGTATCCAGCTTGATAATAAAACCAGCACTGGACTCAAGCTCCAGATAAGCTGCGTATTTGCTTAAATACCCGATTAAAATTGCCAAAAACCCAATTGAAATCAGAAGTAGCGAGTATCAAAAAGCAATAACACATTTGTGGTATTCATGCTGCAGAAAACAATAAACCTACCACAAATATAGCATATGTTTCTTATTTTCCATGAAAACACATCTTGGTATTTCATTAGAATTGTCTCCAAGGAGACAATTCTAATGAAATGCCTAGACATGTTTTCATTTCGAAGGAAACCATTCAATAATTGCTGTCTGTTGATGTGTAAACTGGTGTGATTTTATTTTACTCAATTAAAATTTTGAAATACTCAATTGATTCAGAAATGATGGAGTGACAATACTCAGTTGCAAGTTCCTTATCTGGAGCCCTGCTGGACTGGTATAAGTTACACGTCAGTTGATAGGTGTCGGTGTTTTCAACGACATCAATGGGCATGTAGACCTACAATTGTAGTTGTCCCGGTGTTGGCGCGGTGTACAGTGTGTGGATGTTACAGGTAGAATGTGTGTCAATGTTGCAGGTGTCTGCGCTACAACAGAACACGACCACCCAGGTGGGCCTACTACATGGACAGTTGGAGGCCGCTGAGCTGAACATCACCCGCAACACCCAGGACATCGGGCTGGTGCACGGGGAGATCTCCAACACCCTGACCGTGATGAACACCTCCATGCAGGCACAGCTGGACACCATCAGTAAAATGGAGGGACCCCAGGTACCATCTCCTCCTCACTATCAATTATATTACGTTGTACCCAGCTTTCGAAGTATGCCAAGGGGTAGAGAGTTTTTCACTTGCCATCTGGTCATCTGTCTGTTCAAGACAGGTGGTTGGATGTGTGGCCTAAGACCAAATAAATCAAAGCAACTTATTCCGTAACCACTTAAGCCTATTGTTTTTTAGGTGGCCATTCTGTCATTTGAAAACAATGTATGTACCACTTAAGGGGTGTCACATAGTGACATTCATACGTCCGTTCTTCTGTCTGTCCTTCTGTCTGTCCTGTCTGTGACACAAAAACTTAACATTTCAAAATTTCAAAGTTTTTGTTTGTTGTCGCACCTGCTTGCAGACAGCGCGATAAAGTTGGCACATTGGCGTACGTACGTCCGATTTAATGTTTTTTGGTCCTCTACCGCCCTGTGACAAATCCACGATCGTGCCGGCCCCACTAAGTCCAGGGTCAAGGTCATATACTTGGTGCATTCGAACCCTTAATGCTCGTGGTGAATGTCTTATGATTTCCTTTTAGCCCTGTAAAACAATTACGATCACCGCGCCCCCGCTAAGCCCCGGGTCAAGGTCACATACTTGGTGCGTTCGAAACTAGATAAGTGTCTTATAATGTCTGTTTCCTTGCATGGATCTGCTTGATATTTCACACACCCATTGCTCTGATGGTCTGCTATCATGCTGTATTTTCAAATATGCTTTGTTTTCTTTGACTGTCAGCGGGCGCATTCGTGTGCCCACAAGCCTCATTTCTAGTTTAAAAATAAATTTTCTGCTGTAATATGACTTGTTGAAAATGATGAACCCACTCTCCCTACATTTGATAACAACCTTAGGCTGAAATGTTAAAACAGCGGATTTGCTGTTCATTAAGCATCATTCATCAACATATTTTTGTATATCTCTCTAACATTTTGAACTGCCAATTTCCTTTTGCACTTCAATATTAAGTTCATTTATCTTTTTGAGTTCCCACGATCACTATATGTGGCTGTAAATTGGAGAAATGGGGCTTATGCGTTATGCCCGAACCTGTTCGCCATTTAGTCAATGAAGCACTCGTAATGTTTTAATCATTATCATGCTTCTGGAGTGCTATAAAAGACCAGGGGGCCGTTTCACTAAACTTTGTAAGACTAAAATGTTTGTAAGTGCAAAATTATGATAGTCTGTAAATGTTACATTAACAACATTTTCTTGTAAACAATTAATGGATTTACATTTATTGAGCATAGGCTGCATATGCAGCCTTTGCTCAATAAATGTAAATCCATCAATTGAAATTTCCAGAAGATCCTTACGAACATGTTAGTCTTACGAAGTTTATTGAAACGGGCCCCAGTAGTTTGAATATCCACAAATGTCACATGAGACTAGCTATGTCATTTTAACCGAAGAGGATGTGTGTATCTCATAAAAAATATTTACAATATTTCTGTAAATGACGTCAAAAGTCAACAAAATGTTCATAGCTATTGCTGAATTCCACATTTCCTGTGAAAATTTCATCAACTTTCGATGGCATTTACAGAAAATATCACAGTTTCTGTAAGTATTTTTACGATATGTATAACAAAATCACATGGCTTGTTTCAAACAAAGGCAATTGTAATCTGCAATAAATGAGGGTGGAGATTATTTCTTTGCACAGATTCTGTGTGAAATTCACCTTCTCGTTTCTGTGTGTACAGGGGCCACAGGGAGTGGCAAACTTCTCACAATGTGAGTACCGCAACCAGTCGTCCAACGTGCCGGCCAGCACCATCAACTCCTCCGACTCACCCGATATCCCGAAGCTGTCCGAACTAGAGGTACGCTGTTGTAATGTCTAATGTGCAGTCTTGTCTTGTCAATCACAGGAGCATCGGAAGCCTCATCAGTAGCCTATTTCACTAACATTGCAAAGTATACTTTTCTAGCAAAGTATACTTTGAGGGAGAAATTTTCAATTTTAGGATAAATTTATTAATTTTTATTATACTGAATTTATTACATTATCACAGCCAAAATGGCTGTGATAATGTAATAAATTTGTTATAATAATTCTGCATACTTTTAATCATCAAATATATGCAGTCGTTAGTTCTATATGAAATAATGCATTTCAGTAAAAATAAATGATTATTCCCTCAAACTGCGAAATGAGGTCTATGGCATTTGTGACCAGTCTAGCTCCTGATCTGTTAACACATCCCTGGTGTCCGATAAGGAGGTGATTAGATACATGATTTGACTGAATGGTGAACAGTGCAGATCCTGATCAGACATCGCAGATGTGCCAGCATGATTCTACACTGGTCGCAAACGTAGCATTTACTGTGCAGACACGTTGAGCCAGTCTATGAGGATATAATTATTCCACTAATGCCAATTTTCGGAGATTGTTTTTAAAGATCGTTGAATGACGGCGATCACTCTACAAGCTGACCGGATTATGGATTTTCACTGGTTGTCATGGCAATGTGATCAACTTTGTAGAATCCTGGCTCATATCTACTCCAGATATAATTCTTCCTGTTCATTTTCAAATCAATATTCTGTATTTGTGGCCGTGACTGGAGAAACGGGGCTTATGGGTTTTGCGACCAGTGTAGATCCATATCAGCCTGTGCATCCGGAGTCTGATCAGGATCTGCACTGTTCGACATTCCATCAATGAAGCACTATAGATCATTATCAGGACAGGAGTGTGCTATTTGACATACACTTTTTTTTGAATAATATTCTGTACTTGTATTTACAGATGAAGTTGGCAATATTTGCGTCGTGTTCAGTGACGGGCGGGACATCTGTGCTGCTACATACTCGGTATGTCTCCACGACAACTGTGCAATACCATTGTGAGTGTTCCGGGACCGTGAACGGCGTGCTTCGACGCTTCTGCTATGTGCACTTCCTGATCTGTCCCCGCAACAGCTGAGTACAGCACAAACATTGGAGACAGATTCTCAACAGAAATCTCGGTGATCTTACATGACTTGTGAATTGGTTGTGTTAGAACCTGCGGGCCGTTTCACTAAACTTTGTACGACTAAAATGTCCGTAAGTGCAAAATTATGCTAGTCTGTAAATTTCACATTGAAGGTACATGCCAACTCAGTAGGCACAAAGTGTTCTTTATATCAGAGACATCATCAGAGACATTTCCTGGCAAAATAAACATTCATTCACCATTTCCCCATGTAATGATTGGCAGTATTATGCATTTTATATCAGAGGTAAATATCCACACTGAAATCAGGGGCGATAACCGTGTTTCCTTAAAATGTTAACGGACATTACTAATTATTCTCTGTATTTATATTTTGATGTGCAATGATCATACTTTATAATCTGTTGAAAATACTATTTTTTCAGGTGAGGCATTTAATTTGTATAAATAATTAAAAAATATGCCTCATTTGCATAATATTATGAAAAAGGCCTGATACCACCGCGCGTCACTATCAGTAAAATAAATATTACTAAATGATTATTGTCGAGCCCGCTTGCGGAAAGCGAGACATAGTCATCACAATGACGTCCGGGTGTCTGGGTGTCTGGGTGTCTGGGTGTCCGTCCGTCCGTCCGGGCACACATTAGGGTACTTATGTGGCTAGCCCCACAGGGTTATGGACTTGTTAAAGGATAGGGTTGGTTACAATTAGCCACCTAAAAAATTGCTTTATGTGGCTAAAAATCGTTTTATGTGGCTAATATTTAACATGTGATAAGCCACATAAGTACCCTAATGTAAGAACGTCCGTCCGTCCGTCCGTCCGTCCGGGCCAACATCGGGGGTTTAGGAGTTAGGGTAAGGGTTAGTAACCTTTGATCTCTTTGATATTGTCGGTTCCTCATAAATTTAGGAGCTAACTCTTTGATATTTAGGAGCTAACCCTTTGATCTTTTATATAGCGGTGCCTCATAACTCCCAAATGTTTGAACGTCCGTCCGTCCGTCCCGTCCGTCCCGTCCGTCCGTCCGTCCGTCCGTCCGTCCGTCCGTCCGTCCGTCCGTCCGTCCGTACTTACGAGAGCTACATTGTGAGGTTGCTGTGTTGTGCTGAAACCCACGCACCGCCCTATTTAAGACACTTGGATAAGTGTTTTTCAAATATAATTAACTAATGGCTAGCTCATTTGCATATTATGCGATTTATTCCGTAAGAGAATCGTTAAGGAAGAAAATAACGGAATAAGTTGCTACATTGTGAGGTTAACCCCACAGTGTAAACATCAAAGGAAATAACCTCACAATGTAGCTCTCGTAAGAACGTCCGTCCGTCCGTCCGTCCGTCCGTCCGTCCGGGCACACATTAGGGTACTTATGTGGCTAGCCCCACAGGGTTATGGACTTGTTAAAGGATAGGGTTGGTTACAATTAGCCACCTAAAAAATCGTTTTATGTGGCTAAAAATCGTTTTATGTGGCTAATATTTAACATGTGATAAGCCACATAAGTACCCTAATGTAAGAACGTCCGTCCGTCCGTCCGTCCGTCCGGGCCAACATCGGGGGTTTAGGAGCTTAGGGTAAGGGTTAGTAACAAAGGATTCCTTTGTTATAGTCGGTAAGCTCCTAATTCCATTGATCTTTAGGAGCTAATCCTTTGATCTTTTAAAGAACAAATAGCTCATAACTCCCAAATGTTTGAACGTCCGTCCGTCCGTCCGTCCGTCCGTCCGGGCCAACATCGGGGGTTTAGGAGTTAGGGTAAGGGTTAGTAACCTTTGATCTCTTTGATATTGTCGGTGCCTCATAAATTTAGGAGCTAACTCTTTGATATTTAGGAGCTAACCCTTTGATCTTTTATATAGCGGTGCCTCATAACTCCCAAATGTTTGAACGTCCGTCCGTCCGTCCGTCCGTCCGTCCGTCCGTCCGTCCGGGCAGACATTCAGGTACTTATGTGGCTAGCCCCACAGGGTTATGGACTTGTTAAAGGATAGGGTTGGTTACAATTAGCCACCTAAGATATCGTTTTATGTGGCTAAAAGTGGTTTTATGTGGCTAATATTTAACATGCGATAAGCCACATAGTTACCTGAAAGTAAGAACGTCCGTCCGTCCGTCCGTCCGTCCGTCCGTCCGTCCGTCCGTCCGGGCACACATTAGGGTACTTATGTGGCTAGCCCCACAGGGTTATGGACTTGGTAAAGGATAGGGTTGGTTACAATTAGCCACCTAAAAAATCGTTTTATGTGGCTAAAAATCGTTTTATGTGGCTAATATTTAACATGTGATAAGCCACATAAGTATAGTAATGTAAGAACGTCCGTCCGGGCCAACATCGGGGGTTTAGGAGCTTAGGGTAAGGGTTAGTACCTTTGATCTCTTTGATATTGTCGGTGCCTCGTAAATTTAGGAGCTAACTCTTTGATATTTAGGAGCTAACCCTTTGATCTTTTATATAGCGGTGCCTCATAACTCCCAAATGTTTGAACGTCCGTCCGTCCGTCCGTCCGCCCATGCACCCATGCGTGCGTCCGTCCGAAATGTGCGTTAAAGTTTTTAAATACCTTATATCTCTGCAGTCCTAAGTCACATTGACTTGAAACTTCATATGCTTATTAGTCATCATCCATATATTCATGCTGTATCCACTCATGCGGCCCCTGTGCCCAAGGTCAAGGTCAAATGACTTAGAAGTTTGTGTTCCGAAATCTTCGTTAAAGTTTTTAAATACCTTATATCTCTGCAGTCCTAAGTCACATTGACTTGAAACTTCATATGCGTATTAGTCATCATCCATATATTCATTCTGTGTCCCACTCATGCGGCCCCTGTGTCCTATGTCAAGGTCAAATTTGTGCTAAAGTTTCTGTAAAAATTTGCATTAATGTTTTCACATACCTACTATCTCTGTAACCGTAAGTCAGATTTGCTTGAAACTTTGTATGCTTATTGGGCATCAAACTTCAAATAAATACACTTTGAGACCATCAAATGCCTCGGCGGGCTCGACATGCAGGCCGCGGCCATCTGGTATCTGTATAGCGGGCACTCATAATTTTTAGAACTGGTGGAATAATGACACAAATATACACTTATTTAATTCCTATAAAGAACAGTTTGTGCCCTCTGAGTGGGCATGTACCTTTAACAATGTTTTCTTGTAAACAATTATTGGATTTACATTTAGCCTATGCTCAATACATGTAAATCCATCATTTGAAATTTCCAGATTGCGCTTACAAAGTTTAGTGACACGGCCCCCTGCAGTGAACTATTCCGTGACAACATAGGTCAGGTCTGTGTGGCTGTGCCATTACATGGATTGGGAACATCTTGACGTGGTGTCTTTCGTGTAATCGTAAACATTACAGTCAGCAAGCAGGAAGATGGTCACTACATTTTAAGGTGGTGTCCTTCCTGTAATCGTAAACGTTACAGTTCTCAATGAGAGGCGGTCACTGATTAAAAGATCAGCATTATGCGGCTTTCCAACGAACTATACTAAGTATTACAAGGTGATGACATGTGTGGATACAATTGGACCAACGTCTCACAAAAGTGGTGATTTCAACCCAGGCCAAGACAGGTTGTTGTAGATAGCGCAGGCAGGCACTTTGTGGTATGAACGACAGAACCGTCTTGTAAATCATACCCAATTTTACCCCAATATTAAATTTCTACAAGGTAGATTCTTTGCCATTTTTTCAAGCACCGGAAGTGGCACTAATGCACCTTGGGCCCAGTTCGCTAATTCAGTAATTGTAACGCACCTGTGTGTTACAATTACTGAATTAGCGAACCGGGCCCAAGATAAATAACCCACAAACAATATTTGCAAAAACAGGGAATGATCTACCTTGTAGATATTTAATATCAGGGTAAAATTGGGTATGATTTTGTCCTTCACACCACAAAGTGCCTGTGGCAATTATAGCAGGCTACCCAGTACTGCAGCGTCATCATCATTGCTGCTGCAGATGCCTATCTGTATCATACCATACTGCAACATTCACCCTGTCCACCCTAAATAACTGGAATGGACCGTGATGTGTTCATTTTCCGACCATTCCAATCGTCGCAAAATGATTTTCAGGCTAGTCCATTTATATAAAAAGTTGTTTTTTCCTACAACATGAAAATTACTTGCAAAAAGTGCAGAGCCTGCTGAGCCTGCTCATCTGGATCTACACTGTTTGCAAACCCTGCCATAGAGGTCTGTAGTGAAAGTGTTAAATAATCATATAAGAGTGTGCTGCCTGGCTCGCTACACTGGTGACAATTGTGATACAAACACTGACTCAATTACATATGAGATGAGCCATGTGATTTTGTAGATGACCTGCGATATCTCTATAGAAAAATACTTACTAAATTTGCGATATTTTTCATAAATAACATTGAAAGTATATGAAATATTGTCAACTTTCAACATCATTTAGAGAAAATATCACAGTTTCTTAGGTACAAAATCACATGGCTTGTCTCATGTGTGGGACAGTCAGGGATGACATTACATCGAGCCGCACATTGAATCTCAGGCGGGGTGATGAGGCGTGTCCCGATGTGTACGTATCACATTAACTGACTGCATGACCATCTATACTTGGTTAGCATAAAAATGGTGTCTAGCAGAGGAACATTTCATTCATGGGAGGTAATCTTAGTCAGTCTGTGAGTTATATATTCTATACAACATTATAGTAACCAAGGGCCCGTTTCACTAAACATCGTACGACTAAAATGTTCGTAAGCGCAATTTTAGAATCGTCTGGAAATTTCAATTGATGGATGATGATATTTACAGACTATCATAATTTTGCACTTACGAACATTTTAGTCTTACGAAGCTTAGTGAAACGGCCCCCAGTAATTGATGAATTTCATTTAACCCTTACACCTCTATATATTTTTTTTTTGTCGTCTGCTGTTTATTTTCTATTTTCCATCTTTATCATCAAAAACATGCTTTGACCGCGCTTTAGAATAATTTACAACATGCTTTGACAGCACTTTAGAATCATTTCCAATGGAAATGATTCTAAAGTGCTGTCAAACCATGTTTTTATTGAGAAATAAGGCAAGATATAAAAGAAACAGCAGAAGACAATTGTTGTGTGTAGCGGTCTAAGGGTTAATAACATTTTATTGCAAATATGAAGGGCATGGATACAAATGGAGAGATGAATAAATAACATGCAAATGGGTTGGGCTACAAGTTATATCAGCATTAATTGAAGAAAGGATATACGAAGGACTAGTGTATTGGATGGCCGTTGAATGAATTAATTTATGGAATGAAAGTTGCATTACTTAGTAAAATTTATGTATTGAGTCTATGTTACCAGGACTCCAGATAAGCTGTGTATTTGCTTAAATACCCAATCAAGTAGCGAGTATCAAAAAGCAATCAAAAAATTGTGGTACCTTTACCATGCTGCAGAAAACAATAAACATACCACAAATATAGCATATTTTTCTTATTTTCCATGAAAACACATCTTGGTATTTCATTAGTATTGTCTCCAAGTAGACAATTCTAATGAAATGCCAAGACATGTTTTCATTTTGAAGCAAACTATTTAATAATCGCGGTCTGCCTAATGTGTAAACAGTAGTGTGATTATATTTTACCCAATTAAAATTTTGAAATACCCAATTGCTTCAGAAATGATGGAGTGACAATACTCAATTACTAATTCCTTATCTGGAGCCCTGTGTTACTCTACTAGTTTTCCATTTTATTTTCCTATATTGGGACCAAACACCATCAAGTAAACTTACACAAGGTGGCAATATTATACAAGGTGGCAATATTATGTAAGATGGGTGGACAGTCCGCTTGATATGAAACAGTCAGGCGAGGTCTGTTGCTTATAAAACGTCCTGACTATGCTCTCTACATTTGTACTTGAAGTCAGACAGTTCAATAGGTCGAGGTTGAGCTCGGGGTGTCTGGATTAGAGAGGTTCGTTCCACGGTACGTGATAAAGTGGTCTCCAGGGGGCCATTTCACTAAACTTTGTACGACTAAAATGTTTGTAAGTGCAAATCTAGAATCGTCTGGAAATTTCAATTGATGGATTTACATTTATTGAGTATAGGCTGCATATGCAGCCTATGCTCAATAAATGTAAATCCAATGATTGGTTTCAAGAAAACATTGTTGTTGTGAAATTTACAGACTATCATAATTTTGCACTTTTACATTTACATTTTAGTTTTACGAAGTTTAGTGAAACGGCCCCCAGGTACAATCACTGTCCTGCTGTACCTGACAGACGGACAGTGACTGGTTTCACACTTGTGCTGTAGTCATCATGAGTAGTTCATATATGTGTGTGAAACATTTAGTACACAATAAAGAGACATCTCTTAACCCTTACACTGCTATCTTAATTTTTTGTTGTCTGCTGTTTATTTTCTATTTTCCATTTTTATCATCAAAAACATGCTTTGACAGCACTTTAGAATAATTTACAACATGCTTTGACAGCACTTCAGAATCATTTCCATTGGAAATGATTCTGAAGTGCTGTCAAACCATGTTTTTATTGAGAAATAAGGCAAGATATAAAAGCAACAACAGACGACAATTGTTGTGAGTAGCGGTCTAAGGGTTAAGTTGTCTGGCATTTATCGTTTCACAAACATTCCAACATTAACTCCATCAAATGCCAATCAAAAACACATCAACCTTATTTGAAACAACTGGTCAAATATATTGACTTTCTTATTTCAATATGGGGGGTAAAATGGTATTCATATTATCAGCAATATGAATTTGGCGCTCCAACTTGACCTTTATCTATATTTTGTCTGTTACATGCTGGAATAGATTCCAATTAATTTTATTTAGTACATTTTACTTATAATCACAGTCTTGCTACACTGGAACCAAATAACATTAGAACAGATCTATTCTGTTCCTGAACCATGAACTATTGCTCACAATATATTTTTCAATGCAATATGCTTGGTCACAACCTGACAAGTCGGGCTTGTTTCTGTTCGGGATAGTTCTGGCAGCCGAAAGTTGATCTACATTAATAGATTAACCCATTTATATGCGGAATACATCTTTACGGGTATGAATTTTTTTAAATATTTTATTTTTGTTATTTCTCAATGAAAGTATACCGGTATGTTGCGACCACTCTTTTGAACCGTCTCAATGGTGGTCGCGACATACTTTTAAGCACATTTAAAGAAAATATTTATGATTTTCCCCAACAAAATTGCATATCCTCAGCATGAAAAGGGTTAACAGATGTTTCGCTATCTGAATAGCAAAAAATGAATAGCCTGATTTGACTGTAGAGCGAGCTGGTCCGAGCCGAGTCTACACCGGTCACGTACATAATACGCCTGGTTTTGCCAGATTGTGGCCCTTCATCGTTTTATGAACATGTGTACAGTATTCCCAGCACCACGCTGCCACAGAATCATCACCTCGTGTACATACCCGATTCTTATGTATAGGTTAACCCTTTCAACACCGCAGGCCTGTATAGTGGTATTGGCAAATAGTGTATATTCAGATGAGCCGGCTCGTGACGAGCCGTCTCATCAGGATCTGCACGTTTTGCATTTAATTTTCACATTTTTTAGAACAAAAACACACACCTTTTCATAAATAAACTAGTCTGAAAATCAATTTATGACGATTGGATCGGTCCGGAAATATTCATATAAAAATCCATTCTAGTTACTTATGGGTGAAAGGGTTAACGCACTTGGAAAATCACAAGTAACTTCCCTTACAGCTAGTTCCAGGGCATTAGAGGTGTTATTAGATTTTGTGGAGTCAGTTTGACAGCACGTTGGTTAGTTTTACAGTGAACACAACAGGAGAACTTGGTAACGTCGTGTGAAGTCGAAGAATTCCATCATTTCTATTGTCCAGAATGCTGGTAAAATTGTTTTTTGGGAAGTTACTCGTGTTTTGTGCGTAATCTATTTATGAGACTGGTGTATGAATATGTCGGAGACTACTACGCTATGGCTGTACACACTCGATAGATCTGCAAGCTTCCAGCTGACACTGATCATGGTCTGCATGGTGTGGGTCGTCAATTGTGTACGCATGTACAATATAATCCGCAGTTATTGTAGCCCCTGATCAGACAGGCAGTGAGTGCCGGCAGATCTTGGATTAGTCTGGCCATCCAGCTGTATAGTTTCTAGTTTCTCTCTGGTCGAGAAATAGTTGCTCAATTTGATTCCTGGGGCCCGTTTCACTAAACTTTATACAACTAAAATGTTTGTAAGTGCAAATTTAGGATCGTCTGGAAATTTCAATTGATGGATTTACATTTCTTGAGCATAGGCTGCATATGCAGCCTATGCTCAATAATTGTTAATCCATCAATTGTTTTCAAGAAAACGTTAATGTGATATTTACAGACTATCATAATTTTGTATTTACAAACATTTTAGTTGTAGTGAAAGGGCCCCCTGGTGCATCTACATGTATTCTTGTAATGCTGGACGTGAGTGGAGAAATGTGACTTATGGCCATTGCGACTAGTGTAGATCCTGATCAGTCTGCACATCAGCACAGTCTGATCAGGATCTACACTGCTTGCTATTCAGTTAATGAGACACTTGTCATGCTTGTATAGATCTTTATCAGACTGCAGTAGTGCATTAGCACATCATATTAAGGAAATGACCAGAAATGCGATGAGCACAATTTCTCCAGTCACAGCATCATTTGCGGGGTGTGCCAAACCTGTGAATGAATGTTTCGTGTACAAATGTGCTTTAATTCATGCCACAATACCCGAGTATTGTAACCAGTGTATAGTTGTACAGTTATGGCTGAATTTCCTCATATACATCCTGGCAGTACAGTTTCACTAAATGTGATGTGCCATGAACAGTGTAGCTCCTGATCATACAGTGCAGATGGTCATGCATGCTGGCGTGTTTGTAATTAATTTGGTCACAAAATATTCCTGTCAGCCGAAGCCCAAAATGAAATCCATATGGTTCAGTAGTATTGGTCAACCAGTCTATTTCTTTATCTGGGTAACTTGCAGGCTGATGTGTTGTTTGTAATTTAGTTGCTGAAACATTAGTGACGGCCCAAACCCAAAATGTACATCGATCAACATGAGGGTTGATCAACCAGTCTATTTCTCTATCTGGGATTGGGTGGCAGGTGGGAGCATGCAATGGGTAATTTAATGATCGGGATTCATCTTTACCGGAATCCTGACAGGAGACCTGGTTTGGCCCTCACGTATGTACGTTATACCCCTTATGCGAGTATTACGATTATTCGTAATTCTATTTTAGGAGAAAGGATGTGGTGTGGTATGGACCTGACACCAGGTCAGGTTATTCTAATTTCAGGGCTGAATATATATTTATTTATTTTTGATACAAATATTACGTTCCAATATTGTTATTTTCCACCAATGCAACAGGTTATGTACACGATTGAACCTGTTGGCCCGGCCTTAAATGACCTTGATAGGCTGTTAAACACCAATACATCAAATTATTTGGGTAGCTTGCTTAGCTTTGGAGATAATGAATTAGCCTTGTCAAGACCTCAACTGTTGTGATGGCATATCACTTGTGCGTTTTAGACACCTTGGAAACCAAGGACACGCCGGTATGTCTGGATATTGTGTTACCGTATATAATACATGTATGTGCTTCCAGAACTGTTAATATCACATAGCATTTATTACATGTACCTATTATTATTATATCATCCTGAAAAAACATTCCCTTCTCTCTTTTTTCATATTTTCTTATTTCTCATCAAAAGTATATGTTGTGATCACCATTTGAACCGTCTCGATGAGACGGTTCAAATGGTGATCACAACAAATACTGCGGACGAGAAATAAGATTTTTTTTTTTAAAGTTTCCATCAGTAACAATGGTGTATTGCCAGAGTGTCGTGGGTGTGGAGATGACTTAGTGACGGTCATGTCTGTCTGCATCAGTCAATCAAGACTTCTTCAGTAACTTATAAGTTGTATTTCCTGCCTCCATTTGTAAACATTTTATTAATTCTTAGCCCTTCCTACGCTGTTGACGAAAATTGCCGTCTGCTGTTTTTCAGTTTTTCTTTAATTCTTAACAAAAAAAAAGCTGTCAAAACCAGGTTTTTGTCGAGAAATGTTGAAAATAAAACATTTCCAGCAGATGACAACATTTAATTCAGCGTAGTAAGGGTTAAACAGTTTATTGATTGACCTATGTAATGTAGTATTCCATTTTAATTCACAAGTAGTGAGTGCAATATTGTTTCTGTGAACAAATTTAGTTATTTCATAAAAATATAATTTTATAAATGCATTTTCATTCTTGTATTTGACAGTTGAATCTGGTTGTACCCATTGTGTGAGTATTGCGATTATTCGTAATCTTATTACTTTTATGGAAAGGAGCCCAGTGGCTTTGGTGTGGTATGGACCTGGCACCAGGTCAGGTTATTCTAATTTCAGGGCTGAATATTATTTTTTTTCAATGTAAATATTCCGTTCTGATTTTGGGACTTCTCCCCAATGCAGCAGGTTAAATACACGATTGAACCCGTTAGCCCGGCCTTACATGACCTTAGCTGTTGATAGACTGTTAAACACCAATAGACAAACCATAGTTATCTTGTTATCTGAGAGAGCTATTGTTACCAAATATGTGTGTCCACATTCTCATCACCAAATGATTTTCCTTTACTCTTAGAATGCTGGGCACGAAAATTGTCGTTTGCTGTTGTTTTATATTTTGCCTTTTTTCTCTATATATACAAGGTTTGACAGCACTTTAGAATCATTTCCATTGGAAATGATTCTAAAGTGCTGTCAAAGCATGTTTTTGATGAGAAAAATGGATAATAGAACATAAACAGCAGAAGACAATTTAATTATACAGGTTAAGGGTTAACCATGTTTAGGAATCTTGGTCACTACTTCCACAGTTCATGACTCTCCCCTTATGTGAGTATTACAATATTCGTAATCCTATTTTAGGGGAAGGGGCCAAGTGACTTGGTGTGGTATGGACCTCGCACCAGGTCAGGATATTCTAATTTCAGGGCTGAATATATTTGTTCTCGATGTAAATATTCCGTTCTGATTTTGGGATTTTCCCCCCAATGCAGCAGGTTAAAATGGGATCGAACCCGTTTGCCCAGCCTTACAAGATACATGACCTTAGCTGTTGATAGGCCGTTAAACACTAATAAACAAACAAACAAACAGTGCATGACTCACCACAACCCAAACACTCGTACATGTCCTTGGCCCACTGATCCACTGTACTGCCCTAAAGGAATTCATGCTCGTAAATCCTGGTTGACCTTTTGTTCAAAACATGTGACGGGGAAATTAACAATCAGGGCCCGGTTGCTCAAAGCTTCTGTTAGCTTAACAGACTGTTAAAGCCTTAGCATTGCTAAGGATTTAACAGTCTGTTAAGCTAACAGAAGTTTTGAGCAACTGGGCCCAGGATTCATCTTTGCCTAGTTTGGCCCTCAGGTACATTTTCATCTTTGGCTCTTTTTGTTACCTGGGAGTTGAATTGGGTTAATGCCCATTATAAAAGTAGTAAGATTATTACTGATCCTACTGCTTTTGGGAGGGGGCCAAGTGATTCTGGTGTGGCAAGGACCTGGCATCAGATCAGGATTATTCTGATTTCAGGGCTGAATATATTATTTTTTTTATTGTAAATATTCAGTTCTGATTTTGGGATTTTTCCCCCATTTGTACATGTACTTGAACATGTAATTGTACAGGTAATATATGGGATTTAGTACTGAACCCATTGACCCGGCCTTAAATGACCGTAGCTGTTGATAGGCCGTTACACCCCAACAAACAAATAAACAAATAAACAAACAAACAAACCTTACCCGGTATGGCCCTCAGGTACATCTTTGGCATTCTTATATGTGAGAGTTTAATCTTGGTATATCCCTTGTATGAGTAATACGATTATTCCTAATCCTATTACTTTTTTTTTAATTTCAGGGCTGAATAAATTATTTTGATTGCTTCCGTTCTGATTTTGGGATTTTCCCCCAATGCAGCAAGTTACATGCGGGATCGAGCTTGTTGGCCCGGCCTTAAATGACCTTAGCTGTTGATAGGCCATTAAACACCAATAAATCAAATGAAATTCATGCTCATAAATCCTGATTAACCTGTTGTTCAAGTCAGGGCCCAATTGCTCAAAACTTCTGTTAGCTTAACAGACTGTTAAATCCTTAGCAATGCAAAGGATTTAACAGTCTGTTAAGCTAACAGAAGCTTTGAGCAACCGGGCCCAGGTTTCCACACAGGTTTCTATCACTCTCCACAACCCACCGGCCCGTATGTATCACCCACCTACTGTGGTCTGCGTGAATGACATCTTAGTCTTAGATAAATCACCGTGTGAATGACATTGTGGTGCTCTCGTTATAAATTGTTTAACCCTTTAACCCCTAAGTAACTGGAATGGATATTGATATGTTGATTTTGCAACCAATCCAACCGTCACAAAATGGTTTTCAGACTAGTCCATTTATGAAAAGGGGTATGTTTTGTTCTCAAAAATAAGAAAATTACTTCCAAAAAGTGCAGATCCTGATGAGACGGCTCGTTACAAGCCGGCTCATCTGGATCTGCACTGTTTGCATAAACCGCTATAGCGGGCTTTCGGGTTCAAAGGGTTAAACCCATGTTTGTGCATGTGCTAGTTTGTGTCATGTGACAATAATGTTATTTTCGGTTTGATGTATTGTACTTTTAAATGTTATTGTGTCTCCGACTGTTTTATTATACATCATGTAACCACCATGTACATTTACCTGTTTTACTGGTGACGTGACTTATGATTCTGCATTTTGCTAAACATAAGGCCTACACAAACACAGACATAACTAGGCAAGTATTTGCAGACTTTTATGCACAAAATTGGAGTACCGTAATGACCCTTAATATTCAGACACAAATTATTCTGGGAAACATATTAATATATGATTTCCCACAACAAAGAATGTCCAAATGTTTAGTGTTTGTATGGTTGTATTGGTTTATCACAATAACGATGTATTTGGACATATTTTGTTTTGGGAAACCCCTATTTTATAGGGGTTTCCCAAAACAAATGGTGTCCAAATATGTATGGTCAATACGGTACATGCTTGAAATGGTTTATGTTCATTGGCAAAATGGTGGTAGTCTTATTATGAAATATATTCCTTTAGAAGGCTACCGGTATTACTTTCAGGGGAAGGGGCCAAGTGACTTGGTGTGGTATGGACTTGGCACCAGGTCAGGTTATTCTAATTTCTGGGCTGACTATATATTTATTTTGATGTAAATATTCCGTTCAGATTTTGGACTTTTCAGGGCTACTATTAGAATAAATACGGTATATTCTGATGGGAACATATTCTATGTCATTATACCATACTGTTTCTTCCATTAGCAGATTGCCAAAATTTTGTTCACATATAAAGTATGTACTTTGTATAATATATTCTTGCCATAAATATAATTATGAATTATATTTTTGCAGATTTTTAAATTGTTTTGATTTAAGCCATAATATAAATTACATGTATATGAAAGTGAAAACCTTCCTGTGTTGTATTATATGTACTCCCAACATAATTGTGGCTGGCTTATTATATACGTACGTTTGTTTCCCATTGAAAAACAATGCAACGCAAGACGTCAATATGTGTCCATATTGACGTCGCGTGAGTTCATATTAGTGAGTGCCGGAACTACGCTTTACATCAGAACTACGCTTCACATCAGAACTACGCTTCACATCATCAGAACTACGCTTCACATCAGAACTACGCTTCACATCAGAACTACGCTTCACATCGCAAAATAGTTCCTTCTAAATCACCACTACTTTGTTTAGGTTATATTTTATTATTTTTTTGAAGCGCATATAAATAGTGAATGATGTACGTATATAATAACAAGGTTATTTGATTTGTATGTGTATTTATCCCGTCAACACAGTGCGTATGTGCCGTGAAACACGGTGCCGTGAAACATTTTTGATATGCAGTCAATACTATTTTTGCATTTTACAGCCATTTGTAGTGTTGACGGGATAAATAGAATACATGTAGTAGGTTAGTGCTGTGAATGGGAAAACATATCTGGCGCGGCACGGAAACGGGATGTGCTCGGCAGAGCCTTGCCCATCCTGTTTCCTGAGCCTTGCCAGATATTTTTTCCCTTTCACGCCACTAACCTACTATTCTCTATATATGCCACTCGTTCTGCAGCGCAACGATATTGCGCACCTAAAGTCGCGCATAATCGCACACTGTGGAACTCGTGCATATATCAACATACAAATGAATTAACCTATAATTATGTCATCAGCCAGCAGTGTAGCTCCTCACCACCTATCATACTGGCTCAGAATAATCAGGCTATTTACTGTTAGTTACAATCATTTTGGGTGGGTGGGTGGTGGTTGGGCGAATGAGACGGCGTAAATTAACGGTATGGGTTCCTCCTTATAGGAATCACGATTTGCCTGTTTTGGCCCTCAGGTACGTTTATATCTTTGGCTCTTTAGTTACCTGGGAGTTGAATTGGGTTATTGCCCATTATAAAAGTAGTAAGATTATTACTGATCATACTGCTTTTGGGAGGGGCCAAGTGATTCTGGTGTGGCGAGGACCTGGCATCAGATCAGGATTATTCTGATTTCAGGGCTGAATATATAATTTTGTTATTGTAAATATTCAGTTCTGATTTTGGGATTTTCCCCCCATTTGTGCATGTACTTGAACATGTACATGTACTTGTACAGGTAATATATGGGATTTAGTACTAAACCCATTGACCCGGCCTTAAATGACCTTGGCTGTTGATAGGCCGTTAAACCCCAACAAACAAAAAACATTTTGGATGGTTATTCGTAATCCTATTTTAGGGGAAGGGGCCAAGTGACTTTGGTGTGGTATGGACCTGGCACCAGGTCGGGTTATTCTAATTTCAGGGCTGGATATATATTTTTTTCTTGATTTAAATGTTCTGTTCTGATTTTGGGATTTCCCCCCCAATGCAGCAGGTTAAAACGGGATCAAACCCGTTCACCTGACCTTATACGACCTTAGCTATTGATAGTCCATTAAACACCAATAAACAAACAAACTGAATGCAGTAAGTGGTGAACTGTTGCGACCCTGATCAGACTGCAAATTCACAGACTGATCTGGATGTACACTGGTCTCAAAAGCCATCCGCCTCGTGTCTCAATCTCTTTGGTGTGGTATGGACCTGGCACCAGGCCAGGTTATTCTAATTTCAGGGCTGAATATATTTTTATGCCACCGGGTTTCGAAGAAACGGGTGGCATATAGTGTTTGGACCGTCCGTCCGTCTGTCCGTCCGTCCGTCCGTCCGTCCGTCCGTCACACTTTTCGGTTAACCACTTTTCAAATATGCTGCAGGTGGCATCCGCGTTCGACAGATGCATTTCTTGTTTTATGTAAATATTCCGTTCTGATTTTGGGATTTTCTCCCCCCAATACTGCAGGTTAAATATGGGATCGAATCGCATTCGCCTGGCCTTAAATGTTAATAGGCCGTTAATAAGACCAATCAATCGGTTATGTCTCAAGCTACACCCACAATTATGTTCAGTTGCAGTAAGTAGCGATACCAAATGCGAGATGGTTCCTGTTTATGCCAACAACCCCATTGACATATTACGTGTATTAAACTGGCTGAATGTGTGAACCACTGACCTTCCACGTAGCAGGCATACACAGGCGAGATGGTTTCCAAGGTCACCTTTATATTTCATAGAAAACAATAAAACAAGCCCAGCCAAGTATCCCTGTGAAGTTTGACCAACATCAGCCCAGCGGTTCAGGTGCCCGTTTCACTAAACTTCTTACGACTAAAATGTTCGTAAGTGCAAATTTGGAATCGTCTCGAACTTTCAATTGATGCATATGCAGCCTATGCTCAATAAATGTAAATCCAATAATTGTTTGCAAGAAAACATTGTTAATGTGAAATTTACAGACTATCAGAAGTTTGCACTTACAAACAAGTTTAGTGAAACGGCCCCCTGGAGAATATGTTTGAAATTATGGACGGACGGACGACGGACGAAAAGTGGTAACAATGGCTCACTTGAGGCTTTGGCGCAGGTGGGCTAATAAAAGCCCAGCCAAGTATTCGGTGTATGAAATTCAGAGGATCTGAAGTGTTTTTTTAGCTCACCTGAGCGAAGCTCATGTGAGCTATTGTTACCGCAATGTGTCCGTCGTCCGTGAACATTTTCAAATGTCTTCTCCTCGGTAACCATTGGGCCTATAGTCACCAAACTTCATGGTCATGGTCCTTAGGTAGGGGGATTACAAAATTGTTAAAATGACGTCATCACGTAATACAAGATGGCCGCCATCTAAAAATAACACAAATTCTTCAAAAATCTTTTTCTCAAGAACTGCCAACCGGATTTCGACAAAACTTGGTAGGAATGATCGATGTACAATGCTCTTTCAAAGTTGTTAAAATGGTGACCCCGGGGTCAAAAATAGGAGTGGCCTGTGTGGTCAAATTGGGGTCAAATTTTATTTTTGACCGAATATGGTCATGTCATATAACAAATCGAAGGTATCAACGAGGCGATCACTCTGGTGCATTTTTTGTCGAAATCGGATGGTTATGTCATCCAAGATGGCCGGCGAAAGGTCAAAAGGTCGTTCTTTTATTAGAGATTTCAAAATTCTTCTTCACATGAACCGCTTGGCCCATGGTAGCCAAACTAAGTTATGGTCCATGGGTGAAGCCTTTTCAGATTTGTTAAAATGGAGGTCATCGCTAATCCAAGATGGCTGCCGTCTAAAAATAGCATAAATTCTTAAAAAATCTTCTTCTCATGAACCACCAGCCGGATTTCAACGATGTAAAATGCTCTTTCAAAGCTGTTAAAATGGTGACCCCGGGGTCAAAAATGGGCGTGGCCCGTGGGGTCAAATTGGGGTCAAATTTTATTTTTGACCGAATATGGTCATGTCTATATCAAATCGAAGGTATCAAAGAGGCGATCGCTCTGGTACATTATTTATCGAAATTGGATGGTCATGTCATCCAAGATGGCCACCGAAAGGTAAAAAGTTGTTTTTTTATTAGAGATTTCAAAATTCTTCTTCACACGAACCGCTTGGCCCATGGTTGCCAAACTTCACAGTTATGGTCCATGGGTGAAGCCTTTTCAGATTTGTTAAAATGGAGGGCGTCGCTAATCCAAGATGGCCGCCGTCTAAAAATAGCACAAATTCTTAAAAAATCTTCTCCTGAACCGCCAGCTGTATTTCGACGAACTTGGTAGGAATGATCGATGTACAATGCTCTTTCAAAGTTGAGGCGATCGCTCTGGTACATTTTTTGTCGAAATTGGATGGTCCTGTCATCCAAGATGGCCACCGAAAGGTCAAAAGGTCGTTCTTTTATTAGAGATTTCAAAATTCTTCTTCACAAGGACCGCTTGGCCCATGGTAGCCAAACTAAGTTATGGTCCATGGGTGAAGCCTTTTTCAGATTTGTTAAAATGGAGGTCATCGCTAATCCAAGATGGCTGCCGTCTAAAAATAGCATAAATTCTTAAAAAATCTTCTTCTCATGAACCGCCAGCCGGATTTCAACGATGTAAAATGCTCTTTCAAAGCTGTTAAAATGGTGACCCCGGGGTCAAAAATGGGCGTGGCCCGTGGGGTCAAATTTTATTTTTGACCGAATATGGTCATGTCTATATCAAATCGAAGGTATCAAAGAGGCGATCGCTCTGGTACATTATTTATCGAAATTGGATGGTCATGTCATCCAAGATGGCCACCGAAAGGTAAAAAGTTTTTTTTTTATTAGAGATTTCAAAATTCTTCTTCACACGAACCGCTTGGCCCATGGTTGCCAAACTTCACAGTTATGGTCCATGGGTGAAGCCTTTTCAGATTTGTTAAAACGGAGGGCGTCGCTAATCCAAGATGGCCGCCGTCTAAAAATAGCACAAATTCTTAAAAAATCTTCTCATGAACCGCCAGCTGTATTTCGACGAACTTGGTAGGAATGATCGATGTACAATGCTCTTTCAAAGTGGAGGCGATCGCTCTGGTACATTTTTTGTCGCAATTGGATGGTCCTGTCATCCAAGATGGCCACCGAAAGGTCAAAAGGTCGTTCTTTTATTAGAGATTTCAAAATTCTTCTTCACATGAACCGCTTGGCCCATGGTGGCCAAACTTCACAGTTATGGTCCATGGGTGAAGCCTTTTCAGATTTGTTAAAACGGAGGTCGTCGCTAATCCAAGATGGACGCCGTCTAAAAATAGCACAAATTCTTAAAAAATCTTCTTTTCATGAACCACCAGCCGGATTTCGACGAAACTTGGTAGGAATGATCGACATATATGCTCAAATATGCTCATGTCATATATCAAATTGAAGGTAGTGCTCTGGTGCAATATTTGTCGGAATCGGATGATTATGTCTTCCATAATGGCCTCCAAAAGGTCCATTTATTCGAGATTTTTCTCAGGAACCACATGGCCAATGCTGGCCAAACTTCATAGTAAGCTAAGATCCTTGGGTGAAGCATTTTCAGATTTGGTAAAATGAGTCGTCGCTTAATCCGAGATGACCGCCATCTAAAAATAGCACAATTTTTTTAAAACACATAAACTCAATGTCACATTCTCCTCTGGTGTTCATGGAGTCAGGTGAGCGAATTAGGGCCATCATGGCCCTCTTGTTTTTGTACATTAACCCTTAGACCGCTACACACAACAATTGTCGTCTGCTATTGCTTTTATATCTTGCCTTATTTCTCAATAAAAACATGGTTTTACAGCACTTCAGAATCATTTCCTTTTCTGAAGTGCTGTCAAAGCATGTTGTAAATTATTCTAAAGTGCTGTCAAAGCATGTTTTTGATGATAAAAATGGAAAATAGAGAATAAACAGCAGACGACAAAAAGATTAAGGGTTAATTTATTAATGGAATCAATTGGAGACTGAAATTCGTCTGGTTTAGTGAGTATAGGGTACAATACAGTACAATAAAATACAGCACTGGAATAACAACACAACTAGTGACTTACAATTTGATTTTAATGCGTATCATTGAGTAATGAGGCTAACCCCGACCTATGTCCCCGTACATGGTGTAGCGATGACATATATGTACAAATTCTGTAAAAATATGTATAAAACCTCTATGGTACATGAATTCGATGTCGGTTATATTACTGTACAAATTGTGAAATGACAAAATGAAAATGTCATACAATGGTCTCCCAAGATTATGCAAGTTTTTCAAAATGTAACCTTGCCCTGAGTCAGTTCTGATTGGCTGATTGACCAATCAAAAGGCTAAAAAGTCACAGTTTTCACTCTGAATTCTTGTATAACCTTGATGAGTCTAACTAGGTGTATTCGAATTGTGTATCGGCAATGAATGGCTTGTCTAGTGATGGTCAACTATTTAGCTGATATTCTGATTCTATAGTATTTCCATCCACTGGTTCGGATGCGACTTTCAATTGAGGCCCCAATATGACCTTAGATGTTGCTGAGACATCAAATCCTTGTTTCAAGCAAATTTCTCCTCAAATGTATGTGTCCTCTGAAACATCTTGGAAAGATGGGTTACGGTTAGGGTTACCCTAACCCTAACCCAACACGACATACGCAGGAATTGATAAAAGAAATTGGGTTTACATTTATTGAGCATAGGCTGCATTGCAGCCTATGCTCAATAAATGTAAATCCAATTGTCGTGAGCATATTCCGTAGGTTAGTTGAATACATGTATATCCAATAATGATATTTCGTTTCAAATATTACCACAGATAGTACAAGCATAGATATACACAAAATAATAACTTCCCTTGCCCAAGTTGCCGACACTTAACTCTTCAAATATTTGCGTATCATCCGTCTGCTACAGACGATACGCGAGTGTTTGCAAAGTTATGCACCCGTTAGGAAACTTGGCGCGGTTCATCGACATACACAACTAGAATATACCCAGCAGACCCAGTACACACAACAGCCACTTGATATGACTTGTATATTGACATGTCTACGAGAAAACCACACAACAGGGTCGCGGCCACCAGTACAGGCACAGGGACCTGATTCACAGAACTTTGTATCGCACCGACAGCAGGTGTGGGCAACACTAATGGATTTGCTCTCTCATTGATCGACTTGTAAATGTAGGTACAATGGAAGCATTGCTCTCACATAAACTGACTTGCAAATGTATGTAGACTGGTAGCATTGCTCACATAAACTGGCTTGTAAATGTAGGTAGACTGGTAGCATTGCTCACATAAACTGGCTTGTAAATGTAGGTAGACTGGTAGCATTGCACATAAACCGACTTGTAAATGTAGGTACAATGGAAGCATTGCTCTCACATAAACTGACTTGTAAATGTATGTAGACTGGTAGCATTGCTCACATAAACTGGCTTGTAAATGTAGGTAGACTGGTAGCATTGCACATAAACCGACTTGTAAATATAGGTAGAATGGTATAATTAGTAGAATTAGTAAACCACGTTAATGTGAGAAGCAAATTCATACAAACATCCGTACAAACATTTTATCGTAAGAAGTTTAGTGAAACGGGTCCCAGAGCTGTATCCAGCTATCAACATATCAATAGATATGGCTGGAATTCTTCTGGCTGTCTCAACCAAGTTACAAGTCTTAACATACACACGTATTGATGTGTTGTGCTGGTTAATATTGCTTTTTCTTTTTTTTTCATGTTGCATTTTTTTTTCTCATTTTTTTTTTATTGGTTATCACAACACTCACCATGTGAAGCACTCACCCAGATAAATAAATACATATAAAACAACCCAAAATACTGCGGCCCGCCAGCATGGAGCCTCCGTTTGTTGTATGCAGTAACTGACAACAATGACCACTTGTAGCCTGTAACAATGGATATCTGAAGCCTATTTCACCAAAATTGCAAGTACATTTTGAGGGAGAAATTTTCAATTTAAGGATAAATTTATTAATTTTTATCATACCAAATTTATTACATTATCACAGCCAAAATGGCTGTGATAATGTAATAAATTCAGTATAATAATTCTGCATACTTCTGCAAATCAATCAAATATGTGCAGTCGTTAGTTCTATGAAATAAAGCATTTTGGGGAAAATAAATGAGTACTCCATCAAAGTATACTTAGCTAGGTAAGTATACTTTGCAATTTTGGTGAAATCGGCTACAGACCAGCGTCTACACAGTTTTCTGTTCAGTTGTCACTCAGTTTAACCCTTACAATGCGTAAATTGTCGTCTGCTCTTGTTTTATATGTTATCTTCTTTTTCTGTAAAACATGATTAGACCTGTTGTCAAAGCATGTGTTTAGTGAGAAAAATGGAAAATAAAACAATCAACAGACAGCAAAATGTATTCAGCATTGAGATTTTTGGAAAGATGCCATGTATGTGGTCCTGTCTAACTTCTGTCACATCAGATAGCAATCCATCGGTTCAAAAACATTATATTTTCTTCATTTCTCCATGGATGTACGTGCTATGGCCACATATCCAAGCAGATTCAACAAGACTGTTCACACAAGTGGGTAACATTGTAAACCTTTGAGAAGATCTAAAGGATGAAATACTTTAATATTTAGATTGACCGAGTCACTATCCGCTACAGCATCGGTTAATCATTTTGAAACTATTTTTTTTTTAAATTCTCATTTCTCGATGAAAGTATATGCTGTGACCACTCAACTGAACCGTCTTGATTAGACAATTCAAATGAGTGGTAACAATACATGTACATACTTTTGCGGAGATATAAGATTTCTTCAATTAATAGAAACATTTTATATCCTTAGAATATACAATTATATACTTAACCCTTAGACCGCTACACACAACAATTGTCGTTTGCTGTTGCTTTTATATCTTGCCTTATTTCTCAATAAAAACATGTTTTGACAGCACTTCAGAATCATTTCCAATGGAAATGATTCTGAAGTGCTGTCAAAGCATGTTTTTGATGATAAAAATGGAAAATAGAAAATAAACAGCAGACGACAAAAAAATTAAGATAGCGGTCTAAGGGTTAACATTAGTCAGCACTGTGTAAATGACTATCATTTTTGGACAACACAGTTAAATGGAGAACAACATGTTGGGTGGCCAGCAGTCTTTGTCATGAGAAGCGACTGTGGAGACAGATATATTGATATTACCGTAATAACCCTAAATATGTGGGCACCATTTGCTTTTGGAAAACCCCTATTCAGAACAAATTGTATCCAAATATATTGTTATTGTGATAAACCAGTATAACAATGGGACAATCTTACCCGGACTAAATTGTGTCCGAATATTTAAAGTTATTACAGTACAATATACTGTCTGTTTCACGAAAGCTGCCCCAAATGTTACGGCTATATAAACAATGCAAAAACTTAAGAATGAGCCTTCTTTTTATTTTGGTCCAATATTGGTTTTATTACGAAATTTTTATATTCCCCATGTTCCATAGACATCTTCACAGTCATGGGGAAATTCTTATAATTTCAGAAATAGTGCACTGATTTTCAAAATGTAACTTGTTTTCTTAGTTAGATCATTTCCAAGCTAACTAGCCTGGTTTCAAAGACAATTTCCAATTTTTTTTCTCTGTTTTTGACTCCTCCCACAGCTCCTCTACCTCCTTTCCCCCCATTAAAATTCCCATAGACAAATAATTTTTTCATAATAAAATCAATATTTGACAAAATTTTACGAAATAAAAAAAGGCTCATTCTTAAATTTTGAGAAAATTTAATATTATCGAGAAAACAGAAAAGTTTTTGCATTGTTTATATGGCCGTACAATTTGGGCAGGTTTTGTGAAACAGACAGTAGGCTACGTCTCCTGCAACAGTCAGTATTTTGATTGACAAAAGCAGACATGTATATCATATAGTAGGCCATACGTAAGTGGATACAAAGTGTTTACGATGGGCTATCAAAGTGCATCATAACATTATAGTGGACAAACAAAATACTATAAATGGAAATTTGAAAAAAAATTCCATGAGTGACATTAGTCAATATAAAATGGATATAATTATCTATTTTGATACAAATGTATCAGTTAAAAGACAATATGTGCGAACTGTTTTATGTAAAAGTTACAAATACTTGCCACTTTGCTGTTTAGCACCTAGTGCTTGTATACAGGTACTGATAGCAGGGCTGCACCGCAGAATAAGGCACAATTGGTTGGTAGACGATCGGACGTATGCAGTCTGATGCAGATTATATACATTACTGTACATATACATTACACAGTACAGGTGGCAGTATACATGTTCTAGTAAAACTAAATAACAACACAGATCTAATGGAAGACACAATAAATATGCAAAGTTAGGGGAAGAACACGGCACTCCAAAAGTGTGTATATTCGCCTTCATCTTCAAACATCTCTATGCCAACTCGGTGATATTCAGATGATTCTACAACAATTTGTTGGTTCATGTTTAACCCTTTCACCCCTAAGTAACTGGAATGGATTTTGATGTTAATTTTACAATCAATCAAATGGTCACAAAATGGTTTTCAGATTAGTCCACTTACGAAAAGGGGGTGTTTTGTTTCACTAAAATAGGAAAATTACTTGCAAAAAGTGCAGATCCTGATGAGACGGCTCGTTACGAGCCAGTTCATCTGGATCTAAACTATTTGCCAATACCATAATATAGGCCTGTGGTGTTGAAAGAGTTAACTGTGGATAATTCCCATTGAATGTTTGCCTGTGGAGAATTCCCATTGAATGTTTACCTGTGGAGAATTCCCATTGAATGTTTACCTGTGGAGAATTCCCATTGAGTGTTTAACCGTGGAGAATTCCATGTGAATGATTATCTGTCGAGATGAGGCAATATCTACAATCCTGAAGAATAAAGAAGATGTGTGACACAAACATGTAAAAAGCTAGCAAAGTACAGGAGAAAACATATAATATCAAGTTTAAATGTATAGGAGATAATGTATAGTGAGAATATAGACAAACACAAAAGGAGAGCAAACACTCATGGGCACAGCTCTGGGTAAGCATACCTTACCACATCTCTGTAGTTTGATCTACTGTCACAATGATACTGCCAGTACCCATTTAGTAACATTTCTGCCATTACATATCCAGACTGGCTGTGAAAACTTGGCTCATTATGCACGGCTCGTCGGGATCTACAGTGTTTGTAAATGACGTCTGTAATTATGCACGGCTCATCTGGATCTAGTGTTTGTAAATGTCGTCTGTAATTATGCACGGCTCGTCTGGATCTACAGTGTTTGTAAATGTCGTCTGTAATTATGCACGGCTCGTCTGGATCTACAGTGTTTGTAAATGTCGTCTGTAATTATGCACGGCTCATCTGGATCTACAGTGTTTGTAAATGTCTTGACAGGGTTAAACTAATCAATACTATTGACAAACTGGAGAGAGAGATAAAATAGACTTTCCCAGATGCTGGCCCATATATAGAAGGATAGAGTTGAGGAAGAACATGAAGCTAAATGCAAGAATGTGTAACAATGTTGAAGTACACACTTTGTTCAATAACATACTCACTATCCCAATCAATCGGCAATATATAAAAGCCACAACTACACGGAGGCATATGATATCTAAATCACAACTATATGGAGGCATATCTATATGGAAGATGACGAGAATCGACTGTTGGCAAGTTGTATCATTGCATGATGCCTGCAGTATTGTACATGAATATTGCTTTAGTTTAACCCTTTCAACACCACAGGCCTGTATAGTGGTATTGACAAACAGTGTAGATCCAGATGAGCCGGCTCGTGACGAGCCGTCTCATCAGGATCTGTACTTTTTCACATTTTTGAGAGCAAAAACACCCCCTTTTCATAAATGGACTAGTCTGAAGATCATTTTGTGACAGTTAGATTGGTTGCAAAATTAACATATACAAATCCATTCCAGTTATTCAGGAGGGGTGAAAGGGTTAAATCCATCAGACAGGTGTCGGCAATATTCAATGTTTTATGCACTGAATGAGCCCTATTTTTCTGGCCTTACCACGTCCCTTTTAAACCCTCAGCATGCGGGAAACGTAAATTGTCGTCTGCTGTTGTTTTATATTTTGTCTTCTTTCTCAATAAAAACATGGTTTCACAGCACTTTAGAATCATTTCCAATGGAAATGATTCTAAAGTGCTGTCAAATCATGTTTTTGATGATAAAAATAGAAAAACGAAAATAAACAGCAGACGACACAATTTAATTCAGCAATGTAAGGGTTAATCCTCTGGGAAACATTATTGATGGTGTACACATAAACAACTTACAGAACAAATCATTGAATAAATATAATAATGTGGCTATATAATAACTTCAAATGGTCCGTCTGCTTAGCACTAGCACAGAAACACATTGTCGCATAATTATACATGTAATAAGAGCTAATACATGTACACGCAATGGATTCATGTCGGAAATAATGTAAAACTATTGGAAGTGTTTGCAAACATATTTACATGTCTATCGTTCTCTACAGAGCACACAAATTATACCCAAGTAACTGAAATGATTCTACAGAAATCACTCTGACACTAAGTTATCAGGTATACAGAACTTCTATGAGGCACGCCATGGGATTTTGTACCTTCGGACATCTGCATAATTTCATGAAATACGTTGACAAAATTTACAATATTTTCCGTAAATGCTGTCAAAAGTAGACAAAATTTTCAGAGTACATGCGGCATGTACTCTGATAATTCTGTCAACTTTTGACTTTATATATCAAAAATATTGTAACTTTTGTAAACGTATTTAATGAAATTACGCAGATGTCTGAAGGTACAAAATGCCATGGCGTGCCTCATATATGTTCAGGGAGAAACGAGAAAATAAAGATGTGCAGTAAAGAAACAGAAGCGAGACTCTACTCCACTATGTATTGTGCAGCCTCCTACTGGGCCGTGTCTTCACAATGCCTAGAGCCACACTATGTGATTTTGTACATGAGCGATATCTTTTTTTTTAAAAATGTACAATATTTTCCGTAAATGACGTCAAAAGCTGATTGAATTTTCATAGCAAATGCGGAATTGTACTATTCGGCATTTGGTATGAAAGTTTTGTCATCTTACGACGTTATTTAAAGAAAATATCAGTTTCTTTAAATATATTTCAGGACAAATCGCACATGTTCTTTAAGTACAAAATCACATGACGTTTCTCGCAAGAGGCTAAGTTGCCAATACAGAGAATGTTGTTTCCAATATGCCAATATTGTGGTGAAGGATAAATATTAAAAATATGTTGCTTACTCTACATGAAATATTGTCTGGCAGACAGGCAAAATGAGGTATTACCATGGCGATGTATGTGACTCACAATAACAACATGGGGATAACCAAGGTATTAACCCTTACAATGCGGAATTTTGTCGTCTGCTATTATTTTTCATTTTCCAATTTTGTCAACAAAAACATGATTTGACAGCACTTCAGAATCGTCTCCATCAAGTGGTGCCAAATCAAGTCTGTGATGTCAAACAAGAGGGCCATGATGGCCCTAATTCGCTCACCTGACTCCATGAACACCAGAGGAGAATGTGACATTGAGTTCATGTGTTTTAAAAAAATTGTGCTATTTTTAGACGGCGGTCATCTTGGATTAAGCGATGACTCTCATTTTACCAAATCTGAAAATGCTTCACCCAAGGATCGGAACTTCCTATGAAGTTTGGCCAGCATCGGCCATGTGGTTCCTGAGAAAAAGACGTTCAAAATCTCAAATAAATGGACCTTTTGACGGCCATCATGGATGACATAATCATCCGATTCCGACAAATATTGCGCCAGAGCAATCGCCGCGTCGATACCTTCAATTTGATATATAACATGAGCATATTCGGTCAAAAATAAAATTTGACCCCACGGGCCACGCCCATTTTTGACCCCGGGGTCACCATTTTCACAACTTTAAAAGAGCATTGTACATCGATCATTCCTACCAAGTTTCGTCGAAAAATGAGAAAAAGATTTTTTAAGAATTTGTGCTATTTTTAGACGGCGGCCATCTTGGATTAGCGATGACCTCCATTTTAACAAATCTGAAAAGGCTTCACCCATGGACCATAACTGTGAAGTTTGGCTACCATGGGCCAAGCGGTTCATGTGAAGAAGAATTTTGAAATCTCTAATAAAAGAACATTTTGACATTTCGGCGGCCATCTTGGATGACATGACAATCCTATTTCGACAAAAAATGTACCAGAGTGATCGCCTCTTTGATACCTTCAATTCGATATATGACTTGACCATATTCGGTCAAAAATAAAATTTGACCCCAATTTGACCCCACGGGCCACGCCCATTTTTGACCCCGGGGTCACCATTTTAACAACTTTGAAAGAGCATTGTACATTGATCATTCCTACCAAGTTTCGTTGAAATCCGGCTAGCGGTTCATGAGAAGAAGACTTTTTAAGAATTTATGCTATTTTTAGATGGCGGCCATCTTGGATTAGCGATGACCTCCATTTTAACAAATCTGAAAAGGCTTCACCCATGCACCATAACTTTTAAGTTTGGCTACCATGGGCCAAGCGGTTCTTGAGAAAAAGATTTTTGAAGAATTTGTGCTATTTTTAGATGGTGGCCATCTTGGATTACGCAATGGTGTAATTTTAACAATTTTGTAATCCCCCTACCTAAGGACCATGGTCATGAAGTTTGGTGACTATAGGCCCAATGGTTACCGAGGAGAAGACGTTTGAAAATGTTCACGGATGACGACGGACGACGGACGACGGACACATTGCGGTAACAATAGCTCACATGAGCTTCGCTATAAAAAAAGCAGACGACAATATTCGGTTCCCACCTTTCAATGGTTAACCAGTTTCGCTCCTGGTCAGCTGGTGCATTTCACCCTTACATGGCTCTAAACTGTCTTCAGTGCCAGAATAATTGTCTCACAGACAGCGACAACAGCGCCAGCTAATAATCAGACTGCACAGGCTTCATCGTAAACAAACACACTTACACCCCGCTTGTTACAGCGAGCCACATACTTCAGGTAACATGTTACGAGTATAACACTACAATATCACAGATCTACCCCAGTATAGTGACTGGGCTACGTACATGGGCTATGTCTATGTTACATGTGTTACAGAGACGGAATATTGCATATTGTTTACCGCTCTAGCACCAGGGGCCACGTTTCACTAAACTTCGTACAACTAAGAAGTTCGTAAGTGGAAAATTGAAATCCACAATAACATTCGTTTTGATAACCGATTGTTGAAAATCCTTCGTGGGTGTGCTCCATTTAACCCTTCCTACGCTGTTGACGGAAATTGCCGTCTGCTGTTTTTCATTTTTGCTTTAATTCTTAACAAAAAACTGGTTTTGACAGCACATGAGAATCGTCTCCACTGGAGACGATTCTCATGTGCTGTCAAAACCAGGTTTTTGTCGAGAAATATTAAAAATAAAACATTTCCAGCAGACAACAACATTTTAGTCAGCGTAGCAACGGTTAATGACATGAACTCGTAGGTACAAACTGGTAGCATTAGAGAAACACGTTGATGTGAGAAGCAAGTTTATAGAATTCTTCTTACGCACATTTTTATTGTACGAAGTTTAGTGAAACGGCCCCCTGACGTTTAAGCAGTAATATACTGACCATATGAACACATGTAGAAACAAGGGCATTGTTTTCACTAAGCTAACCCCCTCGCTAGCAGCCTTGATAATAAAACAAGTCATTTAATAAATTAATAAAACTTTAACTCATATGCATTACAAACAAGGTGAACATAAGATAAGTCTTCATTGACGTTGACCTTGAGTGGTCGGACGTGGGTCGTATGCAAAACAAAGCACCATCCCTAGACACACATTGTGGCCAAATATTATAAAATTTGGCAAAGCGGTTCATAAGTTATTGACAAATGAAAGGTGTTACTATTGCAGGCACGCACGTATGCACTTACGTACGCGCGTACATGAACTAACGCTATATCCCCTCCGGCCTATCGGCGAAGGGATAATAAGCGGACATTGAACACATCAACCAGCGACATAAATGCTTGAATCTTGACGGCAGTACATGTAATGGCGAGCTATGTATGTCACACTGGGGGCTGTTTCACTAAATTTTGTACGACTAAAATGTTCGTAAGTGCAAAATTATGATAGTCTGTAAATATCACATTAGCAATGTTTTCTTGTAAACACTTATTGGATTTACATTTATTGAGCATAGGCTGCATATGCAGCCTATACTTAATAAATGTAAATCCATCAATTGAAATTTCCAGACAATCCTAAATTTGCACATTTTAGTCGTACGAAGTTTAGTGAAACGGCCTCTGGTGATTTGTCGGTGGGACACAGGCGGATAAAAAGACAATTAGCACACATGTGACTAGTGTAGATCCTGATCAACATTGTACCCATTCAGTGAATAGAAAGTTCAAATGCTGTTATTTCTGGATCTAAACAATGTTACGAGGATTGAATGGTTACCAGCGTGGCCCCTGATCAGACCGAGGATGCACAGGCTAATCTGGGGCGACGATGGCTACACAGGCACCTTTTGTCAAATACCATGATGGATTGCCAGAGATGAGATTTTGTGTAACAGTCACTTTGACACAGTCTTTTGGCTGGTAGCTGACCAGTCTAGGTCCTAATCATCCTGCATGTCTACTCCAATCAAATATATATAATCATTGTATGTAATTCAATACAGCGTTGATCGTAGGAGGTGGGAGTTACAATTGCATATGAAGCTAACCTAACTCCTGGATACCATACAACATACATACACCCACTCTATAATGCCGCACAGAGTTTACGCACCGGTCTTTACACGCCCACCGGGCGATATAGCCATCTCTCTGTTGACTTCCTGTACTCCTCTGTAAGTACGAGTTGTCGAAAATAAATCATCTCAGTTCTTGTCTCCAGCTACAGCTGCTTCCCTGTCGGTGAGTAGAGATTATTTATTGGAACTTGTAAGATTTGTTTCGTCTCATGAACCATAAATGTAATGAAAATACATTTGTGGTTCACAACATATGGCGGGTCTTAGATGAGTTATGATTTAACCCTTTCAACACCACAGGCCTGTATAATGGTAATGGCAAAACGTGTAGATCCTGATGAGCCGGCTCGTGACGAGCCGTCTCATCAGGATCTGCACATTTCGCAAGTAATGTTCATATTATTGAGAACAAAAAACACCCCCTTTCATAAATGGAGTACGGTAAATCCAATAATTGTTTGCAAGAAAACAGTGTTAATGTGAAATCTATCATAATTTTGCAATTACAAACATTTTAGTTGTACGGTTGAGTGAAACGGCCCCTTGTTGCCTGTTTTGAAGGCTCAACAAAACGAGGACTGGCTGTGTGTCAACAATAACAAAGATAACAGCATGAAATACTATTTATCAGGTAAATTTTATGTTCGAGAAAAGGCAAATATAACATGTTTTTCACTTGCTAATGCTGTTATTACACTGACGTCATGTGACACGTATATTGCACAAGACGACAAATTGTTATCCATCGTCGTGGATTCGGTCAATGCATAGCGGGTTAGCTGATAATAACGAGCGTGACTTACATTGCGCCTGTAGCCGTGGAGGTGTGTATCTGTATCAGGCGCTGCTGCTCTCTCCGGCAGACTTCCCAGAGTCTGTGCTTCCTGGAATAGGTGCACGGGCCAGTTTCACTTAACTTTGCACGACTAAAATGTTTGTAAGTGCAAAATTATGATAGTCTGTAACTTTCAAATTAACAATGTTTTCTTGTAAACAATTATTGGATTTACATTCATTGAGCATATGCAGCCTATGCGGAATTAATGTAAATCCATAAAATGAAATTTCCAGACGATCCTAAATTTTCCCTTACGAACATTTTAGTCGTACAAAGTTTAGTGAAACGGCTCCCAGGTGTACAGGTCACCATGTGTCGCAATGGCAGTTTACATCACTGTGAATGAACAGGTCAAAGCAAAACAGGTCATATCCAATGGCAGGTCAGTTAAATATTGCAATACATGCATTTATGACATCAAATACAAAAAGAAAATGTGGCCTGTCGGCACACGAATGCCCCTGGTGGCAGATTGGAGAAACTCTGGCAAACTTCTTAACCAAAAAGTGTTTACTAAAGTTGTGAAGGTCAAAAGGTCAAGGTCATATTAAGGACAGCATGGATGTGTGGCATCTGTGCACACATAAGATGTATTGAAATATTATAGTAATCCTTCAAGGGATATAGAAGTTATGATAGAATTGAGAAACGTGGGCAAACTTGTTAACCAAAATTTCTAAGTATTTAAGCAAAGTTGTGAAGGCCATGGTCTTACTAAGGGCAGCATGGATGTGTGATATTTGTACTCTCAAGTATAATCTACTGATATAGTAAAGTAAAGTACTGAAATATTAACCCTTAGACCGCTACACACAACAATTGTCGTCTGCTGTTGCTTTTATATCTTGCCTTATTTCACAATAAAAACATGTTTTGACAGCACTACAGAATCATTTACAATGGAAATGATTCGGAAGTGCTGTAAAAGCATGTTGTAAATTATTCTAAAATGCCTGATTGCTCAAACCCTCTGTTAGCTTCACCATGCTAAATCCTTAATACTGCTCTAAACCTCTGTTAGCTTAACGGACTGTTAAATCCTTAACACTGCTCAAAACCTCTATTAGCTTAACAGACTGTAAAAGCCTTAACACTGCTCAAAACCTTTGTTGGTTTAACACACTGTTAAATACTTAACACTGTTAAGGATTTAACAGTCTGTTAGACCAACAGAGGTTTTCAGCAAGCGAGCCCTGCTTATTTCCACAGATCAGGGTCACACAATGGGATGGTGGTGTAGGGGGCATACTAGCAGTGGCCACCTCCATTCCCAGATACACAACAGCTCCAGTCAGTAACACATTGATACCCACCATCCTCGAGTGCAGTGCCAGCGCCGGACCCTTCTGTGATACCCGGATTGGCTCCATCGCGGGCGTCTGTCGGGGCCACTTCAGCCCCGTCCAGTGTAGCAGAAGGGTCACTGTTGTCTGGTTGGGATCCCTCTCCTGGGGACCCAGATTCACCATCAGTTTTGGCCATCTGTGTTTCAGACTCAACTTGTTCATGTTTCGCACAGTTACCCGTGTCTCTCGGCGGATTCTGTGACACCTTCTTATCCCCACATTGTGAGGTTGTTTCACCAGCACATGCCGCGGAATTAGGAACAGTAACTCCAGTTTCTACATCTTTGTCTGTTTCCAACTTCTCTCCCTTGGAATCAGATTTATCTGTTGCTTTTCCCTGCGATTGTGGAATATCTGTTGACTTGTCAAAGTCTTTCTCAATGTTACTCTGTGACGATTGTGGTGGTGGAGCAGCGACCTTGGCTGCGGGACTCGCAGAGCTGAAGGATATGTCCTTGGGGGTCGTTGTGGGGGTCGGGGTCTTCATCTCGGCCGCCCAGTCCGGCACCTTCACATGACCTTCGGGTGTCTTCATCATCTCCGGGGACAGTGGGGACAATGGCGACAACGGCGAGGTTGGGGAGGTCGGGGTGAAGGTCGGGGCATCTGGGTTCAGCTGTACATTCACCCGCAGTGAATCGCTGGGAGATAGAGTGACCTTGACCCCGGCCAGTTTACCGTCTGGAAGGGAGTGACCAGCGCTGTCGCCCGATTCCTGAGTCCCGTAGAATTCCTCATCCTCGCAGTCTTCCCACTCATCTGTGTCGCCCTGACTCTCACGCTGACCCCCACGCCGGACACCCTGGAGACCGTTACCATGGAGACCGTTGCCGTGGAAACCGTCGTGGTCGTCGTCGAACTGACCGTCCTCGATGAACTCGCCGTGCTCCTGGCTGTCATGGAAATGTGCGTCGTCATCGTCCTGCCCACTCAGGATCTCGCTGATGTGCTCGTCCGCATTGTCCGGCTCTACAATCACGACACACACCAGGCTTAGTCAATGATTGATCGGGGTTTTATGTCAGTTCAACAAACAAGAGGGCCATGATGGCCCTAATTCGCTCACCTGACTCCATGAACACCAGAGGAGAATGTGACATTGAGTTCATGTGTTTTAAAAAAATTGTGCTATTTTTAGATGGCGGTCATCTTGGATTAAGCGATGACTCTCATTTTACAAAATCTGAAAATGCTTCACCCAGCATCGGCCATGTGGTTCCTGAGAAAAAGACGTTAAAAATCTTGAATAAATGGACCTTTTGGTGGCCATCATGGATGACATAATCATCCGATTCCGACAAATATTGCACCAGAGTGATCGCCTCATTGATACCTTCAATTTGATATATGACATGACCATATTCAGTCAAAAATAAAATTTTACCCCAATTTTACCCCACAGGCCACGCCCATTTTTGACCCCAGGGTCACCATTTTAACAAATTTGAAAGAGCAATGTACATCGATCATTCCTACCAAGTTTCGTTGAAATCCAGCAAGCGGTTCATGAGAAGAAGATTTTTTAAGAATTTATGCTATTTTTAGACGGCGGCCATCTTGGATTAGCGATGACCTCCATTTTAACAAATCTGAAAAGGCTTCACCCATGGACCATAACTTTTAAGTTTGGCTACCATGGGCCAAGCGGTTCATGTGAAGAAGAATTTTGAAATCTCTAATAAAAGAACGACCTTTTGACCTTTCGGCGGCCATCTTGGATGACATAACAATCAGATTTCGACAAAAAATGCACCAGATGATCGCCTCATTGATACCTTCAATTTGATATATGAAATGACCATATTCAGTCAAAAATAAAATTTGACCCCAATTTGACCCCACGGGCCACGCCCATTTTTGACCCCAGGGTCACCATTTTAACAACATTCGAAAGAGCAATGTACATCGATCATTCCCTACCAAGTTTCGTCGAAATCCGGCTAGCGGTTTCATGAGAAGAAGATTTTTTAAAGAATTTATGCTATTTTTAAACGGCGGCCATCTTTGGATTAGCGATGACCTCCATTTAACAAATCTGAAAAGGCTTCACCCATGGACCATAACTTTTAAGTTTGGCTACCATGGGCCAAGCGGTTCATGTGAAGAAGAATTTTGAAATCTCTAATAAAAGAACCTTTTGACATTTTCGGCGGCCATCTTGGATGACATAACAATCCGATTTGGACAAAAATTGTACCTGAGTGATCGCCTCAATGATACCTTCGATTTGATATATAACATGACCATATTCGGTCAAAAATAAAATTTGACCCCATGGGCCACGCCCATTTTTGACCCCCGGGTCACCATTTTAACAACTTTGAAAGAGCATTGTACATCGATCATTCCTACCAAGTTTCGTCGAAATCCGGCTAGCGTTTCATGAGAAGATTTTTTGTTTTTTAAGAATTTATGCTATTTTTAGACGGTGGCCATCTTGGATTAGCGATGACCTCCATTTTAACAAATCTGAAAAGGCTTCACACATGGACCATAACTTTTAAGTTTGGCTACCATGGACCAAGCGGTTCATGTGAAGAAGAATTTTGAAATCTCTAATAAAAGAACGACCTTTTGACCTTTCGGCGGCCATCTTGGATGACATAACAATCCGATTTTGACAGAAAATGCACCAGAGTGATCGCATCATTGATACCTTCAATTTGATATATGACATGACCATATTCGGTAAAAAATAAAATTTGACCCCAATTTGACCCCACGGGCCACGCCCATTTTTGACCCCGGGGTCACCATTTTAACAACTTTGAAAGAGCAATGTACATCGATCATTCCTACTAAGTTTCGTCGAAATCCGGCAAGCGGTTCATGAGAAGAAGATTTTTTAAGAATTTATGCTATTTTTAGACGGCGGCCATATTGGATTAGCGATGACCTCCATTTTAACAAATCTGAAAAGGCTTCACCCATGGACCATAACTTTTAAGTTTGGCTACCATGGGCCAAGCGGTTCATGTGAAGAAGAATTTTGAAATCTCTAATAAAAGAACGACCTTTTGACCTTTCGGCGGCCATCTTGGATGACATAACAATCAGATTTCGACAGAAAATTCACCTCATTGATACCTTCAATTCGATATATGAAATGACCATTTTCAGTCAAAAATAAAATTTGACCCAATTTGACCCCACGGGCCACGCCCATTTTTGACCCCAGGGTCACCATTTTAACAACTTTCAAAGAGCAATGTACATCGATCATTCCTACCAAGTTTCGTTGAAATCCAGCAAGCGGTTCATGAGAAGAAGATTTTTTAAGAATTTATGCTATTTTTAGACGGCGGCCATCTTTGATTAGCGATGACCTCCATTTTAACAAATCTGAAAAGGCTTCACCCATGGACCATAACAAATTTTAAGTTTGGCTACCTTGGGCCAAGCGGTTCATGTGAAGAAGAATTTTGAAATCTCTAATAAAAGAACGACCTTTTGACCTTTCGGCGGCCATCTTGGATGACATAACAATCAGATTTCGACAAAAAATGCACCAGAGTGATCGCCTCATTGATACCTTCAATTTGATATATGAAATGACCATATTCAGTCAAAATAAAATTTGACCCCAATTTGACCCCACGGGCCACGCCCATTATTTTTGACCCCAGGGTCACCATTTTAACAACTTTGAAAGAGCAATGTACATCGATCATTCCTACCAAGGTTTGTCGAAATCCGGTTGGCGGTTCTTGAGAAGAAGATTTTTTAAGAATTTGTGCTATTTTTAGACGGCGGCCATCTTGGATTACGTAATGACGTCATTTTAACAATTTTGTAATCCCCCTACCTATGGACCATGACCATGAAGTTTGGTGACTATAGACCCAATGGTTACCGAGGAGAAGACGTTTGAAAATGTTCACGGACGACGACGGACGATGGACGACGGACACATTGCGGTAACAATAGCTCACATGAGCTTCGCTCAGGTGAGCTAAAAAGGTCATTCTGGATGTGACTGGAGAAATGAGGATTATGAGTTTTCTGACCACTGTAGCTGCTGATCAAATAGCAAGTTCCTGTAGCCTGATATTGATCGAAATTGCTTGTTAGAAACAAGATGAGTGTTTCATTGATGGAATGGTGAACGGTGCAGATCCAGATCAGACTGTGCGGATGCACAGGCTGAACTTGATCTACACTGGTCACAAAACCCATAAGCCCCATTTCTCCAGTCACAGCCACATTTACAGATGGATCCGTATGCACAATCAGCAGTGAAATAAATTACAACAAGAGTCCCGAAGGTCATAATATACACCAGTCGGGGCAAGACCAGTCAAGAATGTGAGATAACTCTAACACAATAAGGTTCTTCCCCTTGCCATGATAAACACGTGTACCAAATTTGTGTATGATCCGTCAAGTAGAACTCTAGTTATCGTACGGACTAGGATAATGAATGCGCAATTAAAAATGGCTGCCAATGGCAGAAGATAAGTTATCGGACAATTTTGAATATGAATAGGGTTGCTCGTTTTACCCAAGATAAACATGTGTACCATATTTGGTTATGATCTGTCAAGTAGAACTCAAGTTATTGCGTGGACAGGGATAGAGTGGAAAAATTTAAAATGGTCGCCAAGGGGAGATAAGTCACCGGAAATTTTGTAAATCAATAGGGTTCTTCATCTTGTATTGATAAACATGTATACATGTACCGCATTTGGTTACGATCCGTCACGTAAATCTTGAATTATTGCATCGACAAGGATATGGAGTACGAAAATGAAAAAGCGCCACGAAGAGGAGGTAAGCAGTTGGAAATTTTTGAAAATCAATAGGGTTCTTTGTCTTGCCATGATAAACATATGTACCAGGATCAGGATCTGCACTGTTCGCCATAGAATGTTATCAGGCTATGTGATCAGGGTTTACACATACCAGTGCTGGTGAGGGGGATGTCCTCGAAGTCCTCGTCCCACCAGAGTTCGGCGGGGTCGCCGGTGGTGGGTGTGGGCGGCACGGCAGGCATCGAGAGTGGGCGGCCCTCCTTGCTGCGTGAACTGAACATCGCGAGATCCGCATCCGAATACTCGACCTCAACGCTCGGATCGACACCCTTGCCCGGCGAGTTGTCGATCTTGATCACGAGCAGGTCGTTATTGTTGTGCACGCTGCGCGCCTCCGGGTCTGACGATGTTCGCTCACGGGGCTTACTCCTGCCACGTCCCCTGCCACGCCCTCGACCACGCCCGCGGCCCCGTCCCACCCCCGCAGGCTTCTCCTTGTCCTCCTTCTCAACACCTGTAACACAGACACAATATACAGACACACGGATAGTTTATCGACAGCACTTTATCGTTGACTATCACAATTAGTTAATCATACTGCATGTAATAATACACAATGGAATAGAATGGAATGGTGCTTAACGGCCCACCAACACAGTAGAGCATCATTTAGGACAAAGCAATTTAGATGAAGAGTAAAAAGTATAGTAAAATAGTATGTTAGAAGTGGTAGGCAATCATATGATTAGGGTAAATACGCAACATGTATACAATGATAAAATTATAGAAATGAGAAACATGTATACATTTTGAGACAATACGCAAGACCGATTTATGACACCCGGAAAACAAACTGCCAATTTTAACAGATTAAGCTTAATTGTTGTTTGAAAGACATGCGTGGAAGTCTTCATTGTTTGTTTGCACTAAGTGCGGATTAAGAAGTGAAATATGTCTGTATTTGGACGCAGTACAGCATGCAGTTGAATTGATCGATTGACGGGTGTTTTAAATGTGTTACCAATTATTTGTGTGGGCCAGTACTCGGACAGTATCAAACATTTTAATTGATTTGTGACGGTGAGTGACGGGGATAAATGGAGTTGGTGGCATTTGTGACCAGTATACTGATGATCTGCTGGCAGGATCCAGTGAAGACTGATAATGAATGATACAGTTTGTTAGCAACAACCAAACAGATAAATGAATACTGTAGAGACAACAAAATTGTCTATAAACTTTTCATATAAAAATAAACTATTTTCTTTGTATTTTAAATGATGAATTTCTTCTTATTATTATTTGTATAGTCTATCCTCATTAAGACTGTGGTCTTATTAAGGAATTGGTCTTTTTACTGAGTCTCGGGAATAAGACCGACACGCTAATAAGACTTCATTTTTTTCAGAATCACAAGTGGTCTTAATAGAGGAATTTCACTGTACTATGAAATATCATCATTGATGTTACCAAATAAATATTACGTTTCCAGAATGAATGAGATAGTTACTTTCAAATTCGCATATTACATACAAAACATTTTAATTTCGCTTATTACATAGAAAACAGACAGAGATACCGTTTATTTTCTATTTTCCATTTTTATCATCAAAACCATGCTTTGACTGCACTTTAGAATAATTTACAACATGCTTTGACAGCACTTTAGAATCATTTCTAGTGCTGTCAAACCATGTTTTTATTGAGAAATATGGCAAATATAAAATTGATAGTCATGATCTATTGTAGGTTGCGGTTTCCAACAATGCACAGTTATACACATGATTGACTGGATGTGGTTTAATTTCTGTTCAACAACCATGCTATCGTTGGATTCAGGAATGGCTAGCATGTGATGAATCCACTCCAGATACTGTATGGGGACCTACATGATTTTATTGAATGGTGTTTAACGGTCTGTCAACAGTTATGGTATTTTAGGCTGGGTTAACGGGGTCGAATCTCATATGTTACCTGTTGTGATGGGGAGCCTAATATTTACAGAAAAAAAAATATATTCATTCCTAAAATTAGAATAACCTGACCTGGAACTCATTGCACTACAGTCACTTAGCCCCACTCCCCAAAAGTAATACGATTAGTAATAATCTTATTATTTTTATAATGGGTATAACCAGATTCAACTCTCATGCACCGGAAAGCCAAAAATGTAGCTGAGGGTGCAACCAGGGATACCGGGATTCTGTTAAGGATGAAACACGACATTAAATGTAGCCTTCGCATGCTGCCAACCAACCCGCCACACACCATACTATAGGAATGAATGGCCTTTTTGTGGAATTTATCGGGGTATAAACTTGGAAAAGTCGCGGGCCTCGTCCAGTATTCCCACGACTTTTCCAAGTTTATATCCCCGATAAATTCCACAAAAAGGCCATTCATTCCTTATAATTCCAGCATTTGAAATAAATTCATCAAGAAAATGTGTTTATTTTCCGTTTTCTTATTTTAACTGCGCCTCACGGCTACGGAAAGTAGTTCGGCATGGGAGTTTACTGGGATATTAATTTTGGACAGAGACTTGCTACGGACCAATCAAATGTTAGGGAATTGTGTAAATATTTTTGTGCTGGAATTATATGACCATGGATGTTTCAAAAACTTGCCCTGACGATATGGAACCTGTAAATTTAGGTTTTCTCTCACAGGGAAACCCATGCAACTACTGGAAATGTCGGCTATATGATTAGTAATACATTCTGTAAGTGCATATCATTTCTAGCTTAATATAGTAAAATATAGTAAAATATAGTAAAATAATACAGAAAACATGTCCCAGAAAACAATATAAACTTTAATAACTTGAAAAGTAATTTAATTTAACAAAATTAAATTGTGATTGAAAGGCAATAAATGTAAGTTTGTTCAATACAATGTATATGGCATGATAAAATGACGTTTGCACAAATAATTTTGTGAATATGACATAAAACCAGAATGGTGTCAGAAGTGGAATGTGGATTTATTTTGAAGACTTATAAAGAAAACGAGGATTGTCACATGAATGATCACACATGAATGAAATTTCTGTTTCCCCGACTTTCTGTGACATCAGAATAAACCTCATTTGAGGGATTCCGCTGGGGAAAATAGAAAAATCGCCACTTTTATTTATTTTTTTCGAAAATTGTAATCTTTTATCGCCAATGGTTTCTTTTGATCGCCAATTGCGAATGTTGCGATCGCCAGCGGAATCTCTGCATTTTGAGAAGTTTAATAAAGCTTGTTCCAATTTTATATACATGTACATAGCAAAACTGACACATTTCTATTTTTATAGACCATAATATTTAGACATATATTCACGTCTTATCGTAAAGATATTGACAGTTGTAATGCCTACCAGTATCTGGGACACCCTATATAAGTAAGTAAGTAATTTGTTTATTATAGTGACATGTGTTAAACGAAACAGGGAATATGTACAATATAATATTGACGAAAACACCCGGCCCTATGGACCTATATGTCACTTTATATGGGCCGCTATCTGACAAAACTGGGCTTCTTGCCTCCCTGAAGACTTTCATACTATCCAACATATCATTATATTCACAGTTTGATCTGGATCTGCACAGTGGACCATTCAATGAGCAACTGTTCATTGTCAGGCTGCAAGAGTTCACTCACCGGGATCTACACCGGACAGAAACGCATTAAGCCTGTAGCCTATTTCACCAACATTGCAAAGTATACTTATCTAGCAAAGTATACTTTGAGGGAGAAATTTTCAATTTTAGGAGAAATTTATTAATTTTGATTTATATACTGAATTTATTACATTATCACAGCCATTTTGGCTGTGATAATGTAATAAATTCAGTATAATAATTCTGCATATTTTTAATCATCAAATATATGCAGTCGTTAGTTCTATATGAAATAATGCATTTCGGGAAAAATAAATGATTACTCCCTCAAAGTATAATTTGCGAGATAAGTATACTTTGCAATTTTGATGAAATCGGCTACTGGTGTTGTCAGATTGCAGCCCTCATGTGGTAAGAATTGATTATATTTGTTATATAGATAGCTTAAATGCATGTAAATACGTGAGATATGAAAACTATTCTGGAATACAATAAACAAGAGCTGTCAGAGGACAATGAAGCATGCCAAATGATGCTGGTGTACATTTGATTTGATATATTGGTGTTTAAAAAATCCAAAAATCAAACAAGAGGCCCAAATGGGCCTGTATCGCTCACCTGAAATTATTATTAATCCTATTATGAAGTAAATCAGAAATGGTACAGACTGTCCATCAAGTTCCATCAAAATTTGTCTGCAAGTTCAAAAAGTCATTTGAATAAGTGTTCAGGTTGGCTTAAAATATGTACTGTAGTACAGTGGGGAGAAATTGATCACTGGGAAAAACGGGTCAGTTTTGCATTTCAAGCCCTGAAAGGGAAAACATAAGAATTTTGATCCGATTTCGACAAGAAATGCTCCAGAATAATCATCTCACCAATATCTTCGATTTGATATAATTATGACATGACCATATTTGGTGAAATGTGAAATTTGACCCCTACTTGACGCCACAGGCCCCGCCCATTTTTGATCCCGGGGTCATCATTTTAACCTGAAAGAGAATTGACTATCGATCATTCCTGCCAAGTTTCGTCAAATTTGGTCTCGCAGTTCGCGAGACGACAATATTTTAAGAACTTGACTCAATTTTCTATGGTGGCGATCTTCACAAAGTGTTGACGGACAGATGACGGACGGACGAAAAGCGGTAACAATAGCTGAAGGTGAGCTAAATATTAATGAATCCCGATCGTTAAATGCTGGTCTAGAGTGTGTGGCAGATAGATAGGGTGAAACTGATCAAAACACAAACATTTGAAGATGGACAGACGGATGTGGACACCACCGGGGGTATAGATAAGCACTCCATCCTTCGGAAGGCACGCTAAAAATCAGCATTAAACACCACCTAGCTACTGGCCATTTTGAGCACTGCATTTTCACACCATTTCAAAACTCCATGCATCTGCATGCATCTACAAATTTACCATTTGCTATAAACCACTAGTCTAGGTAGCATAAATTACATAAAAGTCCACAAACTACTTGATGCCTTTTCATCTACATAGTATGCAGACTGTTAGTGAGCAGGGTCCCGCATATCTTCAGCCACATAAGGTATTAAGCTTACAAGGTGAATTCCAAAACTCAACAATCAGGACCATTAGTAAGGCACCATCAAGCCAGTTGCTCAAAATCTCTGTTAGCTTAAAGGTACATGCCCACTCAGTTGGCACAAAATGTTCTTTATAGGAATTAAATAAGGGTATAATTGTGTCACTATTCCACCAGTTCTAAAACTTACAACTGCCCGCTATACAGAGATAATCATTTAGTAATATTTATTTTACTGATAGTGACTCGCTGTGTTGTCAGGCTATTTTCATATGCAAATGAGCATGATAGTTTTTAATTATTTATACTAATTAAATGTATCGCCTGAAAAAATAATATTTTCGCAGATTATAAAGTATGATCATTGCACATCAAAAAATAAATACATAGAATAAATAGTAGTGTCCATTAACATTTTAAGGAAACACGGTTATCGTCCCTGATATCAGCATGGAAATTTATAAAATGTATAATAATGCCAATCAATATGTGGGGTTATTGTGAATGAATGTTTATGTTGCCAGAAAATGTCTCAGATGATGTGTCTGATATAAAGACCAGTTTGTGCCTACTGAGTGGGTATGTACCTTTAAAGGACTGTCTTAAAGAGGGTTTGTTTGTTTATTGGTGTTTAATGGCCTATCAACAGCTAAGGCCATGTAAGGCCGGGCAAACGGGTTTGATCCCATTTTAACCTGCTGCATTGGGGGGAAAATCCCAAAATCAGAACGGAATATTTACATCGAGAACAAATATATTCAGCCCTGAAATTAGAATAACCTGACCTGGTGCCAGGTCCATAACACACCAAAGTCACTTGGCCCCTTCCCCTAAAATAGGATTACGAATACTCGTAATACTCACATAAGGGGTATAACCAGATTCAACTGTCACATACAAAATTGCCAAAGACGTATGTGAGGGCCAAACCAGGTCTCCAGTCGGGATTCTGGTAAGGATGAACACCGATCATTAAATTATCCATCGCGTGCTCCCACCTGCCACCCACCTTAAAGAGGGTAATTGCCCACCTGTTGCCCCCTTTAACACTGTTAAGGATTTAACAGTTCGTTACGCTAAATGAGGTTTTGAGCATTAAGAATTTAACAGTCATTTAAGCTAACAGAGTTTTTGAGTGTTAAAGATTTAACAATCCGTTAATCTACGAGCGTTTGATCAACCTGGGCCCTGATTTCCACAACTGGCTGTAAAATGACATGAAACTGATGACATAAAGATAAAATGTTAATCTAGGCATCCAAACATAGCTCCACAAAATGCACAGGCAGCTGGCATGTTATAGTGGCAGTACGATGGTGTGGCAGTATGGTGGTGTGGCAGTACGATGGTGTGGCAGTATTGTAGGATGGGTGTATGTATGTCAGTAGCAGGCAGGTCAGTAACGATACACGGTACTGGGTCGAATACAGGGTTGAGTACAGCGGCTATGTTTGTGTCACCCACAACCAGTAACCCTCTCAGCACGGCATTTCTCACAGCAATCATCTCATTCTTCGGTCATTGCAAATATTGTTTAAACCTTAGACCGCTACACACAACAATTGCCGTCTGCGTCTTGCCTTATTTCTCAATAAAAAACATGGTTTGACAGCACTTCAAAATCATTTCCAATGTAAATGATTCTGAAGTGCTGTCAAAGCATGTTGTAAATTATTCTGTGCTGTCAAAGAATGTTTTTTATGATAAAAATGAAAAATAGAAAACAAACAGCAGATGGCAAAAAATTAAGATAGTGGTGTATTGTTTAATGCAAAGGCAATGTAACAGAGCAGTGTGCCGCAATGACAGGGTTAGATGACGGTACATGTTAATGATGAATAATGGAGAAATATCTGGTAACTCGATGATGAGCGATGCAGTTAATCATGGAGGGTACACGCCATGCACGGTTTTACTCTAGTTGCATAGCAACTACCTTTCATAGTACCGGGGGCGTCGCCACGCTGTCTCTCGTCGCGTTCACCGCGATCAAACCGACCGCTGCCAATCCGACCCGCTGCAACAACGCAGGCTCGTTAATCAAGTAGTGAACAATTGCCTATCATTAATTGCCAATTACCACTATTGTTATCTTGACCACTGCTTGTTCACCTGACAGAAAACACCTGTATATTCTGGTTTGCACCTCATATCTGATTCAAACACAATTCTATCCACCCAAACATTAAGCCACTACACTATTTCAACCGGCTGATAATAAACAATTTATCACAATATCTCATATGAGAAAAATATAGTAGTTTGGTGGTAAAAAATATCAATGGATATTGGATTAATAAATTGCCGCTTGATGGCTGTCAATCAATTTGGACAACTGCTCAAATGTACTGAAATGATGAATAAATGAAATAGCATTTTCAAACCAGCTCATAAGAGTGTTGCGACTTGGATTCGACTATTAAAGTAAATCTCAAACAAATTGGGCACACGCTTATAAAACATTCACAGCACTTTCTCCAAATTAATACGCAAAGTTTTTGTTTCCTTTCTAAAAAAACCCGTGGACGACTGTACACCATGGTAGAAACATAGTGATACCAATAATGAGCTCCATATTCCCACAGGTGGAAGACTCGGACACAAAAAGAAATGCCTATTAAAAAATCACATTACCTACCCACTTGGTCTCGTACAGTACCATCTTCTATATAGAAAGGTGAGAAAGAATATGGCTACTATAGAAAGAGCCCTCTCTTTTCCGACTCGCACAAACACAATAAACATCGATTAAATGTATGACTTCTGTCTCTGGCAATCGATAAAGGTATTAGGTGTGTGAATATACTCACTTCAAATCGCTGTTTCCAGCATTTATTCAGTTATTCGCATTTTGTATACCCCATCCAAAGCGAAATTTGCGTCTACGAAAGAATCTCACACAGAATCGGAGGCCGTCCGGCGTAGATTATCGGTCATATTTGGCCGATAGCTGATCGCCAGCTCAAACTAAAGTCGTGCACCATCACCATATATATTAGAAACTCCAACCATACAAAGTTTGTCCAATTGTGATCGTTCACCGATCTAAAAAACACTTTTTTGTCTAATTTCGTTCATTATCTGGAACAGGGTCAATGCACCATCTTCCATAATACAAGCACCGACGCGTCTATGTAAGAACATCTCTGATTGGCTAAACCTAAAAATAGGAATGCGAGGACTTTCCCATTTCGGGATTCCGGAAGACATAATCTGATAGTATGTGAATCATGAATGAAAGGCAACGAAATTAGAACAAGAATTCCGCCACGGAAGTGGTGTCGCGCCTGCCGAGGCATTTGACCGTGAACATTACAAGTAAATAAATTACCTTGACCTTCAGAATTTGGATGTGGGGGTGTGCATAATGAAGCATCATCCGTAGACAAACATTGATTATCAATGTCTGGAAAGGGGTTAAAGAGATATTGTGAAAAAACAATAACTTTAACGCATTTCTGTTACAAATCCGGTGAACATTACAAGTAAATAAATGACCTTGACCTTCAAAATTTGGATGTGGGGGTGTGCGTAATGAAGCATCATTCCTAGACAAACATTGATGTGAAATATTATCAAAGTCTGGCAAGGGGTTAAAGAGATATTGTGAAAAAACAATAACTTTAACGCATTTCTGTTACAAAACCGGTGAACATTACAAGTAAATAAATGACCTTGACCTTCAGACTTTGGATGTGGGAGTGTGCGTAATGAAGCATCATCCCTAGACAAACATTTATATGAAATATTATCAATGTCTGGCATGGGGTTAAAGAGATATTGTGAAAAAACAATAACTTTAACGCATTTCTGTTACAAATCCGGTGAACATTACAAGTAAATAAATGACCTTGACCTTCAAAATTTGGATGTGGGGGTGTGCGTAATGAAGCATCATTCCTAGACAAACATTGATGTGAAATATTATCAAAGTCTGGCAAGGGGTTAAAGAGATATTGTGAAAAAACAATAACTTTAACGCATTTCTGTTACAAAACCGGTGAACATTACAAGTAAATAAATGACCTTGACCTTCAGACTTTGGATGTGGGAGTGTGCGTAATGAAGAATCATCCCTAGACAAACATTGATATGAAATATTATCAATGTCTGGCAAGGGGTTAAAGAGATATTGTGAAAAAACAATAACTTTAACGCATTTCTTTTACAAAACCGGTGAACATTACAAGTAAATAAATGACCTTGACCTTGAGAATTTGGATGTGGGGGTGTGCATAATGAAGCATCATCCATAGACAAACATTGATGTGAAATATTATCAAAGTGTGGCAAGGGGTTAAAGAGATATTGTGAAAAAACAATAACTTTAACGTATTTCTGTTACAAAACCGGTGAACATTACAAGTAAATAAATGACCTTGACCATGATAATTTGGATGTGGGGGTGTGCGTAATGAAGCATCATCCCTAGACAAACATTGATGTGAAATATTATCAATGTCTGGCATGGGGTTAAAGAGATATTGTGAAAAAACAATAACTTTAACGCATTTCTGTTACAAAACCGGTGAACATTACAAGGAAATAAATGACCTTGACCTTCAAAATTTGGATGTGGGGGTGTGCGTAATGAAGCATCATCCCTAGACAAACATTGATGTGAAATATTATCAATGTCTGGCAAGGGGTTAAAGAGATATTGTGAAAAAACAATAACTTTAACGCATTTCTGTTACAAAACCGGTGAACATTACAAGGAAATAAATGACCTTGACCTTCAAAATTTGGATGTGGGGGTGTGCGTAATGAAGCATCATCCCTAGACAAACATTGATGTGAAATATTATCAATGTCTGGCAAGGGGTTAAAGAGATATTGTGAAAAAACAATAACTTTAATGCATTTGCCTTACAAAAAAAACGGACGACGCGGACGACGCGGACGACGCGGATGACGACGGAAAAAGCGCCGACTATAGTCGTGCCTCTGCTAAAGCAGGCGCGACAAAAAAGTGTGTTTTAGATCGGTTTTAGTTTTAGTTTGAAATCAGCTATCGGCCAAATATGACCGATAATCCACGCCGGACGGCCTCCGATTCTGTGTGAGATTCTTTTGTACACGCAAATTTCGCTTTGGATGGGGTATACAAAATGCGACTAACTGAATAAATGCTGGAAACAGCGATTTGAAGTGAGTATATTCACACACCTAAGACCTTTTTCGATTGCCAGAGACAGAAGTCATACATTTAATCAATGTTTATTGTGTTTGTGCGAGTCGGAAATGAGAGGGCTCTTTCTATAATAGCCATATTGTTTTCCACCTTTCTATAAGAGAAAGTGGGTGGGGTAATGGATTTTTTGTAATGGTCATTTTCTTTGTGTCACAGGTCCGAGTCTTCGACCTGTGCATATTCCAACAGTAATCTGTCAGTTTGTACATGACATGTGTCTGTTGTAGGAGAAATGGTGCTTATGGTACGTGATTGAACACGGTCAATGCGTACACATGCCATTTCGTACTCAGTGTTCCGTCATCAGTCGTTATGTCAATATCAATCAATATACAAGTACCAAGAGGTGGCTTGGGGTGGGGTGGAGGTGATGGATGGGGCGCAGGCAGCTCACCTGGTCTCCGCGCTGGCTCCATGTGCTGGGGTGACTCTCCAGCAAACCTACAACATGCGGTAACCAATGACAACAGGACAAACATACCAGGTACATATTGCTTAGTTACGTGTGGCAACAGTTGCAAATGCCAAATCCAGAAAACGACTAAATAAACATATTTTTGCAACCACAAATGAGACACGCCATGCGATTTTGTACCTTCGGACATCTACGTAATTTCATGAAATAAGTTTACAAAATTGACACTATTTTCCGTAAATGGCGCCAAAAGTATAAAGCCGAAAATATAATTCCGCATGTACTCTGAAAATTTTGTAAACGTATTTAATCAAATGTGTAAACTGTGCTACCCATGTTGCAATGTTAGTATGTCTCTGCAATTATCAGGAACCTTAAATCCTGATTTCAGAATATATCCTGAAACCCCCCCACCCCACACCCCCCTCCCATCACCCCCTAGTTAGTACATGTATTATCATTGTGCAATCAATGGCAACAGATGAAATGTATAAATACAAATATTTTACATTATACCATGAAGCCCATCTACAGGTGATGTGATATTGCTCGCCTACTGAATTTGTCGGAAAATAATGAATTGTTAAAATTGTGCAATTGAAATTGAACCGTTCCAGTGTTTTGTGTATGGTCATTATTGTTATGGAACAGATTTTAAAGAAATATTTATGGAGCATCAAACGCGTCTTGTTAAGCAACATTTGGTGGTCTCGGTACTTTGGCCCAAACATCTGTCGTTTTTGCGAAGAATCGATTTCCGTGTTTACTGTTAATACGGACACAGAAATCGATTCTTCGCAAAAATGACATAAGTATGTGCCAAAGTCCCGTGACCACCAAATGCAGGTCATGAAGACGCGTTTGTTGCGCCATATTTCATCAAAATCCGTTGCATATTAAGGAAAATATCAAATAATATTTACTTTGGAATGGGCGCGCTTTCAGACATTGTTGTTGTTGCGGTAACCACGTGATCATCCACCTTGATACATGTACCGTATTTAGTCGTGTATTGCGCGCATTTTTTCAGCCACATTTTTAATCCAGAAGTCACCCTGAGCATTATAAGTAGGAACATAAATTTCCAGACGAGAACAAGTAATGTTTACCGGAAACGGAAACATCGATTTGTGACAGGTGCCCGTTATGACGTTAAAATACGCATAGTGTTATACACCACAAAAAGTGGAAATTAATTAATGAAGCCATAATTACCAATTAACTGGTATTAAATGTCTGTCTGAAGCCCTTAATTGGGAGATCAATAACTATGTGCGGTGGTAATTATAGCACATTACGGTCAGTCAAAGACGTTGCACCGCTACCGCTAATCAACAAAGAGTTTGTGTGAAATTCAAATTAGCAGGTGCATTAGGAAGTAGGACAATGTATATTTTGAAGAGAGTTAAAACCAGTATAAACCAGCATATGCGTGAATCTGGGTTGCAATACCATAAGCCCCATTTCTAGCTCGACTATTCGAAGAATAGTTAGAGCTTATGTTGTCACCCCGGTGTCGGCATCGGCGTCACGCCTTGGTTAAGGTTTTTAGTCAAGCTTGTATATGCAATACTACTGGCCCTACACCCACCATACTTGGACAACTTCATCTCCTAGTGATGTACATCAATAACCCCTCATCTATATTTGACCTTGACCTACATTTCCTCTTGAATTACTTAGTTAATTCCCCTTGGTTAAGGTTTTTAGTCAAGCTTGTATATGCAATACTCCTGGCCCTACACCCACCATACTTGGACAACTTCATCTCCTAGTGATGTACATCAACAACCCCTGACCTATATTTGACCTTGACCTACATTTAACCTTGAATTACTTAGTTAATTCCCCTTGGTTAAGGTTTTTAGTCAACCGTGGCTAAGGTTTTTAGTCAAGCTTGTACATGGAATACTAGTGTGTATACAGACATCATACTTGGACAACATTTTCTCATAGGGATGTACATCAATAACCCCTGATCTATACTTGACCTTCACCTACATTTCCTTTTGAATTATTTAATAAATTCTCCTTGGTTAAGGTTTTTAGTCAAGCTTGTAGATGGAATACTCCTGGCCCTACACCAACCATACTTGGACAACTTCATCTCCTAGTCATGTACATCAACAACCCCTGACCTATATTTGACATTGGCCTACATTTAACCTTGAATTACTTAGTTAATTCCCCTTGGTTAAGGTTTTTAGTCAACCTTGGTTAAGGTTTTTAGTCAAGCTTGTACATGGAATACTATTGTGCATACAGACACCATACTTGGGTACATGTTTCTCATAGGGATGTACATCAATAACCCCTGACCTATGTTTTACCTTCACCTACATTTAACCTTGAATTACTTACTTATTTCCACTTGGTTAATGTTTGTACTCAAACTTGGTTAATGTTTATAGTCAAGCTTGTATATGAAATACTCCTGGGCCTACAGCAACCATACTTGGAAAACTTCATCTCCTAGTGATGTACATCAATAACCCCTGACCTATATCTGACATTGACCTACATTTAACCTTGAATTACTTACTTAATTTCCCTTGGTTAAGGTTTTTAGTCAACCTTGGTTAAGGTTTTTGTGCAGGCCGCGCACACCTTGTTTGTCAAGCTATGTGTACATCGACAACCCTCGTAGTCGAGCTATGCTGTTCTCCTACAGCTCTTGTTCCATACATAGCCACATTTTGGCATTTACTGTCTTGAAATTAATTTATCTACGCTGGTGTCTACAGCGACTATCGGTCAATTGTTGTCGGCTTGTTATCGTTGGTGTGAAATTTTCAATGTGACGTCACGCGTCAGCCATTACGTGAATAATTAATGAGGACAGTCGTTGTAAAGCAAATCAACCTTATGACGTGCCGTCAGCCATTATGTGAATAATTAATGAGGACAGTAGTTGAAAAGCAAATCAACCTTATGACGTGTGCGAGCAGCGTAGCATACACGCAGTCAGATCAGTACAGTATAAGTGGATCGCATTCAATCAATACACAGGCTAAGCTGGGGCTATACGCTGTATTCTACAATGACTGCTATGTCTATTTTTAAACCCGATCAATAAACGGTGAATACACAATACGTGTGTACCGTGTCAATATTTGGCTGGGGTACAGGTGTTTCAGTATCGCCTTGGGGAAGCTGTCCGACACATGGCTGCCACGTGTTGTTGATTATCGACCTGATTACGGGACGACACGTGACTTGCTGTGTCGAATGGCAAATGTAGTGGATTAAATAAAAACAAAAAATCTTCGTAAATAGTTCCAATAAATTCATTACATGCATCGTAAATTTTTAATTAGCATATTAATCGGTAAATACCAATAAATGCAGCATTAACTGCTTTGAGAAAGCCTACCCGCACACGTTCAACATTGTGAATGTGAACTCAAAAAGCAATTTTCTTATACGAATGACTGAATTTCGGCCGATTTTTTTTCGTGAAAATTGTCTGCGCGCTATTTACTAGAACTATTTTTTTCCCCATTTTTTTAGTGATGCGCGCAATACACCAATGCGCGCAATACGTGGCTAAATACGGTAAGTGCTTTGTGTACTCCCAAAAGAGAAATAATTGCAAAACAGAAGAAAGTTAGAAAGTAAAAATGCAAACCCAAAACATGAAGAGAACCAAACTATTTTAACCTATTTCATGCCGAGGATATGCCATATTGATTGGGGAAATAAATATTTTCTTTAACCCTCACTATGCTGGAGACGGAAATTGTCGTCTGCTGTTTTTTATTTTTTCCTTAATTCTTAACAAAAAACCTGTTTTGACAGTGGAGACGATTCTCATGCACTGTCAAAACAGGTTTTTGTTGAGAACTATTGAAAATAAAACATTTTCCGACAGACAACAAAATTTAATTCAGCGTAGTAAGGGTTAAAATTTAATGTGCTTAGAAGTATATGTCAAGACTACCATTACGGTCTAGAACTGAATTTCTACTTTCTACAAAGATTAGAGTTCCAGCATCTCCCTTGACTTATTAGAAAAGTGAATTTGGCCAGCTCCTTTGACCCAGCGTGGTCTGGAGCTAGCCGTGTGTGACACGTACTGTTGTTCTGATTTTTCAGTGTCCCAGGCCCGCCGCCACTCGCCCGCGCTGTTCTTGTGTCGCTGAAGGCGCGCCTGGTCCACGGAGTCGCGCTCCGCCTTCCAGTGGACGTAGTCACGACGTTCCCGCCCTGTCATCGTCACGGCCAATTCCATCTGGGTCCGTGGGGGCCCGCTCCGTGACTGCTCCTGTAACACACATTAACTCTTTCAAAACAACAGGCCTGTATAGTGGCATTGGCAAACAGTGTAGATCCAGATGAGCCGGGTCATAACGAGCCGTCTCATCAGGATCTGTACTTTTTGCAAGTAATTTTCACATTTTTTAGAACAAAAACACCCCCTTTTCATAAATGGACTAGTCTGAAAATTATTTTGTGACGGTTGGATTGGTTGCAAATTTAACATATCAAACTCCATACCAGTTACTTAGTGGTGAAAGGGTTTAACACAATTGCCAACATCACAAACTATCACCCTGCCACATCTCTGTATCTTGCCCATGTTCACTGTTAAGGTCATTGTATGATTGAGACAAATTGTCTCCCCTATTGCCAGAAGTATCAAGCCAATCCCATATCTGTGGGGCCGTTTCACTAAACTTTGTACGACTAAATTGTTTGTAAGTGCAAAAATATGAGTCTGTAAATTTCACATTAACATTGTTTACTTGTAAACAACTAGTGGATTTACATTTATTGAGCATAGGCTGCATATGCAGCCTATGTTCAATAAATGTAAATCCATCAATTGAAATTTACAGACGATTATAAATTTGTACTTACGAACATTTTAGTTCAGTGAAACGGGCCCCTGGTGAAGTGGTATTTAGCAAGACTGGTAAGATGATAGGTGTTAACGTAGTTGGGGTATCAGGGATTGGCTCGTAACACAAGTTCATGTGTATATCAATTATTATTTACAATATAACTCATTATGATACATTGATATGCCAACATTACAGTACGGTACACCAGAAATATCCAATTAGAGCGATGATGCGGAGGCGTACATCTACGGAGCCCCGCAGGGAACGTAGAATTTTTTTTTTTATTAATTCGTTCCCACGAAATAACAATTTGTTACCTCAATTTAACAATTAGTTCCCATGAATTAACAATTCGTTCCCACGAATTAACAATTTGTTCCCTCAATTTAACAATCATTCCCACGAAATAACAATTCGTTCCCATTTTTACATTGTGGGAACAAATTTTTAATTCGAGGGAACAAATTGTTATATTGTGGGTCAATGTCCCCTGCGGGGCTCCGTATACATCAGTCCATGGCTACACTTCGTGTAAGTACGTACACATACATGCCATTCAAAGACTGTTCGTCTATACTTATATACGTCAATCTATAGACTGTTCGTCTATACTTATATACGTCAATCTATAGACTGTTGGTCTATACTTATATACGTCAATCTATAGGCCCAACGTGGTCAATAGTACAGGTGTATGTGTACTTAACCCTTACACCGCTATCTTAATTTGTTGTCGTCTGCTGTTTATTTTCTATTTTCCATTTTTATCTTCAAAAACATGCTTTGACAGCACTTTAGAATAATTTCCAACATGCTTTGACAGCACTTTAGAATCATTTCCATTGGAAATGATTCTGAAGTGCTGTCAAACCTTGTTTTTATTGAGAAATAAGGCAAGATATAAAAGCAAGAGCAGACGACAATTGTTGTGTGTAGCGGTCTAAGGGTTAATGACCATGTTATAATATTTAAATGTGAAATAGTTAAGTACAACTAACCTGTTTTTCTTTCACAAACTTCATTTTATTTTTCACGTTATTAAAGTCACTTCCTCCAAAATTGTTCGGGTGTCTGCGGGAGTGATCAAGTTCCCCGTTCCTGTCCCCGTGATCCTGGGTGTCATTCCGGTCCCCGGTCCGCTGACCCCGCTGGTCCCGGTGTTTGTCCGACAGGAAGTTGTAGGACGGGTCGGGTGGCGGCCCCTGCACAACACACCAGAGGAGCAGTTCAACCAAACTAATCTAGCTAAGTGCACTTTGTGGGAGTAATCTTCACTTTATGCATGAATTAATAGATATACATATAGTAGCTTCTTGTGTTATCACGTTAATATTTTTTTTAAACAATGGCAAACATCTATAAAGACATAATTAATGTATTCTTATAGACAAACACTAACCTTGTACTACAAGTCACTTCCTGTTAATTATGATGTGTTCATGTTTATGGTGTATTGTCAAATCAGAATGAAAGTGAAAGTGAATGAGTTTAATGTCCCAGCAACAGCTAAGGTAGGAACAGGACCTCGGTTTCGAGTCTCATTCGAAAGACCAGCGGGATGGAAATACTATGTGAGTATTTTTCACACCTAGAGCCGGGGATTGAAATGGTAACCTCTGGAAGTCCGTGTCCTAACCCAGGCCACAATTAATCCACCGAATGAGAATGAAGGTATTGCCAATCTGTAACTACTGCTCACATTGATGATACAGTGGAACCTCTCTAAACCGGACACCCTGGGGAGGCCCCCAGGGTGTCCGGTTTAGAGAGTTTTCACTGTAATGAAGCACTCCATGAATGATTTGTGTCACTTTGAATCATGGACAGACATGGCAACGAAATGAATGACAGTGAAACCCATATACATTAAACACAAGAGCCCACAGGGTGTCTGGTTTAGAGGGTTGTATATTTGTCTGTGAGTTATGGTTATAATTTGATATATGTTGACAGTGACATGAAATCGTGTGTGGTGCCTCTTTCAATAGAGCGATACCAAGTTGTTCCACCTGAACTTGCTCTTCACTGTATCACGTCAGCTGACATGTTGCCCACGAAAATGTAATCGGCGTTTATAAAATACAGACTGGATGCAAATCTATTGCAGATGTCATATAAAGCTTATGAGAATTTATTGTAATATAAGTTGTATTTATTGACTAATTAACCATTGTTTATTAACTAACGTGATAACATTTTGAAAGTTGTTCGGTTAGCGCAATCAGTAACGAGCGCGCTACCCCGGGTTTGATTCTCGGCAATATGTGAGATTGTATGGTGCTCGCCAGATCAGACAAGTGGGTTTTCTGGTTTCCTACCACATTAATAATCCGCCCTTAAGCCTTCATCTGTGCCAACGAAAGCATTTGTATAAGCTCTCGTGCTTGTTTGTAATAGATGTAAAATAAATGAAGTTTAAACTTTTTTAAACTAACGTGATAACATGAGAACTCGTGTAACTTATGTAAAATAAAATATTTGTAACTAAATGTCTGTGATAATGCAATAAATGCACTATATGCATGACAGTGAATTTTAACCTTTTCACCCCTAAGTAACTGCAATGGATTTTGATTTGTTAATTTTGCAACCAATCCAATTGTCACAAAATGATTTCCAGACTAGTCCATTTATGAAAAGTGTTTTTTTTTGTTCTCCAAAAAAAAAGAAAGAAATTACTTGAAAAAAGTGCATAAGCTGATGAGATGGCTCGTTGCGAGTCGGCTCATCTGGATGTACACTGTTTGCCAATACCACTATACAGGCCTATAGTGTTGAAAGGGTTGAAAGGGACACAAATATATATTTATAGTACAAATAAATAAATTTGCCACTTTTTACTGTTTTGACCCCCTATCAGCACAGTGCTGAAAACAAATCTGTGTGATGTGTACATTATTATATACATCAACATTGCAGGGTCAACTGTATGTCAATAGGATGCTGAAAATAAACTGTTTTAAATAACGGTGTCTGTTCAAAACTGTTGTAAATGAAGGATTATCAGAGAACGTGATATAGTTGAAACAAACATGCAGTTTCCAAATCCATGCAAGAAACTGATAGCAATGTAATGTGCTCAATATGTGCAAAATATGATGCTGCTGCTCATACAGGAAGCTTGCCAAGGTGTTGTCATTAGGAACGAAATAACAAATACCGCAGGACAAACACATGCATAGGCCAGTAATTACCGTGGTCAGTGTCGCCCCGTATCAAGCATTCATCAATCAAACTTGACAACCAAAACAACCAAAACTAGTGACAGATATTTTCAGATACAGTGAATAGAGGATATTCCATTGTACATTTTGAATAGCGGGAAATAATACACGAGTGTCAGTCAGCTTCCGCATAAGCAACGAGTGAGTGCAGTGAACGAGTTGCTTGCATGGACGCCGACGGACACGAGTGTATTATTTCCGCTATTCGAACATGTAAGATGGAATATCCTATTTATTACACTTCCACGGCGGATATATATGCACATTTAGTCTATTTTTGAGATTATAATCAATGAATTGTGATGTGCGCATGAATAGTTATACAATCACATGTTTTCCCGCGTTTTTACGTTACGTTGTGTGACGTCATGTAAACTATTGAAATCCAAATTACGCAGCTGTTTCTATGAGCCAGATATATTTGAGTGCATGTTTGGAATGTGTTCAATCACATTAACATTCTAGATTAGTCAAGACCCTTTCCAAATGTTCAATTAAGTTTATTTTGACTAATAACAAGAAACGAGGCAAAGCCACGAAGGCCAGGTTTTTTCCAAGCATAGACACTTGGATAACATAATTATACCCACTTTTTGTAGACTAGATGGCCGTGGCCTGCATGTCGCGCCTTGGGGCGAGGCATGGACACTAAAAAAATAGATATAGTAGATGGAAAAACTTTAACCAAAAAAAACTTTAACCGGACACACGGACGAACGGACGGACGTATGCCAAAATGCCGACGATATCGCGCTTTCCGCAAGCAGGTGCGACAATGATGATAAACACCCATGTGAAGTATCAAGGTATTGGGTGAAGCAGTTGCAGAGATATAGTACACGAAAAAACTTTAACAAAAAAATTTAAAGTAATTTGAACTTGACATAGGGCACAGGATCGCGCTTTCCGCAAGCAGGTGCGACAATGATGATAAACACCCATGTGAAGTATGAAGGTATTGGGTGAAGCAGTTGCAGAGATATAGTACACGAAAAAACTTTAACAAAAAAATTCAAAGTAATTTGACCTTGACATTGGGCACAGGATCGCGCTTTCCGCAAGCAGGTGCAACAATGATGATAAACACCCATGTGAAGTGAAGGTATTGGGTGAAGCAGTTGCAGAGATATAGTACACAAAAAAACTTTAGCAAAAAAATTCAAAGTAATTTGACCTTGACATTGGGCACAGGATCGCGCTTTCCGCAAGCAGGTGCGACAATGATGATAAACACCCATGTGAAGTATCAAGGTATGGTGAAGCAGTTGCAGAGATATAGTACACAAAATAAAAAAAACTTTAAAAACAAAAAAATTCAAAGTAATTTGACCTTGACATTGGGCACAGGATCGCGCTTTCCGTAAGCAGGTGCAACAATGATGATAAACACCCATGTGAAGTATTAAGGTATTGGGTGAAGCAGTTGCAGACATAGTACACAAAAAAAATTTAACAAAAAAAATCAAAGTAATTTGACCTTGACATTGGGCACAGGATCGCGGTTGCCGCAAGCAGGTGCGACAATGATGATAAACACCCATGTGAAGTATCAAGGTATTGGGTGAAGCAGTTGTAGTACACGAAAAAACTTTAACAAAAAAATTTAAAGTAATTTGACCTTGACATTGGGCACAGGGGCCGCACGGTTGGGGGTTAGAATGAAAATATGGATGATGATAAACACCCATGTGAAGTTTCAAGGTAATGGGCGAAGCAGTTGCAGAGATATAGTATAACAAAAAAGTTTTAACCAAAAAACTTCAACCAGACGTACGTTAAAAAGTTAACGTTGAAAATGGCAAAGTCAATTACGTAGAAATAATAGGTGAAGGTAAAAAAATGGTCACATGTTGGATAGTTGTATGTGGTAGGCACCCCTTGGTTATGAAGCTGTGAAAGTTTGGTGGTCCTAGGTGGTACAGTACCAAAGAAATGGACTTAAACACGAAAACTTAACATTGTAAACGCGAAAACTTAACATTGAAAATGGCTAAGTCGACTACGCGGAAAAAATGGGTCAAGATAAAAATAAAGTAACATGTTGGATAGTGATATGTGGTGGGCACCCCTTGATTATGAAGCTGTGAAAGTTTGGTGGTCCTAGGTGGTACAGTAACAAAGAAATGGACTCAAACACGAAAACTTAACATTGATTGTGGACGCCGCCCGCCGCCCGCCCGCCCGCCCGCCCGCCCGCCCGCCCGCCCGGCTTTCGCCAATCCAATAGCCTGGATTTTTTTTCAAAAAACCTGGCTAAAAATTAAACATTTTGCATGGTAGCTCGTGGTTTCCAAGAAAACAGGCGCGCAATTACGGGTGTTCTCCTCACGGTGTATTACAATTTATTTGTAAGGAGCTGATTATGGGTTTTCTCCCACAGCGAAACCCGTGCAAATAATTTGCAAGAGTGTAATAAATTTGAGTTATGTATACCACTACTAGCAAGTCCCCAGTCACAGACAGGAGGGCAATTGTTGTGACGTGAAGTGCTACTAATAACGGTTTTACATCATTAAAGCATTCGCACAAACATCATTCTACCACATAGAATGAATCTAGAAATAACTTGTATGACCGTGATATAGCTACCATGGCAGTGAATGGTTGCTGGCACAAACAGCTTAAACTAACATTGATTTAATTGCATTCTTTGATTATGGTCAACAACTTTGTTGTCTCGGTTTGATAACAAGGGGCAATGGTTCCAACTATTGCCTGTGTAACGAGGAAGTATTACGCTACACTCACCTCGCCCATCTGTCCGTCCTGCTGTCCGCCGTCCGTCAGCCCTGGGGCCAGCTTCACACCACCCCGGTTCTCCTGGTCCAGCCTGATGTCCCGGTAGTTGTCCCGGCGATCACGCCGCTCACCACGGTTGTCGTGGTAACTGTTACGCTGACCCCGCTGACCTTGAAAATTCTCTCGATGATCTGGATAGTTCTCTCCTTGTCCGCCTTCCTGATGGTCCCAGCGGTCATCATGGTCGCCATGGTAACTTCGTCTTTGGAAACCATGGCGATCATTGCCGTTGTCAATGCGGTTGTTACTGTTCCTGTTGTCCTGATTATCTTTCTTGCGATATTCATCGCGGATGTCGCGGTAGTTATCGCGGCGGTCCCGTGGCTCCCTGTAGTTGTCACGGTTCTGGAACCGTCCTTGCGACTGCTGATTGTTTTGCCAGCCTCCGTTTCTCGACGGTGGACTAGAATTCTGGTCGGGAACCTGGAACTGGAACTGACCCTCCAGTTCGCGGTCGCTGCTGCGCCGATCTTGCCGCATGTACGGATGTACTCCGTCATGATTTTGCGGCAACTTTGGGGGAGTGATATTCTCCTTGACATCATAGTGCTTCTCACCGTTTCTACGAAATACCCGCGAGTCGTACTCGTGATGCCTCGGGCCGCGGCCATCGGAGCCGCTGCTGTCGTGGGAACCCTGTCTCTCGTAGCGACGGTTCTTACCGCGCAGCTTGCCGCGCCCGAACGTCTGGCCCGCTTCCTCGGGAGACTGCGACATCTGCATCTCCTGTTGTTGTGGTCACATGGTCAAGGTGAAATATCATTCCCAGCATGCAGCAGGACCAAGGAGAGGCGGCCATTTTGAAAATGTAAAGGAAACAGGAAAGCGTGTTAGTTAATAAGCGCAATAAAATCAACAAGATAATCCATGTTACCGACAACAAACAAGATAAATGCTTGCTGAGTAAGCCACTGTGTTGTTCATACGATAGACAGCAATGGTTTAGATAATAACAGACATACAGAGGATCTCAAAACAAGTTTCCATTTGATATGAGATTTATGAAACGAGTCAAGCACAATTTATGCACCGAGCCTCTGGCCAGATGCAAACAATTGCTGACAAGTTGCATAAATCTCATATCAAATGGAAACTTGTCTGACTTTCTGTTTATCACATGATTTCAACCTCCAAAGAGAAGAAAACTTGAAGATATTCATTAAGTTTCAGTTAGCAGATGCCATTGACTATTTTCACATCTACGGTAGTTGACAATCTCCACAGAAAATAATAGTTTTAATATTAACAATAAAGCTCTATAAATATGCGATATAATAGGTTCATGTTCTTTGTAAACACTTCATATTAACAAACGGGAGCACATTCTAACAATTCCAGTAATTTTACTGAGTCGCTGACGCTTCAAATGATGTTTAAAACATGATGACGTCAATGTCAAAACATTATTGTTTTATTGCGCCATTTGGAACGTCATTTGATGTAATGTTAGAGCATAATACGAATATACCATTACGGTGATGCGGTAAGCCAATCAATTCGCTCCAGATGTTATTAAACGTGTGTCACATCACATTTATGAAATGGGTTACAGCACGGCATACCAAGGTTTTCACTTGATTGAAACATTTTCTATATGGCTTTGTGTTTCTACGCAATTTTGGGGCACTCATCTACTGTAATACAATGGCAGTGATTACATTTATAAATAAAGTAATCAGTTATTATGGGATTTAATATAACACCAAAGGAAAGAGAAATGTACACATATATCACATACCTCATGGAGTTAGCCCCCTTATTCTATTTGCAACTTCAAATGTGATGTTTTATTAACATGTATTGCCTATCTTGGTACCTGTATCGACATTTGCTCCACTTGTGAATAACATTTGTGCTTTAGATATCTCAGATATTTCCTTGCATTCGAAATGCAGGAGGCATTAGAATCAACAAATGCAAATGTCTGGGGCCTGTTTTACTAATCTCCATACGACTACAATCTTTCAATTGATGGATTTACATTTATTGAGCATAGGCTGCATATGCAGCCTATACTCAATAAATGTCAATCCAATAATCGTTTACAAGAAACCATTGTTAAATGTGAAATTTACAGACTATCATAATTTTGCACTTTTTAGTCGTACAAAGTTTAGTGAAATGCCCCCCAGACACGTACATGCAAACAATGGCTGATGACTGTCAGATAACAGTGACTTACACTATCATGATAAATCAAAGCAGATATATATAACGAGAATGGGGAGTAGTGAATATGAGCAGTGGACAGAAAGCAGCAAAATACAAGCCGTGTCAGGCACAACTAAAAACATCAAGTAGTATGTATACATCACCATGTGACCTCTCCAAAGACAGAAATGCATGCCTCAGGGAACAGCCAAATCAAACATGTGCGTGTAAAATGTGAACCAATCCAGAACTGTTCTGGTAATGCAAGCTAAGACTTTTTTAGAATGCAATGCTGGTAGAAAAGCACAAATGTTCACACACAGAAAACAGAGGCTCCTTGAATACGAAGCAAGACAAGAGTTGCAGCCACCTGCAATGAAATGTTTACCAGTGGCTGCCATGCTGCCGATGATCATGGTGGGAAACGTCGAGACTGGCTAGGCCAACATGGAGGGAGGACCATATTTGTTACAGAACCAACACTTATCATATTAACCCTTTTACCCCTAAATAACTGGCATGGAATTTGATATGTTAATTTTGCAACCAATCCAATAGTCACAAAATTATTTTCAGACTGTTCCATTTATGAAACGGGGGTGTTTTTGTTCTCAAAATTATGAAAATGACTTAAAATTCAGATCCTGATGAGGCGTCTCATCACGAGCCGTCTCATATGGATCTTCACTGTTTGCCGATACCACTATACAGTCCTGTGGTGTTGAGAGAGTTAAACACATTACATGTCTAAACTTCAATGACAGTCAACAGGCAGAAGCTTGCAAAAGGTGGCCTGATTTTCGATTTGATTAGTTTTTCAAATGCAGGTGATGTCTAGGTTTTTGTTGAAAACTCTGGGTGACTGCGATATAGCATGCTGCATACTCTGAGCGGTTTTCTGGCTTAGATTTCGGGGATATGCTGAGAAGATTGACTAAACACAAGTCCATGCTCATCTCACTGTTGCTCAAATAGAGAACACATGCAGTGAGGTTTTGAAGAAAATGAGTGAATGATGTCCCACTGACAACAGCATTGGTAAAACTGTATAACCAGGTCAAAATGGGTTAGCTCCCTTCTTCCACGGAGCTATTTGTGTGTTGTTGCCAAAACAGCATGTGATACACACATAATATGTAGATGAAGGTGTGGGTGCAGTGATACATGTAGTACCCGAGCCATGAGCCTTTCCTTGCTCATCTTCCATCAACCCCTTCATATGCCATTGCCAAATCAGTCAACTAAGGAGAGAACATATAAGACAAACCATGTGCTTTTGTACCTTAGAACACATGCGATTTGTCATGAGAAATACTTACAAAAACTGATATTATCCATAAATATTGTCGAAAGTTGACAAAACATTTTCACCTTTCAACATAATTTACAGATAATATTAAATTTGTAAATAGTTTTTATGAAAAATCATACATCTTATTAGGGACAATATCACATGGCGTGTCTCATATGAAAGGGGGAGGGGGGCATCAGTGAAATAAGGGGGCTAACTGCCTCATTGTCTGTCAGTAATACACCCATACTGCTGACCAGGGACCCATTTCACTAAACTTCGTACTACTAAAATGTTCGTAACTGAAAATTTAGGATCGTCTGGAAATTTTAATTGATGGATTTACATTTATTGAGCATATGCAGCCTATGCTCAATAAGTGTAAATCCAATAATTGTTTACAAGAAAACAATGTTAATGTGAAATTTACAGACTATCATAATTTTGCACTTACAAACATTTTACTCGTACAAAGTTTAGTGAAACGGCCCCCAGTACCTGAGCAGTGAGCTTTTCCTTGCTCATCTTTGCAAGCTGTTTGCCACGGCCGGCAGTTTTTGGGGGCTTCTTCTCGGGGGATTTATCAGAGCGTTCAAAATTCTCCCGTCGCCTCATCTCCTCACTAGGTGGAGGCTGAAATATATAAATATATAATGTGTAAATGCTCAGTTCATATCGTTATAAACCATTTCTGTGAATGTACTTGAATCTGAATACATTGGTCAGTTAGTCGCCCTCATATGTTGGATTTGTGCCATGATAATCTGCCGTGCTTACAATTTCTACTCCATTTAAAGTATTGAGATCTGTTGTTTTGTTGGTGCCAGCAAGCCCTGACGAAGTTCTCCGATCTATAGCCTTTTTCACCAATATTGCAAAGTATATTTTTTTCTTGCAAGTACACTTTGAGGGAGAAATTTTCAATTTAAGGATACATTTATTAATTTTTATTATACTGAATTTATTACATTATCACAGCAATTTTGGCTGTGATAATGTAATAAATTCAGTATAATATTTCTGAATATTTTTAATCATGAAATATATGCAGTCGTTAGGTCTATATGAAATAATGCATTCTGGAAAAATAAATGATTACTCCTTCTAGACAAGTATACTTTGCAATGTTGGTGAAATAGGCTACAGTTCGACAGGGTGCCCCGGGTTCTGGCAACCACGACATTTGTGGTTGTGACTGGAGAAATGCGGCTTAAGAGATTTGTGACCAGTGTATCTATGATCAAATAGCATACTCCTGTAATCTGATAATGATTACATCGCTTGTTAGAAGCATGACAGGTGTTTCATTGATGGCATGGCGACCAGTGCAGATCCTGATCAGAATGTGCGGATGCACAGGCTGATCTGGATCTACACTGGTCGCAAAACACATAAACCCCATTTCTCCAGTCACAGCCACATTTGATAGATCAGGGGCGTCGGAACAGGTCCGGCAAGTCCGGTGACTGCCGGATCAATAATGTTAACATATTTGTAATTCATGTATAAAAAAAAACGGAATGTAAATATTTTTCTGCAATTTTCTCATTTCTTATCAAAAGTGTATGTTGTTACCATTCAGTTGGGTTCAACTGAGTGGTTTTGTTTGTTTGTTTATTAGTGTTTAACGGCCTATCAACAGCTAAGTTCATGTAAGGCTGGGCAAACGGGTTCGATCCCGTTTTAACCTGCTGCATTGGGGGGAAAATCCCAAAATCAGAACGGAATATTTACATCGAGAACAAATATATTCAGCCCTGAAATTAGAATAACCTGACCTGGTGCCAGGTCCATACCACACCAAAGTCACTTGGCCCCTTCCCCTAAAATAGGATTACGAATAATTTTAACAAATTTGTAATTCATGTATAAAAACAAGAGCTCCGCGGAGCAAAATGTCCCGCCTGGCGCAGTTTGATAGTATATATGGAGCTTGTAATAACCTTGGGGTTAGTGAGCACCATGGGCTTTCTGTAGAATGATGCGGGATGTTGCTACAAATGCATGTATGGAATATTAAAGCATAAACTGAGCGTTAATTTTTCCAAACACGTAAATTTCTAAGTCAGTGACCTTGACCTTTGGGGTTAGCGGGCACCATGGGCTTTCTGTAGAATGATGGGCTTTCTGCAGAATGATACGGGATGTTGTTACAAATGCATGTATGGAATATTAAAGCATAAACTGAGCGTTAATTTGTAAGTCAGTGACCTTGACCTTTGGGGTTAGCGGGCACCATGGGCTTTCTGTAGAATGATGCGGGATGTTGTTACAAATGCATGTATGGAATATTAAAGCATATACTGAGCGTTAATTTGTAAGTCAGTGACCTTGACCTTTGGGGTTAGCGGGCACCATGGGCTTTCTGTAGAATGATGCGGGATGTTGTTACAAATGCATATATGGCATATTAAAACATAAACTGAGCGTTAAAACTGAGCGTTAACTTTTCCAAACACGGAAATTTCTCTAAGTCAGTGACCTTGACCCTTGGTGTTAGAGGGCATCATGGGCTTTCTGTAGAATGATGCGGGATGTTGTTACAAATGCATGTATGGAATATTAAAGCATAAACTGAGCGTTAACTTTTTCAAACACGGAAATTTCTAAGTCAGCGACCTTGACCTTTGGCGTTAGCGGGCATCATGGGCTTTCTGTAGAATTTTGTGGGATGTTGTTACAAATGCATGTATGGAATATTAAAGCATAAACTGAGCATTAACTTTTCCAAACACGGAAATTTCTAAGTCAGCGACCTTGACCTTTGGGGTTTGCGGGCATCATGGGCTTTCTGTAGAATGATGGGGATGTTAAAAATGCATGTATGGAATATTAAAGCATAAACTGAGCATTAACTTTTCCAAACACGGAAATTTGTAAGTCAGTGACCTTGACCTTTGGGGTTAGCGGGCAACATGGGCTTTCTGTAGAATGATGCCGGATGTTGTTACACATGTATGTATGGAATATTAAAGCATAAACTGAGCATTAACTTTTGCAAACACGGAAATTTCTAAGTCAGCGACCTTGACCTTTGGGGTTAGCGGGCACCATGGGCTTTCTGGAGAATGATGCGGGATGTTGTTACAAATGCATGTATGGAATATTAAAGCATTCCATTGAGGGAAACAGAAGTTGCAATAAATTAACCTGAGCGTTAAGTTTTAGAAACAGAGCTAAACGCAAAAACTTAACGTTGAATGCATGTGAAAAGTAAGTCAATCAACCATGAAAACTAGGTCATGGTCACATGGGCTCCATCTGTGTGAGATGGTTACACCACAGTGTTGATGTATACCGAAGCATTGCATCAAGGGAAACAGAAGTTGTAATACATTAAACCGAGTGTTAACTTTTCCAAACACAGAAATTTCTAAGTCAGTGACCTTGACCTTTGGGGTTAGCGGGCACAATGGGATTTCTGTAGAATGATGCGAGATGTTGCTACAAATGCATGTATGGAATATTAAAGCATTCCATTGAGGGAAACAGAAGTTACAATGAATTAACCTGAGCGCTAAGTTTTAGAAACAGAGCTAAACGCAAAAACTTAACATTGAATGCATGTGAAAAGTATGTCAATGAACCATGAAAAGTAGGTGAAGGTCACATGGGTTCCCTCTGTGTGAGATGGTTACACCACAGTGTTGATGTATACCAAGTATGGAGGTCGTAGGAGTTATAGTTTTCTGGAAACTGACCTAAACGCAAAAACTTAATGTGAAATGTTGACGCCGCCGCCGCCGCCGCCGCCGCCGCCGCCGCCGACGACGCCGCCGACGGAAAAGCTATGCCTATGTCCCGCTTCTGCTAAAGCAGGCGGGACAAAAAACCGGAATGTAAATATTTTTCTGCAATTTTCTCATTTCATATCAAAAGTGTATGTTGTTACCACTCAGTTGAACTGTCTCGGCGAGACGGTTCAACTGAGGTGTAACAACATACACGTTGGGTGGGTAGCGAGGGCACCCAGTAGATTCGCCGGACCAATTTTACGATGCTTTCGGCGCCCATGTAAATGTATTGTATTCTTTGAAGATTCTATGATCACGTGTCAAGAACTTATATTTTGGTACATGAATTGTAGATGAATTACAAATATTTCACTGATAATATCAAAGCTCCAGATCAATTTTGTATGTAAACAAATTCAATGCGTATTTTACTTTTACAAGTGTATTATTGATTTTCTTCCTTATTAAATAGCGAACAAATGATAAAAAATAAAACAAATTTAAAATTCACTTATTTGAGCTGCAAAAAGCAAACACTGTTTTCACTAGTCAATTTGAAAATCAATGCATATTTTCACCTTGCTTTAAGTATTTTGTACTCCCACTTTTGATAATCAATGCGTATTCTGTAAAAAGAAGGTCCCTATTTCTTGTCTACCCACCTTCGACTCCTTTCTAGGAGACGGTGGGCCCGTTCTGGGGCCCTCCTGGTACTGTTTCTGCGAGCTGACTGCTGTCTGTGCTTCCGGAGACTGATTGGGCACGGGGGCGGATTTCCTCTCCTCCGCCTTGATTTCCTGGGGCAACAACATGAAAATATGTGAACTATAACTATTACTTGCATGTGACACGCCTGGACAAATTAAAACCAATTGCTTTGGTGTAACCTGTGTAGCCCTTAACCTTACAATAATGAATTAAATTAGGTCGTCTGCCGTTTATTTTCCATTTACAGTTTTTCTCATCAAAAACATGATTTGACAGCACTTACAAATCATTTCCAATGAAAATAATCATTTCCGATAGAAATGATTCTAAAGTGCTGCCAAACCATGTTTTATTGAGACAAAAGACAAAATATGAAACAACAGCAGACGACAATTTTCACACAGTACAACCATGAGATCCCAATGACACTGCACCAGTCTGCTGATGAACCAGGGGGTCGTTTCACTAAACTTTGTACGACTAAAAGTGCAAATTTAGGATCGTCTGGAAATTTCAATTGATGGATTTACATTTATTGTAAAATGTAATGTAATAAATGTAAATCCAATAATTGTTTACAAGAAAAATTTGTTCATAATTTTGCACTTACAAACATTTTAGTCGTACAAAGTTTAGTTTAAATAAAAGGCCCCCGGGTGCCAGATTTCATGTCGAACTATCACACAATTCACACATAATTCTTTCTATATACAGTCTACGCTTGTTTACTCGAAGTCCGTCGGACTGTGATAAATACTTTGAGTAAACCGAAGTTGACGTAACGAAATCTGAACACGACCTCGAAATATTGCCATAGGGGACGCAACTCCCATACGACCTGTGACACACGGAGTTACACTTTTGCAACTCTAATGTGTTAACTTGCGTTTGCCTACATGTATGTGTGTAGTCGAGCTAAGTATACAAATCTGTATTATCAGAGTGGAACAAGAAAAGACAATTAAAAGCAGTAAAGTAACATTTTATTATGTTTAATAAATAAAGCATGTAAACTGGAAATTAACAAGTTGTTGTGCATACCGGTCTAGACTATATATACGCACAGAGTCTTACTCAGTCTATATACTCTGGCAACGTTTCGCATCTGATGACACATTCAAACGAGTCTGTACAAGTTGGATTTGAGAAAACCATCTTTATTGTATCTTCGATTTTTTATTGAAACGAAATTCGGGAAAATTTTCCGTAAATTGTTTCGAAAGTTGACACGGTGTGACAACTTTTGAAGTCATTTATTTATTTATAAAATATTTCAGCAAATAACGTTCTTGACTGTGTATTTAAATCCATGTGAGAACGAGTCAAAATGGCCCTAGTCCAATACGGTCCCAGTTCGAAACGGCCCACGTTGGTCACAGTTTACACTCTGTCCGACTCAGTTATTATTGATCACTGGTGATTAAATCAGATGAGCTAAGTTTAATTGGTGTCGATGAAATCACCTTTAACACTTATTCAAAGTTTGTTTACACAGGTTTACACAGGTAAACAAGTCCAGTCTTTGATCCGGTAAATTGGCGCCGCAAATTCACACTTCGAGCGCAAACTGACATTTTGCCTTAACGAGAGTGAAATACCACCACACATATCTGTTTTCGGGACCTAACAATTAGTTCGAATTCGCGAAAATTTCGACATAACAAAATCTGACGTAACGATAGCCAGTTACATTGAAAATAATAGGATCTGAAACGGGACTTAGACACAAATTTGACGTAACGAGGGAATTCGACTTAACCGACTTTGAGTAAACGAATGTAGACTGTACTTGGTCGTAAGTAGCCACATCCGGGCATAAGCAAGGTGTATGATCACGTGGTTACAACAACAACAACAACAACAAATACTGACACTTCCAGAAGCCCTCCGATTCACAGTACTATTCTTTTATTTTGTCCTTATTATGCAACAGATTTGTATGAAATATGGCGCATCAAATGCGTCTTGTTAAGCTGCATATGGTGGTATGTGTATATAACTATGTGCCGAACTCCTGGGACCACCAAATGCAGCTCATGAAGACCTGTTTGCTGCGCCATATTTCATCAAAATCCGTTGCCTATTAAGAAAAATATCAAATAATACTTGCTTTGGAGTGGGCGCGCTTTCAACAATTTCAGCCATTGTTGTTCTTATTGTAACCATGTGATCATGCACCTTGATAAGGCTAGAGCTCATACATGAATAACTTGTGTTAGGGACATAAACTTTAAACAGTCCAACAATACTGGATGAAGGCCTTCCTAAAAGTTGATACCCCAATAATGCCAACGCCAAATGATGTACACCATTCTGAGCATTTTCATTGGCCGATAGAAGCCACATCCGGGCATATGGCAAGAGTTCATATAAAGGTTTATCCCCCGATAAATTCTCCAAACAGTTTATTGCTACGATAAGGCCATGCCATTGTTTTCTCTGTTAAGTGTCCACCTGGATAGCCAAAACGTACATATCCGGTAAAAACAAACAAGGCTTTGAAAAAAACTTCTGCAGTGTGCAAAGGGTTGATGATGTTTTTAACATAAATTTAAATTGCCCCTAAATAATAAGAAAACATTCTTATTAAACTTATTAAGTGTAAATTCATGAACAGATTTAAACTTAGACAAGTCCCAAATCAACTTTCATATTACTTCACCAGTAAATAGTGTAAAATAGCATACACAGTTTGTTTGTTTTTTCATAGAACCACTTTCAAAACCTACCCGCACGTGGACGCTTAACAGAGGAAGAACTTGCTATGGCCTAATGTACCAACCTCCGGCCTTTTGCTGAGGAGAGGCCTTCAGCCAGTATAGTTAGACTGTTAAGTTTATATTCCCAGTAAATTCTCCCAGACTGTTGTTTATTGCTACGATAATGTACCGACCTCGTGCCGTTTGCTGAGGAGAGCGTTCTTCTTGCGAATCGCCTCCATTTTCTTGGAGAGCAGGGCCTCCTTCTCCTCCTTGGTGAGAAGGTCAAGGAACAGGTCCGCGCCGTCCGTGTACATCTGTCGGGGCATAGAGGGATTAATTTGATTTAATGGTGTTTAATGGCCTGTCAACAGCTATGGTATTTGGGCCTGGGTAACAGGGTTGAATCCCATAGTTCACCTGTTGTGATAGGGGGGGGGGGTGAGGGGGGGGGGGGGGGGGGGTGCTTGTTGTGATAGGGGGGGGTCTGTTGTGATAGGGGAGGCATCTGTTGTGATAGGGGGGGTCTGTTGTATACGTTGAGTCTGTTTTGTTGCCCCCACTCCTTAAAAAGGGATTATTACTTTTACAAGGGACATCCAATAAATAGTGAAAACGTATATGGAAGTTGATACATACTGCATATGTCTGAATGAAATTTGACATACCGCTATATTGACAATGACGTCACCATGTTCTATGACGTCTTCGTCACGTGACGTCATCACATATGTCAAGCGTCATGGACGAGATTATGAACGACCAGAAATATATTTTGGTAAATAAATTAGAATACCTGTATATAAATGCATAATACATTGGTAATACGTTGTACATTTGTATTTAAGTATTTAGGTATTTAAGCAAATACGCACCTTATCTGGAGCTCTGTAATAGAGTACATGTACCATCAAAGCAATGCATGTGTGAAATATAAATAATTCCTGCGACCAAGAATTTCTGTAAGACGGAAGAAAGTTACTCCAGTGTCAAGAGTTGTGAAGGATGAATGGATGGACGGACAAGCTGAGTCTACGATACTCCCCCCTCCCCACAACTTGGTGCGGGGCTATAGTCAGTAGTGTAACTATGCCCTGGGAATAATGTTGATGCCCGTACCTGTCCTGGCTGTCTGGACGCCATGTCTGTGTACACTGCCCTCCCTTATCTGTTGAGTCTCCTTGGTTACCGCTCTACCCCCGTTATCTGTTGAGTCTGTTTCGTTTCCGAGTTGTCTCCCCCTGTTGCAGCAGATGGCCTTCTGTGTCGAGTGATGCCTGGAGGAACTTGCCCCTCATACCTGCGCACAGACGGACTGGTATACAGACACACGTACAGACAGACTGGTAGACAGACACACGTACAGACAGCCATTGCTAGCCCTTAAAACACGGCAAACGGAAATTGTCGTCTGCTGTTGATTTATGATTTGTCTTTTTTCTCAATGAAACATGATTTGACAACATTTTAGAATCATTTCCATTGGAAATGATTCTAAAGTGTTGTCAAAACATGGTTTTGATGAGAAAAATGGACAATAAAAAATAAACAGCAGATGACAAATTTTAATTCAGCATTGTAATTGCCAAAGAAACACAATACAGAGGTGCTTGCATCTACTGCAGACCTTGGCCATCCCGCATGGATAAATAGAGAATACCAGGCTAGTGTCTTTTGATATCAAGTTTATCAGGCAAGGCTAGAGAACGCATAGGAATTCCGAGGCTCATCAGGGAATTCCTACAGTTTCCAAGCCTTGAGATCAACAGAGACCAAATAAAAAATTGTTTTTGCTGAAACGAACGCGGACTTGTTTAGGTTGCGTGATTACATTGACGTCATTCGGTAATGTCATGTGACCCCGTTCAACCAATGAAACGTTAGTTTTAAATGTATGTTTTGCAACCCAGATGTTCGTATCAGGTCAATGCCCGATACGACATTATGTTATCAGTCAGTAAATATTCGGCCAATACAAAGTTTGTTACCTGACAAACAGCGGAAGCACTACAGCGTTCCTGAGATTATGTAGAAGTTGATCAAAGACTGCGCCGATCACTCATCACATTGTAACCGGGTGTTACACCAGGCTGATTAACTCTCAGACCGCTACTTACAACAATTGTTGTCTGCTGTTGCTTTTATATCTTGCCTTATATCTCATTAAAAACATGGTTTGACAGCACTTCAGAATAATTTCCAATGGAAATGATTCTGAAGTGCTGTCAAAGCATGTTGTAAATTATTCTAAAGTGCTGTCAAAGCATGTTTTTGATGATAAAAATGGAAAATAGAAAATAAACAGCAGATGACAAAAAAAATAAGATAGCGGTCTAAGGGTTAACCCGCAAATGACAGAAAATTTGGGTTAATCAGATTTAGGCACAGTATTTGGTACTAATCTCCGACCAGAATAACAATACATGTATTGTAGATGTAGTCCAAATATGTCGCTGCGACTGGAGAAATGGAGTTTATGAGATTTACAAAGTCATATAAAGTTTAGAGAACAGGCCCTGGCAGGAAGCTGCATTGTACACTGTCTACTGATCGATGTTGTAAGCTGCATTTTGTGACTCGAGAAATGGGGCTTATGAGATTTACCGGTATGACTAGTGTAGCTCCTGATCAAATAGCACTCCTGTAGCCTGATAACGATCTATATTGCTTATTAGTAGAATGACAGGAGTTTCATTCATGGAATAGCGAACAGTGCAGATCCTGATCAGACTGTGCGGATGCACAGGCTGATTAGGATCTACACTGGTCGCAAAAAAACAAGCCCCAATTCTCCAGTAACAGCCACAGACATAGTCCAAATATATAACATACCTGGAGCACTATTGTTTATAAAATGAATCCTGGCTGACAAAGTGGACCTTACCATGACTTGTGTGCACTCAGTGAAGAATATGCGCAATCTGATCAGTTTTTTGTTTGTTTGTTGGTGTTTAACAGCCTATCAACACCTAAAGTCAAGTAAGGCCGGGCCAACGGGTTCGATCCCGTATTCAACCTGCTGCATTGGAGGGAAATCCCAAAATCAGAACGGAATATAATACATAAAAAAGAAATATATATTCAACCCTGAAATCATAATAACCTGATCTGATGCCAGGTCTGTTACACACAAGTCACTTGGCCCCTTCCCCTAAAAGTAATAGGATTACGAATAATCATACCGGTTATCCTCATATAAGGGGTATTTCCAGATTCAACTGTCGCATACAAGAAAGCCAAAGATGTACATGAGGGCCAAACCAGTAGCCTATTTCATCAACATTGCAAAGTATACTTTACTAGCAAAGTATACTTTGAGGGAGTAATCATTTATTTTTCCTGAAATGCATTATTTCATATAGAACTAACAAATGCATATATTTCATGATTAAAAGTATGCAGAATTATTATACTGAATTTATTACATTATCACAGCCAAAATGGCTGTGATAATGTAATAAATTCAGTATAATAAAAATTAATCAATTTATCATAAAATTGAAAATTTCTCCCTCAAAGTATACTTTGCTACTAAAGTATACTTTGCAATGTTGATGAAATAGGCTACAGGTCTCCGGTCGGGATTCCGGTAAGGATGAACCCCAATCGTTAAATTACCCATCATACTCCCACATGCGACCCAACGCAAACTGATCAGAGCCTTCACTGTTTTCCATTGAATCAACAACCATCTAAATTAAACACAATGGGGTCACCAGGGTGTCCGGTTTAGAGAGGTTCTAATGTACTTTCACTGTAATGTAATAGATAGAACGAGGTAACATCAAATCACGCATGACGTCAATGTAATGATGCAACACGTTGTTTCCTCAAAACTAATGTACTTGCTCATTACAAAATGTGTTACCTAATAAACTAGTATACAGTGATTACAGTGTCTGTATCAACTTCACAAGGTTTTTCAGGCATGGCTAAGAAGTATTATTATAAGAAGTAAAACATGTTTTAAACATAATAGGTAGTGATTTGAAGCTGTGTGTGTGCCATCCTTATGATTTCGATTTTTTATTCGACCCCCGGTCATGGATTATCTCCCCTCTTTGACTTAGAATTTCCCAATTTGCCTTGTAAGAACTTTTTAACCGTAATAGATAGGGACTTGAAACTTGGTTTGTGCATTCCTTATGGTGTGTACATACGCAAAGTGAATTTCGATTTTTGATTCGACCCCTGATCATGGATTATCTCCCCTTTTTCGACTTATCATTTGGGAAAAGTGGGCACAATGCGATGGCATGCCATCGACTGTGCTGTAGTTTCTATTTATACTGATCACAAACTGGATAAGCACTTTTCTCTGATGGGACGTTATATACACCATGTGCATGAGATGATGTACACCCCCACAGCTGCTCTACCAGTCATGGCAACACACAACAGTAAAACATACAGCAGTGAAACATATTGCTCAGTTATGAATAATGATGAATCACACAGAACTATGTGTACATGTATGTTGCGTAATTTCATGTTTCTGCTACATTTCATGTGCTGGGATCTGTCTCGCATGTCTAACATTGTGATCAATGTTCCAGCACAGTCAGACAAATACACAGGGTACTCATGTTTTCAGATACAACATGTACATGATGTACAGAGGTCTCACAGATGTGTAGAAAAATTAAGTAATATTAACCCTTACACCGCTATCTTATTTTTTGTCGTCTGCTGTTTCCATTTTTATCATCAAAAACATGCTTTGACAGCACTTTAGAATAATTATAACATGCTTCGACAGCATTTCAGAATCATTTCCTTTCATTGGAAATGATTCTGAAGTGCTGTCAAACCATGTTTTTATTGAGAAATAAGGCAAGATATAAAAGCAACAGCAGACGACAATTGTTCAATAAAAACATGGTTTGACAGCACTTCAGAATCATTTCCAATGGAAATGATTCTAAAGTGCCGTCAAATCATGTTGTAAATTATTCTGAAGTGCTGTTAAAGCATGTTTTTGATGATAAAAATGGAAAATAAACAGCCGACGACAAACAATTTAAAAATCATCTTATATGCACATTATACAATGGTACAACTGGACACAAAATCAGGCCTGGACGAATCGAATCCACTCATCCGCTCTTATTGGCAAGTGAATTTTGGATCTGGACGAATGCTAATTTGATGGAATAATGCCGCATTAACTTTAAAATATACAAGTATACAATTGGATTAGTTGAATTTCAATCTCAAAGAGTAGAAAAAAACAAATTGTCGAGACCTGAACAAATTATTAAAACCCCACATGTTAACCATTAGACCGCTACACACAGCAATTGTCGTCTGCTGTTGCTTTTATATCTTGCCTTATTTCTCAATAAAAACATGGTTTGACAATACTTTAGCTGTCAAAGCATGTTGTAAATTATTCTAAAGTGCTATCGACGCATGTTTTTGATGATAAAAATAGAAAATAAACAGCAGACGACAAAATGTTAAGATAGCTGTGTAAGGGTTAACGGGATATGGACAAAATCCCCCCCGGACATAATCCCCCCCCATGATTTTTGACACAGGAGGACAAAACTCCCCCCCCCCCCTCCCCCGTCTAAATTGCAGGTAGGACAAAATCCCCCCCCCCTCCCCCCGTCCAAAATCACAGGTAGGACATAATCCCCCCCATCGAAATTAAAAAAACAATATGGTTTGGGACCGACATCAGTATACAAATGTACAAACGATACATACATATTCTTGTTTGACGTTCATTGTTTGATTGTGCAACTGAAAATACTTCATTAAATGTGCTTGATGTTTGATGTTTATTGTGCAAATAAAAGTACTGAATATGATTTACCTTGATTCTGGACGGGGGGGATTTTGTCCTACCTTGAATTTTGATGGGGGGATTATGTCCTACCTTTGATTTTAGACGGGGGGATTTTGTCCTCCAGTGTCAAAAATCATGGGGGGGATTATGTCCGGGGGGGGATTTTGTCCTACACTTGGGTTATCATGTATCCTGACCCTTCCGCCCCTTCACTGAGCCCCAAACTGCCCCCTACTGTATGTACATGTAGCTACAGGTATCACCCATATACATGTGAGATCAGCAGGGAAGTTCTACCTGGGGCTAATCAACACCAGCTAATGTACAGCCACTGGAAACATGGATATAATGGTTTCCACATAAACTAGACTCGCTCTGAAAACCCCCAAAAATATCATAGGCCTCATTGTGTTCTAGTAAATTACCAGTACCAGTACATGTGCTAGTGTAACAAATGCATAGTATACACTCCAAAATGTGTGGCAGTACATGTGGCATATGAATTGCATATGTTTTTCATATGAATTTCATATGAACATTTCATATGTAAGTGATATAAAGTGAGCCAATATGCAATTCATACGCAAATTTTTCATATGAAATGCATATGCAAATTATTCATATGAAATGATTATGAAAAGTCTTCATATGAACATCATATGAATTTCATATGAATTTCATATCAGCTCTTTTCATATGAATTGCATATGCAATTCATATGTTTTTCATACGTTTTACATATGAACATCATATGATTTTTTTTCATATAATTTCATATGTGGCACATTTTGCTGTGTAACAAATGCATACATACACTGTAAGAATCAGTTTGTTGGTAGACCAATGTAAGATGAGTACGAGTATGTATATTTGAGGATGAATGTGGCGGAATCATTTAATTTATTTAAACACAGTGGAACCCCTCTAAACCGGACACCATGGGAGGCCCCCAGGGAGTCAGGTTTAGAGGGGTCCCACTGTAATTCAGGTATATTAACACTTAAGGCATGTTTGTCTGCAAATGTAATCACAAACATGCATTGTCATTAAACCCTTAGACCGCTATCTGTTGTTTTTTTTGTCCTCTGCTGTTTATTTTCTATTTTCCATTTTTATCATCAAAAACATGCTTTGACAGCACTTTAGAATAATTTACAACATGGTTTGACAGCACTTTAGAATCATTTCCATTGGAAATGATTCTGAAGTACTGTCAAACCATGTTTTTATTGAGAAATAAGGCAAGATATAAAAGCAACAGCAGACAACAATTGTTGTGTGTAGCGGTCTAAGGGTTAATACAATGTTACAGTGAAACCCATGAAAATTAAACACACTGGCCATCAGGGTGTCTGGTGTAGAGAGGTTCTACGGTGTATGTTTTGTGCCTGTAGATTAATTAAAATGCTACAAGTTCTCCTGAGTGGCACCAGCAGCCACATGGAAGATAATGAGGGACATTGTTTTACCAAATGTTGAGATCTGCCCACTGCCAGCTGGTTTGTCACACTCCAGTGGAGACCTGGCAGGGGGTCTCAAGGGAAACAACTCTGGCTAAACTAGGCTCACTCCACCAGGCATCAGTGTAGAAACTGACAGGGCAGGAAAATAGAGAATAGTAGGTTAGTGCCGTGAATGGGAAAAAATATCTGGCAAGGCTCGCCAATTCTATTTATCCCGCAAACACCTACAAATGGCTGTAAAATGCAAAAATTGTATTGACTGGATATCTGTGTTGACGGTATAATGTACATATTGTACCCTGCTTGGGCATGATTCACTTTGGAAACAAGCCATGTGTTTTGCACCTGAAGATTTGCGATTTTTCTTGAAAAAATAATTTACAGAAACAGTGATACATTTGTATTTGCAACCTGGATGTTCGTATCAGGTCAATGCCTGATACAATATTTGCTGAAATAGACGGTCGAAAGTAGATAAAACTTTTATAGCAAATGTTGCATTTGCTCTGAAAATTTCATCTACTTTCAACCTAATTTACGGAAAATATCATAAATTCTGTAAATATTTTTCGGTGATACAGGATGGCTTGCTAACACAATAGTAAACTACGTATTCTATTAAGCATAAAAAATAGGTCAAGCCAAAAAATAGGTAAATTGATGGATAGTGGCATTTGGTGGGCACCCATTGGTTATGAGTTGTGCAAGTATGGTGGTCCTCGGTGGTACAGTAACAGAGAAATGGACCTAAACACGAAAACTTAACATTGACAAGTCACATGCTGGATAGGGGTATGTGATGGGCACCCATTGGTTATGAAGTTGTGCAAGTATGGTGGTTCTAGGTGGTACAATAACAGAGAAATGGACAAAACACGAAAACTTAACATTGTGGATGCCGCCCCCGCCTGCCGCCAATCGCCAGCCCGCCCATCGCCAATCCAATAGCCAAGATTTGTGTTCTAAAAAAACCTGGCTAAAAAAATTTATTATTGAATAAAATAAGCAGCATTCATATTTCCCGCTGATGGGCTCATACTTAGTAGCCACGTGTCTTGCTTGGACTAAACCCTATGTCATCAACTACGCCACCAATAACATTCAGTTCTCACATTTTAATCATTTTTATAATCATGCACGTACATCATGTTTTTAAGGTAATTTTATTACAATGTTTATGGTGATTACATAGAAGGGTGCACTGCTGACCAAATATAGTAATAAAGCTTCTGAAATGTTTCAAACGAGTTTGTCTTTGTGTCTTCTCTGCAGCAAAATGGTAGTTAGTGGTAACATGAATAACTGAAAGGAATTACTCACTACTAGCGGGTTTTTCCAAGTACAGTGAAGTAAAATTTAGCATGGAATTGCCTAGATTTGCTGTTTACGACATTGAAAACGGACATGCAAATGCGATAATTTGCCGACAAATATATATTTATGACCAAGTTGCGACTGTATTTATATAATATTGATGTATCTCAACGGTTTTTGTGAAATTCTTCTTTAGAGGTACCATCTGAGACTTTAAATCATTAACCCTTACACCGCTATCTAATTTTTTGTCGTCTGCTGTCGTTTTCCATTTTTATCATCAAAAACATGCTTTGACAGCACTTTATAATAATTTACAACATGCTTTGACAGCACTTTAGAATCATTTCCAATGGAAATGATTCAAAGTGCTGTCAAACCATGTTTTTATTGAGAAATAAGGCAAAATATAAAAGCAACAGCAGACGACAATTGTTGTGTGTAGCGGTCTAAGGGTTAAAGCATAAAAAGAGGAGTATAAAATGAACCTGCACCCCTCTGTTATTAGGTCTAGAGTTCAAATAATTCATGTGGCAAGGGTTAATCTAAATCTGGACATGGACGCTGCCAAAGTGCTGCTGATAATAGCTCTCTCAGGTTCTTCCAAGACAGACAAGGGGAGATTCTACAAAGTTACAAAGGAGATAGATAATACCAGATGATCAGATTGTCATACTGTGTTGCCTGTTTGGAATGCAGCCTTGATGAGAGTTTGATACGGCCCCTGTACACAGGTAAACCAGGACAGCTGAACAGCTGCCAGTTGGCGATGGTCCACAGTTTGTCACCCATCAGCAGTCAATCCCCTCCTGGCCATCCAACCCACAGGCCGTAGGCTTGGTGATAGGATGGTATAATACACATTTGTAGTCATTGTTTAGTCACCTGCGTTTCTACATATCTAAAACAGTACAAGTATACCATTATATCACCAAGCCAGAAATCTTACTGTTGTTGTTGTTGTGTTTTTTTTTTACTTCTGTGCAGGTTCTCCAGCTCTTTCCTCCCATGTAAAATTCCCATAGAAAAATAATTTTTCGTAATAAAATTAATATTTGACAAAATTTCCCGAAATAAAAAGACTCATTCTTAAATTTTGCTAAATATAAAAAAAATAAATTGTTTTTACATTGTGGATATATCTGGAAATTGTGGGCAGCTGTCGTGAAACAGACAGTAGTGATAAAGCACCAGTATATCAGTAACCGACATCCCATAATGATGACACCACTCCAACATCACCGGCCAACACAAGATAATGACAACACAATCACTCCAACCTGGCCTCACAGACCAAGTGGGGTCACTGAATACAGCTGATACTCCAACAACGTTTGTTTGTTTGTTGGGGTTTAACTGCCTATCAACAGCTAAGGTCATTTAAGGACGGGTCAATGGGTTTAGTACTAAATCCCATATATTACCTGTATAAGTACATGTATATGTTCAAGTACTCAGACTTGTACTACAACACATTCCAACACATTCCAACCAACAAGTATTCTGCTAGCAGACAAAAAGGCAGCTTGACCGAGGATGTGTGTGTTCAGTATAGACACAGACAGGCAGAGGTTTCTTGATCCATCACATAGAGTGCATTAGGCCATGCCATTATTTTTCTCTGTTAGACCAGATGGCCAAATCCTACCTACGTATCCGATAAAAACAAACACGGTCTTGAAACAAACAAGAGGGCCATGATGGCCCTAATTCTCTCACCTGACTCCATGAACACCAGACGAGAATGTGACATTGAGTTCATGTGTTTTTAAAAAATTGTGCTATTTTTAGATGGCGGTCATCTTGGATTAAGCAATGACTCTCATTTTACCAAATCTGAAAATGCTTAACCCAAGGATATTAACTTACTATGAAGTTTGGCCAGCATCGGCCATGTGGTTCCTGAGAAAAAGACATTCAAAATCTTGAATAAATGGACCTTTTGGCGGCCATCATGGATGACCTAATCATCTAATTCTGACAAATATTGCACCAGAGCAATCGCCTCATCGATACCTTCAATTTGATATATGGCATGAGCATATTCGGTAAAAAATAAAATTTGACCCCACGGGCCACGCCCATTTTTGACCCCGGGGTCACCATTTTAACACCTTTGAAAGAGCATTCTACATCGATCATTCCTACCCAGTTTCGTCGAAATCCGGCTGGCGGTTCGTGAGAAGACTTTTTTAAGAATTTGTGCTATTTTTAGACGGCGGCCATCTTGGATTAGCGACGACCTCCGTTTTAACAAATCTGAAAAGGCTTCACCCATGGACCATAACTGTGAAGTTTGGCCACCATGGGCCAAGCAGTTCGTGTGAAGAAGAATTTTGAAATCTCTAATAAAAGAATGACCGTTTGACCTTTCGGCGGCCATCTTGATGACATGACCATCCAATTTCGACAAAAAAATGCACCAGAGCGATCGCCTCTTTGATACCTTCGATTTGATATAGACAATGACCATATTCGGTCAAAAATAAAATTTGACCCCACGGGCCACGCCCATTTTTGACCCCGGGGTCACCATTTTAACAACTTTGAAAGAGCATTGTACATCGATCATTCCTACCAAGTTTCGTCGAAATCTGGCTAGCAGTTCATGAGAAGAAGATTTTTTAAGAATTTATGCTATTTTGAGACGGTGGCCATCTTGGATGAGCGATGACCTCCATTTTAAAAAATCTGAAAAACGTCACCCATGGACCATAACTTTTAAGTTTGGCTACCATGGGCCAAGTGGTTCATGTGAAGAAGAATTTTAAAATCTAATAAAAGAACGACCTTTTGACCTTTCAGAGGCCATTTTGGATGCCATAACCATCCGATTTCGACAAAAAAATGCACCAGAGTGATCGCCTCATTGATACCTTCGATTTGATATATGACATGACCATATTTGGTCAAAAATTTGACCCCACGGGCCACGCCCATCTTTGACCCTGGGGTCACCATTTTAACAACTTTGAAAGAGCATTGTACATCGATCATTTCCATCTTGGATTACGTAATGACGTCATTTTAACAATTTTGTAATCCCCCTACCTAAGGAACATGCCCATGAAGTTTGGTGACTATACGCCCAATGGTTACCGAGAAGAAGACGTTTGAAAATGTTCACGGACGGACGGACGACGGACGGACACATTGCGGTAACAATAGCTCAGGTGAGCTAAACACACATGTAAATTCATGTTAAAAACTTCCTCAATCCTTTGCAGTCTGCAAAGGGTTGAGGAACTTTTTAGCATAAATTTAAATTTGCGCCACCAAAAAATAAGAAGAAAATACTCAATTAAACTTATTAAGTGTAAATTAATGAACGGACATAAACGTGCACACGTCTCCAATCAGTTTTCATATTACTTCGCCAGTAAATAGGTAGTGTCAAATAGCATACAGTTTGTTTTTTCACAAAACCACTCTAAAAACATACCCGCACGTGGACGCATAACAGAGAAAGAACTTTGTATGGCATTATCACATGAAAACCTTGTTATGACATGTTGTAGCCCATTTCATGAGCAAATTGGATTGGCTAGCTGCATCATCCTAATTACGTATTTATATTATGCGCTAAATAAACAAAAAATCAAGACGTTCCAAATGACATCCATAATGGCGCAACAAAGCATGTTGTTTTGATGTTGACATCATCATGTTTCAAAGACTAAGTAAAATTACTGCAATTGTTAAGATTGGCTCCCATATAGTAATATGAAGTGCTTATAAAGAACAGGAACCCATAATAGCACATATTTTAAACAGTTTTATTGCTAGTATTAAAACTATTTTTCTCTGTGAAGATTTTCAACTAGATGCGAAAATAGTCAATGGCATCTTCTCACTGAAGCATATCAGATCAGAATCTCAAACTCGTTTCCATTTGCCATGAGATTGATGAAACTTTATTTATGCACAGATGTTATGGAAAATGTCATGTTGTGTCTTTTCATTTGTAGCTGTCACTGGAGACATGGGGCTTATGGGATTTGTGACCAGTAGCCGATTTGACCAATATTGCAAAGTATACTTTTCTAGCAAAGTATACTTTGAGGGAGAAATTTTCAATTTTAGGATAAATTTATTAATTTTTATTACTGAATTTATTACATTATCATTTTGGCTGTGATAATATAATACATTCAGTATAATAATTCTGCATGCTTTTAATCATCAAATATATATGCAGTCGTTAGTTCTATATGAAATAATGCATTTCAGGAAAAATAAATGATTACTCCCTCAAAGTATACTTTGCTAGAAAAGTATGCTTTGCAATATTGGTGAAATAGGCTACTGATGTAGCGCCTGATGAAAAAAAGCACAATATGTGTAAATGTGGTATAAATATGCAAATATGATTTTCTCACAACAAATAAGAATTGTATTTCACACATTGTGCTTACATGTACTGGTATAGTGTAAAATATGTGATAGTGTAAAATAGAACACAACACAAACTCCTTATAGGTTGATCAAATAAAATGGTGTATTGGTTGATATGGTCAGTGTCCGTATCTGAGATAGGTTTTCGTACAGAAATAAATGATTAAACCTTTCAACACTACATCACTCTATGGCGGTGTTTGCAAACAGTGTAGATCCAGATGAGACGGCTCATCAGGATCTGCACGTTTTGCAAATAATTTTCATATTTGTTTTTGGAAAAAATAACCAACAACAAAACCTTTTCATAAATGGACTAGTCTGAAAATTATTTTGTAATGATCGGATTGGTCGGAAAATTAATATATCAAAATCCATGTACGTATTCACTATAACACCAGTTATCAGATGACCCATACATGTAGGGGAATTCACAATGGGCCGACTCGCTACAATAAATGTAAGATTTGTACCTACTGTACATGTGTACATTAGTACTTACATGTCCACGACCTGTGTAACATTATCTATGGTAAAACTATTAATCATTACTACAAACCTGTATGGCCGAATTAACACACCCAAAGAAACTTAAACATTCCAAACTTCATTCACACTGTGACCCCAGGCCATCAAAATCTTTCATCAGAAAACCATCCATGGAAAGAATTGACATCAACACCATGTTTGAGCAGATTGTACCAGCGCTGTGTTCCCCCAACTTTATGCCAGATACGGACTGGTTTGTTACATGAAGATATTTTCCCCCTAAAGTAACTGGAAAGGATTTTTGTCACGAGCCGGCTCATCTGGATCTACACTTTTTGCCAATACCACTATACAGGCAAGTGGTGTTGAAAAGGTTAATATGATATATATTATTAAACTTGTTGACACATTTCATCAGAAATGAGGCTAAGCTAGATGTTAGATTTGATTTATTGCATAAGCATAGCAGCATACATTGAAACTGTACTGATCACCTAACATGCTTAATCCCAAGCGGTCTCATTTTTAGTAAACTACGTGTAGTATGTTATGATATTTAATATGTGTTAATACCCGGTGAAAGTTAATGTTATGCAATAATAATGCTTAAACCTTTCCCTATTTTACTTATTTCTCCAGAAAAGTAAGTATGTATGCTGTCACCACTCTGGTTTGAACAATCTCACTGAGAGACATTCAACTATGTGGACATACATTTAGCACACTTTCATGAATATTAATTAACCCTCAGACCGCTACACACAACAATTATTGTTGTCTGCTGATGCTTTTATATCTTGCCTTATTTATCAATAAAAACATCGTTTGACAGCACTTCAGAATCATTTCCAATGGAAATGATTCTAAAGTGCCATCAAAGCATGTTGTAAATTATTCTAAAGTGCTGCCAAAGCATGTTTTTGATGATAAAAATGGAAAGTATAAAATAAACAGCCGACGACAAAAAATTAAGATAGCGGTGTATTAAGGGTTAAAGGTAGGTTATAATTATGAATTGATGATGAAGAAACTGCCCTGAAATTAGAATAACCTGACCTGGTGATAGGTCCATTCCACACCTAAGTCAGTTGGCCCCTTCCCCTAAAATAGGATTACGAATAATCGTAATACTCACACAAGGGGTATAACCAGATTCAATTGTCACATACAAGAATGCCAACGACGTACGTGAGGGCCAAACCAGGTCTCTGGTTGGGATTCCGGTACGGATGAATCCCGATCGTTAAACTAGATTGGTCAGTAAGCGAGGCTTACGGAATACCCCCTGCGTGGGCCCAGGTACCCCTAAAATATGTACAAATTTCCAAGTGTGTGGGCTTGTGACCTTGACTCTGGGATTAGCGCGAGCGGCATGAACGTGAATTTGTCACAGGGTGGTAGAGGTCCATTGGAGCAATGAGTGTGTGAAATGTGAAGCAGATCCGAGCAAGGAAATAGAAGTTATAACCGATTTCTCTGATGTTAAGTTTTGTAAAGAGACTACCGTATAACCTCGAATTAACGCCCCCGGAGGCGTTACATTTTACAAAAGGAAGGGGGGCGTTTATTAGCCAGTAAAAAAGAAAAAAAGAAAAAATAATTTACATTTTTTTATTTGGGGGGAAGGACTTTATTAGCCAGAAAAAAAAACAAAAACCAAGGACCACCAATTTCAAACACAAATAAGGATTTAAGGATTATTTGTGTTTGAAATTGGCGGTCATTGGTAAAAAAAGTTTTTTTTATTTGGGGGGGGGGGGGGGGGGGGGGGGGGGGGGTGGGGGGGGGGGGGGGGGGGGGGGGGGGGGGGGGGGGGGGGGGGGGTGGGGGGGGGGGGGGGGGGGGGGGGGGGGGGGGGGGGGGGGGGGGGGGGGGGGGGGGGGGGGGGGGGGGGGGGGGGGGGGGGGGGGGGGGGGGGGTTTGGGGGGGGGACGTTTATTAGCCAGTAAAAAAAAAAAATAGAAAAAAAAAAATTTACATTTTTTTATTTGGGGGGAGGGCGTTTATTAGCCAGTAAAAATAATTACCAAGGACCACCAATTTCAAACACAAATAAGGATTTAAAGATTATTTGTGTTGGGGCGTTTATTAGCCAGTAAAAAAAAAAAAAACATTTTTTTTTTACCAAGGACCGCCAATTTCAAACACAAATAAGGATTTAAGGATTTAAGGATTTGTGTTTGAAATTGGCGGTCATTGGTAAAAAAAAATATATTTTTTTTTTATTTGGGGGGGGGGGGGGTGGGGGGGTGGGGGGAGGCGTTTATTAGGAGGGGGGCGTTAATTCAAGGTTATACGGTATGTATGTGACGTTGACCTCGAGATCAGCCGGGATTTGTCACAGCATATGAAATATTAAGTATTTTCAATGAAAGAAATAGAAGTTATAACATATTTCTCTGATGTTAAGTTTTGTAAAGAGACTAAGTATGTGACCTTGACCTTGGGATCAGCGGGGGTTGGACAGTCGTAGATTTGTCACAGCATGATAGTACAACCTTAGAGGAATGCACAAGTGAAATAATAAGAATTTCAATGAAGGAAATAGAAGTTATAACTTATTTCTCTGATGTTAAGTTTTGTAAAGAGACTAAGTATTTGACCTTGACATTGGGATCAGCGGGGGTTGGACGGTCATGGATTTGGCACAGCATGGTATTAGAGCCTTACATGAATGCATGTGTGAAATATTAAGAATTTTAGATGAAGGAAATAGAAGTTAGAACAATATTTCTCTGATGTTAAGTTTTGTAAAGAGACTAAGTATTTGACCTTGACCTTGGGATCAGCGGGGGTTGGACGGTCGTGGATTTGGCACAGCATGGTAGTAGAGCCTTACAGGAATGCATGTGTGAAATATTAAGCATTTTAGATGAAGGAAATAGAAGTTAGAACAATATTTCTCTGATGTTAAGTTTTGTAAAGAGACTAAGTATTTGACCTTGACCTTGGTATCAGCGGGGGTTGGATGGTCGTGGATTTGGCACAGCATGGTAGTAGAGCCTTACAGGAATGCATGTGTGAAATATTAAGCATTTTAGATGAAGGAAATAGAAGTTATAACAATATTTCTCTGATGTTAAGTTTTGTAAAGAGACTAAGTATTTGACCTTGACCTTGGGATCTGCGGGGGTTGGACGGTCGTGGATTTGGCACAGCATGGTAGTAGAGCCTTACAGGAATGCATGTGTGAAATATCAAGCATTTTAGATGAAGGAAATATAAGTTATAACAATATTTCTCTGATGTTAAGTTTACCGGACGCACGGACGGACGCACGGACGGACGGACAACCTGACTCCAGTATACCCCCCCCACAACTCGTTGCGGGGGGTATAATTACCCATCGCATTCTCTCACCTGCCACGCACAATCCCTGATTAAAGTAATAACAAGAAACGAGGCAAAGCCACAAAGGCCAGGTTTTTTCCAAGCATGGACACTTGGATAACATAATTATACCCACTTTTTGTAGACTAGATGGCCGTGGCCTGCATGTCGCGCCTTGGGGCGAGGCATGGACACTAAAAAAATAGATATAGTAGATGGAAAAACTTTAACAAAAAAACTTTAACCGGACACACGGACGTACGGACGTACGTATGCCAAAATACCGACGATATCGCGCTTTCCGCAAGCGGGTGCGACAATGATGATAAACACCCATGTGAAGTATCAAGGTAATGGGTGATGCAGTTGCAGAGATATAGTACACAAAAAAACTTTAACAAATAAATTCAAAGTAATTTGACCTTGACATTGCGCACAGGGGCCGCACGGTTGGGGGTTAGAATGAAAATATGGACATTCATAAACACCCATGTGAAGTTTCCATGTAATGGGCGAAGCAATTGCAGAGATATAGTATAACGAAAAAGTTTTAAGCAAAAAATTTAACCAGACGTACGTTAAAAAGTTAACGTTGAAAATGGCTAAGTCAATTACGTAGAAATAATAGGTGAAGGTAAAAAAATGGTCACATGTTGGATAGTTGTATGTGGTAGGCACCCCTTGGTTATGAAGCTGTGAAAGTTTGGTGGTCCTAGGTGGTACAGTACCAAAGAAATGGACTTAAACACGAAAACTTAACATTGTAAACGCGAAAAGTCGACTGCGCGGAAAAAATGGGTGAAGTTAAAAAAAAAGTAACATGTTGGATAGTGATATGTGGTGGGCACCCCTTGATTATGAAGCTGTGAAAGTTTGGTGGTCCTAGGTGGTACAGTAACAAAGAAATGGACTCAAACACGAAAACTTAACATTGATTGTGGACGCCGCCCGCCCGGCTTTCGCCAATCCAATAGCCTGGATTTTTTTTCAAAAAACCTGGCTAAAAAACATGTTTTAGCTTCCAAAAAGAAAATTAAAACAAACATTAGACGATAAAATATAATCCACGTTAAATATAATGTTACCTGTCCACAGCCTGGCCAGCTCTTGATTGTGAATGCTCCAATAAGTATATGACTATATATGAGACACGCCATGTGATTTTGTACCTTCAGACGTCTGTGTAATTTCATTAAATATGTTTACAAAAATTTTCATAAATAAAGTCAAAAGTTGCCAAAATTTCAGAGTACATGCGGAATAATTCCTCATGTACTCAGAAAATTTTGTCAACTTTTGACGCAATTTACGGAAAATATTGTAAATTTTGTAAATGTATTTCATGAAATTATGCAGATATCCGAAGGTACAAAATCACATGGCGTGTCTCATATATAGGCCGGTCCTGGGATTACCTCGCCTATCCCAGCTCAGTCTTCAACGGTGGTCATTTAAAAACTCAGACATTTAACTATTTGCATGCTGGGAAACTTGTGGGCTATAAATAGTTCAAAAATAGCAGACGACAATGCATTGTATTTACTTTTATTTCTGCATCATATGTCTTGGAATTTCATTAGAAATGATCCCAGGACGCACTTATAATGGAATTCCAAGATATAATTACAGAGAGAAATAAGAAAAAATACTCTGAATTTATTGGCCGTTATTTTCAACGTTATTATGCAAATAGTTAAAGTTCAGTAAACACTTGAAACTGTGCAGAAATTACAGATTATTTCACACGAAGGTTCGCTCTTGCCAAATTGTTATGTAATTTACAGAAAATATTATTGTACTTTTACTATATGTGTCTGCGAGCGGAGAAATGGGGCTTATGGGACCTATGACCAGTGGTCAAAATGTACACTCCTGTAACCTGATAATGATCTATATTGCTTGTTAGAAGCATGACAAGTGGAATGGTGAACGGTGCAGATCCTGATCACACTGTGCAGATGCACAGGCTCATTTATATCTACACTGATCGTAAACCCATAAGCTCCATTTCTCCAGTCACAGCCACATATAAAGGCAGGGCTCCAGATAAGGAATTAGTAATTGAGTATTGTCACTCCATCATTTCTGAAGCAATTGGGTATTTCAAAATTTTAATTGTGTAAAATAGAATCACACTACTGTTTACACATCAGCAGACCGCACTTATTGAATAGTTTGCTTCTAAATGAAAACACATCTTGTTATTTCATTAGAATTGTCTCCAAGGATGTGTTTTCATGTATGAGATATGTTCTACTTGCGACAAGGGTGAAACTCCCAGATATTATGCTCTGAGTAAAACATCTATATCAGTATACCGGTCTACACCAAGGTAGCTAATCCATCTCGCAGTACGATCAAGGTGTACACTATTTGCTGGATTAACCCTTAGACCGTTAAACACAACAATTGTCATCTGCTGTTGCTTTTATATATTGCCTTATTTCTCAACAAAAACATGGTTTGACAGCACTTCAGAATCATTTCCACTTCAGAATCATTTCCATTGGAAATGATTCTGAAGTGCTGTCAAATCATGTTGTAAATTATTCTAAAGTGCTGTCAAAGCATGTTTTTGATGATAAAAATGGAAAATAAACAGCAGACAACAAAAAACTAAGATAGCGGTGTAAGGGTTAGGTTTAAATTAACTGTTTAAATCAATCAGATGAGCCGTTAGTCAGACAGGACACACGGAGAATGATGCAGGACCAGGGTGGTAGTAAATGCCGAGTTGAGTGTTTTCTTGTGACTATAGGGCTCACTCCAAGCGGGATAATGACCTATTATCTACACCATATAGGGTAGGAATGCAGAGCTTATTGATAACCAGTTTGTTTGATTTCTGTACATGTACTATATTCGATAGTCAATGTGGTATTCAATTGTAGATCTGTATTAGTACATGTATATCTGTAAATGTGACTGCAGAAATGGGGGTTATAGGCGCATACTATTAGACATAAAATCGCCAAATATAAGCCAAAGCTGAATTTTTCAGCGTATGTCCGGAATAGCATTAGAAGAAACATATCAAAACTCCCCATGAATCCGACTTGAGCTTAATCCAGAATTCAAGATGACGTCCAAAGATGGCTGCCATAAATTGATTAAGCACATAAAAGTGACAATCTATGAACTACAGTTATTATTATTAAAGCTTCAATAAATTAATATTTGAAATAATTTGGTGTCCAAGATGGCCGCCAAAACCTGTTACAAGTGACCTTGGGATCAGAGGGGGTTGGACAGTCGTGGATTTGTCACAGCATGATAGTAGATCCTTAGAGGAATGCATGCTTGAAATATTAAGAATTTTTGATGAGGAAATAGAAGCTATAACTGATTTCTCCGCTGTTAAGTTTTGCAAAGAATGTGACCTTGAACTTGGGATCAGTGGGGGTTTCATGGTCATGTATTTGAAATATTAAGAAATTTTGGTGATGGAAGTAGAGAAGTTGTAACATATTTCTCTGATGTTAAGTTTTGTCAATAGACTATGTATGTGACCTTGACCTTGGGATCAGCTGGGGTTGGACGGTCGTGGATTTGTCACAGCATGTGTGTAGAGCCTTAGAGGAATGCATGCTTGAAATATTAAGAATTTTCGATGAAGGAAATAGAAGTTATAACCGATTTCTCCGCTGTTAAGTTTTGTGAAGAGACTTAAGTATGTGACCTTGAGCTTGGGATCAGTGGGGGTTTGATGGTCGTGGATTTGTCACAGCATGATTGTAGAACCTTAGAAGAATGTATGCTTGAAATATTAAGAATTTTTGATGAAGGAAATAAAAGTTAGAAGTTATAACATATTTCTCTAATGTTAAGTTTAGTGATGGACAACCTGACTGCAGTATACTCCCCACAACTTGTTGCGGGAGGGGGGGGGGTATAAATATGAAAGCAATATTTAGCATTTTTTTATTATTGTCAGGTGTATATTGTCATATATGTTCAGAAAACCGATACAAATCTACTGCGAAATGCTTTTTTACCAACTGTTTTGCTCACATTTCATTCACATCTGAGACCCAGGGGCTTTAAAATTTGGTGAAGTGGTTCAACGTTATTAACGCATGCACACACATACAAATATGAAAGCAATATTTAGCAAAACTAGCCTTAAAACTAGCATTTGTGTTTTTTCAATAATGAAAAAAACATTTTTTTATTATTGTCAGGTGGCTCATAGGGTCATATATGTTCAGAAAACCAATACAAATCTACTGCGAAATGCTTTTTTACCAACTGTTTTGCTCACATTTCATTCACATCTGAGACCCAGGGGCTTTAAAATTTGGTGAAGTGGTTCAACGTTATTAACGCATGCACACACATACATTGTACAGGACTATTGCTCTATCCCCTCCTGCATAACGACAAGGGGATAATTAAATCTCAAGGTCCATTTAATTACAGCACATCATAGAAAGTGAGTTTTTAAAACGTCCCAGCAACAGCTAATGTTATATAGAGACTGGACCACAGTTTAAAGTCTCATCAAACAGACCAGTGGGATGGAAATGTTATTTTTCACGTCTAGGGTAAGAATTGAACTCATAACCTCGTATTGAAGTCTGGTTTACCGGGCGTAGTTTATTGTGTAACCACAATTAGGAATAAGTAAGGGGTTGAAGCATTTGTTATTGATATTTCCTTTTGTAACTGAGCATTATGTAACTAGCGGGGGGTCATAGGGGGCAGCAGTGAGCCCCCTACATTAATATAATTGATCCTTTAAAATGTTGCGCCCGGTAATCCACAGGTGCGCCCATCATAGAACAAGATACCCAAAGGATACTCATAAACCGATATAACTAGATTTGTCAGTAAGCGAGGCTTACGGAATACCCCCTGCGTGGGCTCAGGTACCCCTAAATATGTTATAACATATTTCTCTGATGTTAAGTTTAGTGACGAAGGGACGGACAACCCCGACTCCAGTAGGATATACCCCCCCACAACTCGTTGCGGGGTGTATAAAGAAGAAACTAATGCAATATATCATGATCTATAAACACATGACACGTGCACAGAGCTGTGGTGGTCGAGCGGCCTTCAATCACCGCAGCGCTGTGTACGTTTCATTGTTTTATTTTTACGTACCGTTGCTTTGCGTTTGGGACCGCACACCGCTGGTCATAGAGTGTGTGTTTGTGCGGCACAAACATGCACTCCACGACCAGTGGTCCCAAAAGGAGAGCAACGGTATGTGAAATACATAAAAATAAAACAAATGCAACAAAAACCCGGTCACCACATCGACTATTCCAAATGATTTATCGAGAAGATAACGCACTACATTGTATAGACTATTCCAAATGATTTATCGAGAAAATAACGCACTATATAATACAGACTACAGTACAGTATAGAGAAACACGACAGCAAGGTACCGCCTTGGAACGGCCAGTGAACAAAACAGTCTGCTGGAGCGGATCTAGAGGGGGGGAGGTTCCAGGGTTGCAACCACAGAGTTTACATAGATCAGTTTACCACCAGTTGGAGTCTGAATTTAAATGCTGTAAAACACAGGAAAGTGCATTTCGAAGAGCTCAAAAATAGGACAACCCCCTAGTTACGAACGGTAACTCTTGCAATTACTCCCGTACCGTCCGTAGCTAGCTACTAATGGTACGGGAGTAGATTGCAAGAGTTACCTTCGCAACTAGACAACCCCCACGTTCCCCAAATGCTGGATCCGCCCCTCGGGGAGGTGGTGTTATACTTGGTTAACTTGGCGCCACAAACCTCGTCATCATGCCATCGAGCCTCGCCAGATAAACTTTATTTCAAGACACTAACCCAGGATATTCTCCATCATCTATGACATAAATTTCATAATTACTGTCTGGCGCCAGTGACTGAATGACAGTTTGATGATCAGAGACTTTTCAAGATTCTGACATTTCATCCTGATATTATCACTAACATCAGACTATCTCACTTTCTCAGATCTGTAAAGACTGTGTAATAAATTTTAGTGTAAATATGATCACAAATTCAAGTGAAAATTATACGAAATAGGACAGAAAAACATAACCACCATCACATTGGGAGAAGCAGACATATTCATTCAGCAGTTCCACGTGAAACATGAAAGAAAGTCCCCCGCGATCGTGAGAAAACAACTACATTCCTCGCATATTTACTTACGAAAACTTCAGCTCGCCATTTATCAGACAGCACTGACCTTCCCTGCTCTTCACAACTGAAGAGTTGTTCACAGTTCATGATATAAGAGGGGCCGTCTCAAAAGCGATGTAGTCTAACTTGTGTGAGATGATGAAAATAATGCACAAGGGTGGAGGAGTTGCATCCCTTTGGCTGCAGGTTTTTCCCATATGAGAAAATATATTTACAGAAGCATTGATATTTTATGTAAATGGCGTTGAAAGATGATGAAATTTTCATAGTAAATGTGGAATTATATTCCACATTTGCTAGGAAAATTTAGTCAACTTTTGGTGTCATTTGCGGAAACATTCGTAAATAATTTTCAGGAGATATCGTACATGCTCGTCGGTACAATATCTGACAATATCACATGGCATCATATGTGGGTTATATCACAAACGGTTTCACAACCAGGTGCATGATGTCATTTTCACAGAAGATTTTGTGTAATAACTTCCTAACGGCATATCAGATTTTGACGTTATGGTCGTTCTCATCATATGACCCTGATTAATCGAGGTTTCACGTCCATTCAACAGCAAGATCATATTATACAGGAATGCACCTGTATATGAAGGAGTCTACCATTTCTACAGCATCTTTTTTTAATCATGAAAATACTGACATTGGATTGGCACGAGACAGTTTATCGCGAGTAGGCTCGTTGATATCCATATATATAGAGGATAATCATATTTTTGCAACAGGTATAGCAATTATGTTTATCGAGTGGCGTGAAGTGATATTTTAGCAGAATTTGTATTCATGGGTAGGTATATACTAATGGTATAGCTTGTAGGCTGTCGGGACACCTCCAGGTTAACCCTTCCATTTATTTGTGCGGCAACTCATTACAATGGATGTGTATTGCTTTAACCCTTTCACCCCTAAGTAACTGGAATGTATTTTGATATGTTAATTTTGCAACCAATCCAATTGTCACAAAATGGTTTTCAGACTAGTCCATTTATGAAAAGGGGTGTTTTTGTTCTCACAAATATCAAAATTACTTGCAAAAATTGCAGATCCTGATGAGACGGCTCGTTACGCGCTGGCTCATCTGGATCTGCACTGTTTGCATAAACCACTATAGCGGGCTTTCAGGTTCAAAGGGTTAATGTGCAATTCCTTACACATGGTCAAACTGGAGACTGATCACATATGGTCACAGCAGGTATCGCACATTGGGTGGACATTGATCATAATACGGTCACCCTGGCAGTGGATTTAGAAACTAACACAGAGATACAAATATGTTGTTTAATATCTACATAAGTACATTCAAATACAACAGGTATTCAAAGTGTCAATCCCTTCTATGGGATTATAACAGGGGATAATAAGTGTTAGAAATCTTATTCGACACAGTCCCACAAAGCTGTGTTCATTCAATTTCTACCCAGTATAGATCCTGACCAGCCGGAGCATGCACATAGCCTGGTGACGACCAATACGGTTTTCTTGATCCATCAGCATATCTAACCAACCAGATAAGCCAAAACTGGGTTTATAGTCTTTGTACGCTAACTAACTTCAGCATCCAAACACTGATCAGGGCCTACACAGGTTAGTAGTTAGTCAACTGACTATCCATATATAACAGTGCAAACTGTGATCCACTGCATGAACATGGCAGCTGATCAGCATCTACTGTGTTAGAAATGGAATAAGCCCAGTTTTACCAGGTTGTGATGTCCACAGGGAACTGGCCCCGGTCAGACACCGAGCACCACCAACAATGGCCACTATCTATTTGGAACTACCACTAATGTAACAGGGGCCCGTTTCACTAAACTTCGTACCAATAAAATGTTTGTAAGTGAAAAATTATGATAGTCTGTAAATTTCACATTAACAATGTTTTCTTGTAAACAATTATTGGATTTACATTTATTGAGTATAGGCTGCATATGCATGCATGCATGCAGCCTATGCTCGATACATGTCAATCCATCAATTGAAATTTACAGCCGATCCTAAATTTACACTTACGAACATTTTAGTCGTACAAAGTTTAGTGAAACTGGCCCCAGGTGCTCGTACAACAATTGGCTTGGCAAGGCCATGCAAAATCGTACAGCTTCATATGTGGCTGTGACTGGAGAAATGGGTGTTATTGCTTCAGGATGGTCTAACTTGAGATGTACCAGCACTCTCCTGCAGCCTGATACTCTTTATGAGAACCATGATTTTGATTTGATTTAATGGTGTTTGTTTGTTTGTTTATTGGTGTTTAACGGCATATCAACAGCTAAGGTCATGTAAGGCCGGGCAAACGGGTTCAATCCCATTTTAACCTGCTGCATTGGGGGGAAAATTCCAAAATCAGAACTGAATATTTACATCGAGAAACAATATATTCAGCCCTGAAATTAGAATAACCTGACCTGGTGGCAGGTCCATACCACACCAGTCACTTGGCCCCTTCCCCTGAAATAGATTACGAATAAACGTAATACTCACATAAGGGGTATAACCAGATTCAACTGTCACATACAAAATGCCAAAGACGGATGTGAGGGCCAAACCAGGTCTCCAGTAGGAATTCCGGTAAGGATGAACCCCGATCGTTAAATTACCCATTGCTTGCACCCACCTTCCACGGTCTGTCAACAGCTAAGGTAATTTTAGGCTGGGTTAACAGGGTTGAATCCCACATTTCAGCTGTTGTGATGGGGGGAAAATCCCAAAATCAGAACAGAATATTTATAGAGAAAAACAAATTCAGCCATGAAATTAGAAGCCCATTTCTGCCGTCAGTCACATAGGTTGAGCCAATGTATAGGATTGATTGTGTGTTATTTAGCAGAAACAGCAAGTGGAGAAGTACACTGTACTGGTACACCAAAGTGGTCAAACACCTGCCTTAACCACATTTTCTGGACAATATGTGGTACCATTTTGCATGTGCCAGGCAAATAATCTATGGTTTAAAATGTGTATAAAAATCAGAAAGGAGTTGCATTCAATTAAATGAGACACGCCATGTGATTTTGTAGCTAAAAAGATGAGCGATATTTAATAAAAATATTTACAAAATTTACAATTGTTTCCGTAAATGATGTTGAAAGACATTTTCATAGCATTTGTCATTTACAGAAAATATCAGTTTCTGTAAATGTACATGTATATCATGAAAAATCGCACATGTTCTTAGGTACAAAATCAGATAGCGTGTCTCCAATGAACCTGTTGTTGATGACAATAGTAAAGTCCGCTGTTCAGCACGTAACTGGCCTTTTGTACAGTAACTGGTTTCCCTCGGTCCAGCTGGACCGCGACTATAGACGAGACAGACACCTCTATGTATCACAGGACCGCATCCAGCCAGTCGATGCCACACACGTGATTGTCCGATTTCCATGAAATATATTTACAGAAACTGTGAAATTTTTAGTAAATGACGTCGAAAGATGATGAAATTTTGATAGCAATTTGATATGAAAATTTCATCCATTTTCGGCAAATTTCGATATCATTTACAGAAAATATAGTAAATTTTGTGTAATATTTTTCATGAGATATCACATGTTCTTCAGTACAAAATCAGATGGCTTGTCTCAAATATGTTAAAATGACACACCAAACACCCCAATACCAGGACTGACTTGACAACATGTGAATGCTGTATCAGCTAAACAAGTTGGTAAAACCATATCAAACTACATGTACCTGCGAGATGCACAATAAATTATGAATAATAAATAAAACCCAGCTAATACACATTTCTACAGTATAATAACAAATACAAAGCTCTATTGGCAGCAACGAAACCGTTGTTAATGTACGTACGATAAACAATGAAATAGTCTAGAAACCACGGGATTTTAAACCAGGTTTCACTAAACGTCGTACGACTAAAATGTTTGTAAGTGCAGATTTAGAATATTCTGTAAATTTCAATTCATGAATTTACATTTATTGAGCATAGGCTGCATATGCAGCCTATGCTCAATAAATGTAAATCCAATAATTGTTTACAAGAACACACTGTTAATGTGAAATTTACAGACTATCATAATTTTGCCCTTACAAACATTTTAGTTGTACAAAGTTTAATGAAATGGCCCCCAGTTTGGAATTAACTCTTACTGTAGAGTAAGTGTACCTGGATTCGCACACCTCGATTTTTTACTTGTCTTCGGAAAGCCGCATGAATAATCAAACATGTAAATTATTGGTGTGTGCGAAGCCACAAACACTGTGCAAAGCCAGGTACACTTACTCTAAGTGTACACTACTCTTTTTACATTAGTTGCATATATGAATCTTCATGTTCCACACTCCAAACTCAAAACAACTGGAATACATATGATACTTCACGGCAGGTAGATATTTGATCAAGTGATTGGTTGGAGTTTTATGTAAGTTCAACAGAACGGATTATTTGTTTATCGAGTGATGTATGAACTGTGATATTTTCTGTAAATGACATTGAAAGATGACGAAATTTACATAGCGAATGCGGAATTGAATTCCGCATTTGCTATGAACATTTCGTCAACTTTTGATGTGATTGACTGAAACTCGTAAATCTTATAATTATGTTTCACGAAATATCTTTAGGTACAAAGTCACATGGCATGTCTCATACGTGGGAATGTACATGTAATATACACCAATAAATGCACAACTACGACTTGTCTCCGTGGACTTGGATGCCCCACGCATGTCACACCTTAAACAAACAGGCCACAGGCCGACACAATCAGGGGCAAACACTTTATTCTGGTCAATTATCCCTGATGTACCCCAATCTCGTGCTCAAATGTGGCTGTGACTGAAGAAATGGGGCTTATAGTATTGCGACCAGTGTACATCCAGATCAGCCTGTGCATCAATGAAACACCTAATATAGACAAGCAATATAGAGTGTTATCGGGCTACATGAGTGTGCTATTTGACCCATAAGCCCCATTTCTCTAGTCACAGCCACAAAAGAGGAAGTCAGGTTGGTTGACTTTTTTTTTCCAATCAAACTTTCTCATTTTGAGTACAAACTTCAAGCACACACTCAAACGTTTCATAACAACCTTAACTTGCAAATGCTATCTTGTTATTTTTGTATTTTATTTTTAAATAGAAAACATTACATTGATGGACAAGAGTAAAATGAAATGCCCATGCCAGAAATATGGCGGCACATAAACAGGACATATAAATGTAATTTCCAAACATGACATAAATGACGAACTGAGCACTGCAGATCAATATTTGATCATGGAATCCAATTTGGAGGGAGGTAAAAGGAAGTGCATGCAATCAGATATTAATGTGCCCCATCTCTGTCCACAATATACCAGTAAACATAACTATCCTTCTCGTTAACCTGTTCAACACTCCAGACCTCTATAGCAGTGTTTGCAAACACAGTGTAGATCCAAATCATGATCTGCACTTCTTTGCAAGAAATTTTCATTTTTTTTACACACCCACTTTTTATATTAAGTAGACTACCGGTAGTCTGAAATTCATTTTGTGACAATTGGATTGGTCAGAACAATAACATATCACAGTCCATTCCATTTATTTAGGGTTCAAAGGTAAACCAACACATACAGGGACACATGTGATGGATGTAGATTGTTAGCCATCCTGCCATGTTTGGAAACTACACAGGTATAATACTGGATTATCACAACAACAATACAGCTATCACAGTCGGTATATCTACATGTATATCTACGGTTTGTATATCTTTAATTGGTAGATAATTGGTAGATCTATCATACAGGCACACAGGTAGTATGTACAGGGAGCACAATGTAAAACTAAATTATCATAAAAATATCGTAATATACAAGTATTTAAATAATAAATATATATAAATACATGTATGTATAAAATGGATGGAAGTTGGAATGAGACCATAACTATTAAAAAGTGTCATTACAAAATGATTATGAGAGTTACCATACATATGGGGCACCGGTGGGAGAATGCTTCCCCCAGTGCTTGTGACTCACACCGAATGCACGTGTACTGGGGCCGACACTGCTGTGAGCAGTGTCGGCCCCAGTACACGTGCACTCGGTCAACTCGCGGGGCCAGCAATGTTCACAATTCAGTCAACAAGTAGAGAAGACCGGGCTAGTGTCCTTTGATATCAAGTTCATCAGGCAAGGCTAGGAAGAGCGTAGCCAAGTAATACATACCGCTTGTGAGCAGAGCCTGATAAAGTAGATATCAAAAGACACTAGCCCTGTATTCTATTTATCAGGTAATGTTTTATGACAGAATGAGCAGATCACACATAACATTTTTTTTAAAAGAATACAGACTTCTTTACGTTGCATCATTACTGATGTCATTCAGTAGTCATGTGACGTTGTTCGACCAGTGAAACACACCCGGTAGTTGTGATTACGATGTGACCCAGATATGCGTATCTCATCAATGCAGGATACGACAATTGTTTATCAGTAAGTCTGTATTAGGTCAATGCAAAGCTCAGTACCTGATAACGTTTGAATTGCTAACATACTGAACATACAGGGAATGCCATGATCTCCCCTGTAGCCTATTTCACCAACATTACAAAGTATACTTATCTAGCAAAGTATACTTTGAGGGAGAAATTTTCAATTTATTGATAAATTTATTAATTTTTATTAAACTGAATTTATTACATTATCACAGCCATTTTGGCTGTGATAATGTAATAAATTCAGTATAATAATTCTGCATCCTTTTAATCATCAAATACATGCAGTCGTTAGTTCTGTATGAAATAATGCATTTCGGGAAAGATAAATGATTACTCCCTCAAAGTATACTTTGCTAGAAAAGTCTACTTTGCAATGTTGGTGAAATCAGCTACTGGTCACAGCCATATAGGGGTCTAAGTTAGCAGACAGTCGATGGCCCATACGTATGGTGTACAGTAGCAGCAAAATGTAAACTGAACAAGACCCTATAAAAGAGATTCTCCTTTATTAAACCTGGAATGCTTAATTTTCATGTAAGTTCATATAATTGGTGCAAAAATTACAACTTTTGCCATCATTTTAGACCAAGTACACATGTGACTGACAAATGGGGCTTATGGGCTTTGTGACCAGTGTAGATCCAGATCAGCCTGTGCATCCGCACAGTCTGATCAGGACCTGCACTGTTCACCATTCCATCAATCGTGATGCTTCTATTAAGCCTTATTGATGGTTTAAGGCTACACGAGTGTGCTATTCGATCCAACAGGAACAACACTGGTCACAAATAACATAAGCCACCTTTCTCCAGTCACTGCCACATACATGTATATGTAAAGCTACAAAATGATACTTCTGTGGAGAGAAGACAAATTGCCGGTTTTGCCTAAATCTCGTCTTCATGGAAGTAAGGATGTGCTGTAACATGTAACAAGTCGGACAAATACATACACCACAACATGAACATGGCAGTGACCGTCACCAACTGTGCAGCGGTTATTTAGTGCAACATGACTGTAGCTAATGTCGCTGCAACACATTTCATTTACAACTTTTCTAATTACAATTTTCAATTCTGAATAAAGAAATGTGTATGTTGTTACCGCAAGAAGGTTCCAATGAGTGGTAACAACAACAAAAAAAATGGAATATCTTCCAGACCACTATCTTGTGTCAGGCGCTCTCATCACATGGCGCCCGGAACAATCCTGTTATTTAAGGATAGATTTACCAAGATACGCATATCCTCCCATACTCAAAAGAATATATTTTGAAAGTTTGTCAAAACGGATTAGATGTTGACATGAAATGTGTTAAGCACTGGCTGTATAACCCTGTATAGCTGGTGTCGCCGTCACTTCCATTCCCAGCTGTGGCCAACATCGTAACTTCCTACGGCTGTAGTCGCCGCTGACATTCTGTAAACAGACGGGCAGACATGAGCACATTGCTAAATATACACAATATCATATGATCCAAACTACTCGGCTAGCATGACATAGTATACATTATCACATGGGGGATATTGGCCAAGAATGATTTCAAATGTTGGCAAGAATTTCAGAGTTTGGAGATTTTGACAACATTCGATATCATTTGTGAAAATATCTATTTCACAATCGAAGAGGTCAGTGGAAGAAGGGGGCTAACTCCTTGGGAGTTAGCCCCCCTTCTTCTACTGGCCCCTTCAATCACTTTATTCTCATTAATACATCACAATAATTGACTTGTAAAGTAGAAGTTAAACAATTCTGTCAAGATATTATCCAAACTGAGATATTAACGACCGACAGATGTTCAGTTGTATTTAGTATTGTATGTAAATGCTGCAGCGCAGGTTTTGAAAACCGCTATGACTTTATCATAATATACTCTCGTCAATTCCCTTCCCACGAGCAAACCTATTGAGGAATTCATCATCGGACATGGACATTGGAGTGATAGATTCATCATGACCTTTCGGCAGTCGCGACGGCGGAGTCTGTGGCCGGCGTTTTGGACTCTTGCTCGTCGTTGTTGAAATTCTGACGCGGTGATTGTTGTTGTTGTTGTTTTTCCTCATCGGTGAGCGTGATCGCGACGTCCGGCGTATGTTCTCCACATTCTTCTCAAACTCGGACACCTGCCACAGACAGATGGACAGACGTTATCACCGAGGCAAAAACAACAAGGCATACAATAGAATCAAGGCTTGCCGAGGATACCCTACCGTTTCCGAGCATAGCCTGATAAACTTGATATCAACCTGATAAAGTGATATTTACTGAATGTGAAGATGTTATTCACTGTCACCTCCATGGTAACACGAGTTGTAATACTAACATATATTAGCATTATCTAGGAAATAGTTAACTAGTAATACGTGTCATGGAATGCAAAGTGTGTGTAAGAGGTGTTCTCCGCGTGTTCACATTACATGACAAAGTGTGTGTAAGAGGTGTTCCCGCTGTTCACATTACATGACAAGTGGTGTAACGAGGGTGTTCTCCGCTGTTTCACATTACATACAAAGTGTGTACAAGAGGTGTTCTTCTTCGCGTGTTTTCACATTACATGACAAAGTGTGGTGAGGGTTCTCCGTGTTCACATTCAGACAAAGTGTGTAGAGGTGTCCGCGTTTCACTTACAGACAAAGTGTGTGTAGTTCCCCGCGTGTTCACATTACATGACAAAGTGTGTGTAAGAGGTGTTCTCCGCGTGTTCACATTACATGACAAAGTGTGTGTAAGAGGTGTTCTCCGCGTGTTCACATTACATGACAAAGTGTGTGTAAGAGGTGTTCTCCGCGTGTTAACATTAACTTGGACAAAGTGTGTGTAAGAGGTGTTCTTCGCGGTGTTCACATTACATGACAAAGTTGTGTAAGAGGTGTATTATCGCGTGTTCACATTACTGACAAAGTGGGGTGTAAGAGGTTCTCCGCGTGTTACATTACATGACAAAGTGTGTGTAAGAGGTGTTACTCGCGTGTTCACATTTACTTGACAAAGTTGTGTGTAAGTGGTGTTCTCGCGTGTTCATCATTCATGACAAAGTGTGGTGCTAAGTGTGTGTTCTCCGCGTGTTCTCAAAAAAATTTACATGGTCCTCATGTGTGTGTAAGAGGTGTTCTCCGAGTGTTCACATTTACATGACAAATGTGAAAGAGGTGTTCTCCGCTGTGTTCACATTTACAATGAACAAGTGGGTGTGTTAAGGAGGTGTTCTTCCGCCGTGTTAAATTACATGACAAATGTGTGTAAGAGGTGGTTCTTTCGCGGTGTTCACAATTACTTGACCAAATGGTGTAAGAGGTGTTCTCCGCGTGTTCCACATTACAAATGAACAAAGTGTTGTGTAATTGAGGTGTTCTCCCGCGTGTTCAAATTACCATGACAAATGTGTTAGAGGTTGTTCTTCCGCTTGTTACATTACATGACAAAATGTGTAAGAGGTTGTTTCTCCGCGTGTTCACATTACATGACAAATGTGTAAGGAGGTCGTTCTTCCGGTGTTTTCACATTACAATGACCAAATGTGTAAGATGGGTGATCTCCGCGTGTTCACATTACATACAAATGTGTAAGAGGGGTTCTTTCCCGCGTGTTCACATACATGACAAAGTGTGTGTAAGAGGTGTTCTCCGCGTGTTCACATTACATGACAAATGTGTAAGAGGTGTTCTCCGCGTGTTCACATTACATGACAAAGTGTGTGTAAGAGGTGTTCTCCGCGTGTTCACATTACATGACAAATGTGTAAGAGGTGTTCTCCGCGTGTTCACATTACATGACAAATGTGTAAGAGGTGTTCTCCGCGTGTCACTTACATGACATAGCTGACACAAATTGTGTAAGAGGTGTTCTCGCGTGTTAATTCACATTACATGACAAATGTGTAAGAGGTGTTCTCCGCGTGTTCACATTACATGACAAATGTGTAAGAGGTGTTCTCCGCGTGTTCACATTACATGACAAAGTGTGTTTGTCCAAAAGAGGTGTTTCTCCGCGTGTTCAACATTACATGAAAAATGTGTAAGAAGGGTGTTCTCGCGTGTTCACATTACATGACAATGTGTGAAGAGGGTGTTCTCGTGTTTTTTTCACATTACCATGACAAAAAGATTGTGTTTGTAAGAGGTGTTCTCCGCGTGTTCACATTACATGACAAATGTGTAAGAGGTGTTCTCCGCGTGTTCACATTACATGACAAAGTGTGTGTAAGAGGTGTTCTCCGCGTGTTCACATTACATGACAAAGTGTGAAGTATTGTTTCTCCGCGTGTTTCATTACATGACACAGTGTGTTGTAAGAGGGGTTCTCCGCGTGTTCACATTACTTGACAAATATGTGTAAGAGTGTTCTCCGGAGGTTCACATGACAATGACAAAAGTGTGTGTAAGAGGTGTTCTCCGCGTGTTCACATTACATGACAAAGTGTGTGTAAGAGGTGTTCTCCGCGTGTTCACATTACATGACAAAGTGTGTGTAAGAGGTGTTCTCCGCGTGTTCACATTACATGACAAAGTGTGTGTAAGAGGTTATTCTCCCGCGTGTTCACATTATACAGGACAATAAAAAGTGTGTGTAAGAGGTGTTCTCCGCGTGTTCACATTACAGACTTAACGACAAAGTGTGTAAGTGTTGTTCTCCGCGTGTTCACATTACATGACAAATGTGTAAGAGTTCTCCGCGTGTTCATTAATACAGTGTGTGTAAGAGGTGTTCCTCAAAGCGTGTTCACATTACATGACAAAGTGTGTGTAAGAGGTGTTCTCGTAGTGTTACTTCATGACAAAGGTGTGTCGTGTTACATTAGATGACAAAGTGTGTGTAAGAGGTGTTCTCCGCGTGTTCACATTAGATGACAAAGTGTGTGTAAGAGGTGTTCTCCGCGTGTTCACATTAGATGACAAAGTGTGTGTAAGAGGTGTTCTCCGCGTGTTCACATTAGATGACAAAGTGTGTGTAAGAGGTGTTCTCCGAGTGTTCACATTAGATGACAAATATATATTGTGTCTTGATAAGTTTACTCTCATGCTTACATCCCATAGTTACAATGCTGCTCCGATATTCCGTTATTTATACAATTCTCATTCGCAAATAATTAATATTCTACTTCAGATGTTCAACAGAATGCTTCAGAAAAGCTTTCTAATAATGTATTTTTATTCAGATAGTGATATGCAGTTATGCGGCTGTGACTGGAGAAATGGGATGAATGTGTTTTGCGACCAGTGTAGATCCAGATCAGCCTGTGCAACCGCACACACTGCATCCGCACACACTGCATCCGCACAGTCTGATCAGGATCCACACTGTTCACCATTCCATTAATGAAACATATGTTATGCTTCCAACAAGCACTATAGATCGTTATAAGGCTACAGGAGCGTGCTATTTGACCAGGAGCTACACTGGTCACAAATCATATAAGCTCCATTTCTCCAGTCACAGCCACTTATGAGTTATAACCAAAGTCTGGGACAACCGTCGTCCTATGTATATGTACCTGGACGTTGTTCAGGTTGGCCACCCTGATCTCGTCCTGTAGCGCCCGCATGGTGTCCTGTAACCTGGGAAACGAGAGGTAATACTATCACTGCCACGCACCTTTATATAAACATGAATGTTACACATGTATGTGCAAAATCAAAACTATTAAGTTTTTGTGTTACAGACGGATGGACGGACGGACAGACAAACGAAAACTATACACTTCGTAATGCCAGGGGTATAATTAAAAATGTTGATGCTTTAGGCTACAGAATGTGCACATAGTGGCTGCTTTGTACATTCTCAGAAGGAAAGAGTTATAATTTGTTTTATTAACCGTACAAACGTAACATTTATTATAATGTAAATATACCAACCTTAAATATCGCTCTTCTATTCGTTCCTTTTCTTTTTCCTTGAATAAACAAACATAAAATATGTAAGGTATGTAAAGATGTATACCAGTGCTTGTGTGGTGCATCCTCTATACCGAACTAACTCGGGTATTGCCTCCATTACGGCATCTTCAGATTTCGCGGTATTTTCTGTTCAGAGCACATACGCTCTGAAATTTCTGTCAACGTTCAATGTCATTTGTCACTGGGACTCGAGATATGGGGCTTACGGGATTTGTGACCCGTGTAGCTCGTGATCAAATAGCACACTCCTGTAGCCTGATAACAATCTATATTGCATGACAGGTGCTTCATTAATGGAATGGCGAATAGTGCAGGCCCTGATCAGACTGCGCGGATGCGCAGGCTGATCTGGGGCTACACTGGTCGCATAAACCATAAGCTACATTTCTCCAGTCACAGCCACATCTAAGAATAGAAGTTTATGATCAGGTGAAGCTAGCAAATGTGTTGGAATCTGGGGCTTGAGAAGGAATTCCTACCGTTTTCGAGCCGAGCATGGTATTCTATTTATCAGGTAACATATTGTACTGGGAAATGCACATGTATAGGAATATTTTTGTTGATAGAACATTGTTTACATTGCGTCATCACACTGATATCATGCAGATTGTCCAGTGAAGTGATTCGCTCAATAAAACGGCAGCAAAAGAAGTTTTAGTGTGCTGATTGACATCGATTCAGAACTAATGCCTCATACAGCACTTTGTCATTGGTCAGCGAGTATTTAGTCAATGTGCACCTACTAGCTGGTACCTGACAAAACATCTATTCATCTACAACACAAGCTAAACTTTTGATATTAACGAAAATGTAAAACAGTCCAGAAAGTAACATTAATGCAAACAATTTGTCTATCATGCTTCCATCAATATTTCTTCTGTATATCTTTCACAGGACTGAAACAGCAGATGCACACATGTCGAATGTGCCAAGGCATTTGATAGTCAGGTCGACCTTGACCTAGGGCATTGGGGTCATATGGAAGTGCTATAGAATTAAAATATGTTTGATGATAACCAAGCATGTCACGTTGCAGAGTGATGGTGTACTTACGCGGAGTCCCTCGATGTCCTCTATGATCTGTTGTTTCTGTGACTGGTGGTGGCGCGCCTGCTCGTCCTCACGTACCCGCCGAGTCTCTAGCTCATCCGTCAGGTCCAGAATGTGCTCCTGTAGGTCGGATATGCAGACATGACACATGTGGGCCAGACACTATACAGGTCATTACTGAAAAGGCCTTATTTTTCAGGAGTAGCCAACTTATTTTGGTATTTGCAAATAGTGTAGATCCAGATGAGCCGGCTCATGATGAGCCGTCTCATCAGGATCTGCACTTTTTGTATTAAAGTAATTTTCACATTTTTGAGAACAAAAACGCCCCCTTTTCATAAATGGACTAGTCTGAAAATCATTTTGTGACGTTTGGATAAAAATCGATTCCAGTTACTTAGTTTAAACAATATTTTATTGGCAAATGTACAATATACATGTTACATAACAAAATACAAGGATTTGAAAACAAGCTAGAAGCTTATATGAATTCATCTCCCTACAAGATATAAGACAGTGTAACATACAAATCATATGTAGTGCGCATTGCAATATACAAATTTGACTGATTATATTGTTTATAAACGTAGTGTTAGACAAGGAACAAAGATAATATAATGAAATAAAAAAGAGAGGAAAGGAGTGGTGATTTTGATGGTGAGAGCTGATCGGATAACCTCTGTTAACTGACTGTACCATGCGTCTTACTACTCGGAGCTGCCGGCGCGACTTATGATGAAGACGATGCGTAGTATTTCCCCCCCTCCCAGCAATACATTTTGGTCTGACATATAATGATGAATATAGTTAATACGATTAGAACCGCATAGTTGCTGTAATATATTTGTGAACTTGTAGGACACGTTGTCTCTAATGAAAGGTGCTCATTTCCGTTTAAAAGATTATCGGCAATTACTGGACAATCCAGCCCAGCTAAATATTGTTGACGCTGTAGTTCATAGTTTGTGCATGCTGTTAGGTAGTGGTCTACAGTCTCTTGTGATCCACAAGAACATAAAGGGGAATCTACTATTGATTTTCGGTATAGGTCGTAGTTGAGCGAGCTACAAGCTAGTCGTAGGCGAGCGTGCAATATTTGGTCTCTCCTGTTGCCTATGTTAAAAAGTTGTGTTGATTTAGATGTATTTTTGTTCATTCGATACTTAAAGATGGATAGGCTAGGTGAGTTTCTAATTTCTGCAGGTAATGTGTTCCATTCGCGTATAGCAGACGGTAAAAATGAGTTATTGTACATTTGAGTGCGGCAAGGAATATGTGGAATATCATCCGCGTTGCGAAGGGCGTAGCGATTTTGTACTTGAGTCGGTATAAGAGTATGTAGATAATTAGGTGTAAGATTATTTTTCATTTTAAAGAGTTGTATTAGTTTATGTTTTCTTCTTCTGGTACTTAGCGTTTCCCATTTTAAGTCGCGATATAAATTTTCTATACTGCATAGTTTTGTGGCTCCTGTTACTATTCGCGCGGCTTCATTTTGAATTGCGTCCAAATCATTTTTCAGTTCACAAGTGCAATTGTCCCAAATGACATCGCCGTATTCTATGAGAGGTCGAATGGATGAGAAGTATAAACGTTCAAGACCCGATCTATTTAGGAGGAATTTCAATGAAAGTAGGATGCCAATTCGTTGCCATGCTTTATTTATGCAGCGGGAAATGTGTGTTTTCCATTTACCATCTTCTGATAATGTTAAACCTAGGTGTGTATGTTCACTAATGGGGTTTAGTGTTACATTGTTCATGATAAGATCTGGGTGTTGCGGTTTGTTTGTTTTCGAGATAAAAACATTGTTTCCGTTTTTAATGGTTTAAACGTGACCAACCAGTCTCGCGACCACTGATTAATTGTTTTGAGGTCATCGTTAAGAGAAATGGCGGAGGTGTTCGGGTCGTCGACTATGATGTATAAGCTCGTGTCATCGGCAAAAAGTCTAATATTCGATTTGATTTCCGTGACTATATCATTTATATAAAGTAAAAAGAGGAGTGGGCCTAGGATAGACCCTTGAGGAACGCCGGCATTAATAGTGGACCAGTGGGATGAAGAGTTTGCGTAAACTACTCTCTGTTGCCTGGAAGATAGATAAGATGTAAACCATCGGTGCAAATTGCCAGTAATGCCTGCTGAAGACAGCTTATAAAGAAGGCCACGGTGCCAGACCCTATCAAAAGCTTTCGATATATCACAAAAAACTGCACGAACTTCTTTGCCGTCATCCAAAGCCTTACATATATCATTATATACATATAGTAACTGGTTTACTGTTGAGTCTCCTTTGACGAACGACCCGATTGGAATGGTGTGAGAATATTATTATTAACTATATAATTATATAGATACTTATGGATACAGCGTTCCATGAGCTTCTCGATACAGCTTAAGAGTGATATAGGCCGATAATTTTGTGGATTTGAAGGATCATTCTTTTTGAATATTGGGATGACGTTAGCTAGTTTCCATGAACATGGAAATTGCGAGGAGTTGATTGATATATTGAATATTAAAGAAAGAGGTGATGAAAGCTCGTTTGCACCTTCTCTCAATAGGCGAGGACTTGTAAGGTCTGGACCACATGCTTTGGACGGGTCGATACGGGATATAGCGTCACATATATCTCTTTGTGATATGTGAATAGAAGATATGTTGTGTTGGGGTAACGTAAGAGGTGGTAAAACTTGGTTACTGTCATCAATAGAAGATTGTTTACAGAAGTAGGCGTTCAGCATCTCTGTTTTTTCGAGGTCAGAATTGGCTTCAGTTCCATTTTCTATAAGTATTGGTATTTGTGGGGATGAGCCGGCTTTGTCTGTTAGTTGCTTGGCTATTTTAAACCATGTTTTTGCTAGAATGTCACTCGTATTGATTGTTTCTATCAATTTGTTTTTATGTTCTAATTTGCACTTTCGTAGGAGGCTTGTCACTTCGTTTCTTATTTTTCTGAAGTTGGCCCAGGCGCTTTCGGTTTTACACGATTTTGCTTTTTTGTGGAGTCTATGTCGTTTTTTTATTAGTCGGCGTAAGCTATTATTAAACCATGGGATATCATTAGGTCTAATAGTTACAAGTTTATTTGGTATAGATTTGGATGCAGCATCAGTAATTATATCGGTTAATGACTTTATCGTTGTTTCAATATCGTCAGGTTGAATTAAGTTAGCCCAGTTATGATTTTTTAGTATATCTCTATAAGCGTTAAAATCTCCTCGGTCATAAAGCCAAATTCATCTCTTATAGATTGATATTTTGGGCTTATTAAATTTCATTACACAAACGATTGGGCAATGAAATCGGACAAGATCTGGTATAAATGGATCCGCGACAAAGCTGGTGAGAATCTGGTCTGTGTGTTTTATGAACATTAGGTCGATGAGGGATGATGAGTGCTCCGTGTAGTGTGTTGGTGAAGTAATTAACTGCTCGGCATTATACGAAGATATGAGCCTGTTAATTTTGTTAGATGTTGAGTTAAGTGTGTTAATATTAAAATCGCCTGCTATCAGGATATTGTCACACGTTTCGTTAAATGCACGATCAATGTTTTCTTCCATTAACGTCCAGTGAGCATTATTCGAGTCTGGTGGCCTGTATATGCCACCAATTAATAGTTTACGTTGGTGAGTGTTTACTTCGATCCAAACTGATTCAATGCCGTTTAAGTTTAGATCGCTGCGTTGTTTAGAATAAAAGTGAATTCCGAACGTATATAGCTACTCCGCCACCAATTCTGCCTATTCTGTCACACCGAAAAGGAGGATTAAAGTTAGGTATGCACAGTTCTGTATTTAATGTGTCTGGTGTAAGCCAAGTTTCGGTGAATATTAAGATATCATAAGGTTGAGCCTCTACTTCTAATATGTCGATTTTGTGCTTTATGCTTTGTATATTAAGGTGCATTATGCTCAGTCCACTATTTATGAGTTTGGAATATGAAGATGCTGAGTCGTTTAGGGAGGAGTCATTATCTGGAGCTGGTCCCGGGTTTGGATGTATATCACCTGCTAAAATGAGGAGTAGTTTAGTAAGTGATGTTAAGGTTGTCCCCTGCAAGATGAATGCGAGTATAGATAGGGCAGTAACCAATATAAATATGGCTAATGTTTGACGTGTAAATGTTTTGTTGCGTTCGAGTTTTATCTGGTTTGGTGTACACCTATGGTTTGTTAATTGTGTCAAGCGACACAGGTTTGTGGTAGATTCAAGTGCGTGTTTTATGCTAAGTACATTTACGGTTGATTGTGCTATTCCGCGAAGAAGTATGGTGGTCAATATGAGCCAGATAAGTGGTTTCGGATAAAGCCGTCTATATTGCCATCGCGCGCCTGTCGCACCACTATCGCCGCGAGCCCAGGGCAATCTCGGGGAGGTCAGCTTAGGTTTAAATGTGGTCAGTATACTTACTATCCCGAGTCCGCCCGGGGCACAACGACAGCAGCACGACAGACATCGACACCCCGCAGCATAGACGCATACAACAACAACATAACAGAGCCCCCCGAATCAGCAGTCACCAGATATGTTGGGATAATAATAATCTCAACATGAGAGTTATTGAAAAAAGAAAACATGTAACAACATAGTGAGGAGTTGTTCGACTTCATGGTGTTAGTCTTATGCGATTATGAAATTGTGTTAGTGTCCATTCCACAATATATTGAAAGGAAGTGGGTCAGAAAAAATAACTCAATAGTAAATAAGTCACTAGTTTCAAGCATAAAACTGCAGACATAATGGGTTTTGGGTGCGTACTCATACTTATAATGGTCACAATGGCGCTGAGTGGTTGGTGTAAGAACCGCGGAGCAGATGCCTGTATTCCCGTTGTAGTCATACTCGTAATTAGTAATATTACATTACTTCAAGTGAACTTGCTTACGCGTAATAGTAAGGGTTTTGCTGTGACATGGAATAGTTGGTCAGCTCAACCTCATGATCGTGTCATACATTTCAAGACGATACGCCATACCGTGTACATATGTATTTTAGTCGGAATCCCCCTCCAGTTACTTAGAGATGAAAGCAGTTGTATGATGCATAAATCAATGTCATCTTTCATCACTGACATACGAGGAATTGGTATGGCGGACAAGCAATAAAGCATACATTTTTAAAGCAGAAATAAATGGATATCCTTATAACACAAATATCTGAATTCTGCATCTTACACCACCGACCCCCATAAGGTTCATTTTTATGCATCGGTGCGACTTCTGAAAATTATCTGCGATTTTCTATTAACTCTTAGACCGCTACACACAACAATTGTCATCTGCTGTTGCCTTATATTTTGGCCATGGTTCGACAGCATTTCAGAATCATTTCCAATGGAAATGATTCTAAAGTGCTGTCAAATCATGTTGTAAATTATTGTAAAGTGCTGTCAAAGCATGTTTTTGATGCTAAAAATGGAAAATAGAAAATAAACAGCAGACAACAACAAATTAAGATAGCGGTGCAAGGGTTAAATTAAAATTGGTAAATATAAAGGACAACATATCAAGATTCACAATTCCATATTTGCTATGGATTTTTTTATCACTTTCGAACACCATTTACAACTTGATTTATTAATTGAATGGACACACACAGATACAACACCTTCATCACAATTCTGATTTTGAGTTATTGATGTCACAATTTTGATTCCAATCAAATTATAACAAAATTTACAGATATTCGATTTGAGAAACTGTTGGTTTTATCCACATGTATGACGTGAGAAGTTTTCTGCCCTACCTCAAGGGTCTCCACGGCCTGTAGGTTCTCTATCTCACGCGACGCCAGCTCTGAAACAACACGGGGGAATAATCTCACCACATAATTACAGCAAGTCACGTGATCAGGTATTTAAATCTCACACTAAAAATCAAAGATTTGTTGAGGTCAAGCTCAGCCAAGAAAACCACATTTACTGTGTTCAGAGTGTAATTTACCATGCATGGTGTGTACTTACCCTGTCAAGTGGGTACTTTACAATGTTTAGCATGTAATATACTGTTTTTTTTACTGTAATTTACCATGCGTGGTGTGTACTTACCCTGCCAAGTGGGTACTTTACAATGTTTAGCATGTAATATACTGTTTTTCTATACTGTAATTTACCATGCGTGGTGTGTACTTACCCTGTCAAGTGGGTACTTTACAATGTTTAGCATGTAATATACTGTTTTTTTTTACTGTAATTTACCATGTGTGGTGTGTACTTACCCTGTCAAGTGGGTACTTTACAATGTTTAGCATGTAATATACTGTTTTTTTTACTGTAATTTACCATGCGTGGTGTGTACTTACCCTGTCAAGTGGGTACTTTTTACATGTAGAATGTATATCTGTTTTTTTTTACTGTAATTTACCATGCGTGCGGTGTGACATTACCCTGTCAAGTGGGTACTTTACAATGTTTTAGCATGTAATATACTGTTTTTTTTTTACTGTAATTTACCCCGGCATGTGGTGGCGTGTACTTACCCCTGTCCAAGTGGGTACATTACAATGTATAAATTTACTGTTTTTTTACTGGGCATGTATTTAATGGGGTTTTTTTTACTGTAATTTACCATGCATGGTGTGTATAAGCCTGTCAAGTGGGTACTTTACAATGTTTGGCATGTAATTTACTGTTTTTTTTACTGTAATTTACCATGTGTGGCGTGTACTTACCCTGCTAAGTGGGTACTTTACAATGTTTGGTATGTAATTTACTGTGTGTATTTTACCGTGTTTGGCGTGTGCCAGTTCGTCGAGCACCTCCTCGCGGCGAGCCAGCTCACACAGCAGGTATTTTCGGTCCGTCTCGTTACACGTGAGGGCCTCGCGCAGCTCCTTACGCACCTTCTGCTCATACGTGATCTTCTCCCGCGTCTGGTTCCGCAGCCACTTCATCTTCAGCTGCGACACACAGATACGCATAATGTCTCACTGCCAAACATAGACATTCACCATAAACAGCACAATGTATTTCATATTCTGACACTGATGCTTAAAAATTAAAGAAAGTTCAAAAGTTTATATAAAAATAAAAAAAAAATAAAAAAAAGTATTTGATACATAATAATTATCTTCATTTCTATCAAAGCCCTGGTGGTGTGCAGTGTGTTGTCTAAACAGGTCTATAGCATTTACAATAACTACATCAGTACTTACTTTGATATCGGTAAGAAAGTTCCCATTTGTGGCTCCCTTCACAGCACTAATTGTCTGCAAGCAACAGTAGTCATGGTATTAGTCATGCTATACAATCGTTCTAGCACAAGGTGAGAGATTGAGAGCCATCCATGGATGCTCAGACTCTTACAGTAAGCAGACAAAAGGAGGCCCAGTATTGCTTATTTTATTTACTATTACTAATTCATGTTGTCCATAATATATTCACAAGGAACAAGCTCAAAGATGCTATGTGTATGAGGCAACAAATTATGGATCAGAGACGATTTGTGCAATACTGCAAAATAGTATAAATACCATGCAGTGGCATAAGACATTTAGAGATGTGAGGCATTATTAATACCATGTGTGTAGTTATGATTATGGTATTTGCGACCAGTGTAGACTCAGATCAGCTTGCGCAAATACATAGTCTGATCAGAGCCTGCATTGTTTTGCAGTCAGTAGAATCACCAGTATAGATCCTCATCAAACTGCAGTTGTGAGCTAGGAGCAGGAGCTAGACTGGCCATATAAGCTCCATTTGTCGTTGACGGCCACATATGTGGCTGCAAATTGAGAAATATGGCCGATGGTCTTTGCGACAAATGTAGACCCAGATCAGCCTGCGTATCCACGCAGTCTGATCTGGTTCTACAATGTTTGTCATTAAGTCAAGTAATCACCATCCATGCTTCAACAACAATAAAGGTCCATATAACGATTCAGGAGGATGCTATCTACAAGATACAGCGGGTCCCCTCTAAACCCAACACCATGGGCACCCCATTGTGCATAATGTAAATGAGTTTCAGTGTAAATTATGTCATTGTCATGTATGCTTATAACAGGAAATGACAAACATTGTCAATCAAGTGCTTAATTGCAGTGGAACCTTTCTAAAACGGCCACCCTGGGGACATGCCAGGGTGTCCGGTTTAGAGACGTTCCACTATAGTTATCGTTTGTTCCAATCCTCTTCACCCTGTTCATCTATCTATATTGATGTCAATTGTTATTCAATAAAATATGTGTATACTATAAGAAACTTTGTACGACTAAAATTATGATAGTCTGTAAATTTCACATTAACAGTGCTTTCTTGTAAACAATTATTGGATTTACATTTATGGAGCATTTATGTTCCATAAATGTAAATCCATGAATTGAAATTTCCAGTCTATCCTAAATTTGCATTTAAACATAAACGTTTTAGTCGTACAAAGTTTAGTGAAATGGGCCCCTGGACTGGCCAAAATTTGCACAAGTCCCATTTCTCCCGTCACAGCCACAGGTGTGGCGGCTTACCTTGAACTTCTCTATACTGCCAGTGGACATGATGTCCATCAAGGAGTCCACCTCGGCCATCATGTCCTGCAGCAGGTTCTGTGGGCAAAGGTAACAAGAGGTCATATATGGCCACCACTACCACCTGTGCTAATCTTGCCAATATTGAAATTTATTTTTATTTCAAATTACTTGACTATTGTGCTGGAAATCAAGAAGCTTGATTGGCTGAGCCTGAGCTGTGCTACAACTCAGCCAATCAAACTGCTTGATTGTGGGTTGAGATTGTCAATAGATGTTGAGAAACGAGGACATATTGGCAAGATTAACGCAGGCGGTTGTTTATGTCCTGTCGGTTTACATAAACATAAACTCACGTAACCAGCTAAGTCACAGGCATCACAGTATTATAGTTATATTTGGATATGTGCTAATTCATTTGGAACATGTTAGACAATGTACATGACCGATTAAAGACATTCTATTTCTTTTTGAAAACTATCATTTATATTTGCATATGTTCGCCCAAGAAAAATAAACGAAAGATGCAATTATGAACAACGTTTAAGCAATTAGTGAATGGGTTTAACGTCCTGCAACAGTGAAGGTCATATAGGGGCGGGACCTCGGCTTCATGTCTCATCTGAATGACCAGAGATGGAAATACTATTTTTCACACCTAGGGTGGGGATTGAACCCACAACCTCTAGTATTGAAGTCCAGGGGCCCGTTTCACTAAACTTTGTACGACTAAAATGTTTGTAAGTGTAAATTTAGGATCGTCTGGAAATTCCAATTGATGGAATTACATTTATTGAGCATAGGCTGCATATGCAGCCTATGCTCAATAAATGTAAATCCAATAATTCTTGACAAGAAAACATTGTTAATGTGAAATTTACAGACTATCATAATTTTTCACTTACGAACATTTTTGTCATACAAAGTTTAGTGAAACGGTCCCCAGTGCTCTAACAGCTAGGCCACAAGGCATTCCTCAACTTTTAAGCGAGAGAAGAAACATGCTAGTAATACTAATGATAGATGATGAAGGGGTAAACACAGAGTTACAACACAACAGGTAAAGGGGTGGTGTCAGGGCAACTACACGGCAGAGTTATCCCGAGCTCCTGCAGTGACCGGTCACTGTGGGACACTGACCTCGCTCCGCCTCTCGGCCTTCTTGAGGTCACTCTGTATGTGGTACATCTCATCCTCCATCTTCTTCACTCGTGACATGTCACTCTCACTCAGCTGGGCCTGAAATACGCAGTCACGCATTGGGGGAATATGGTCAGCTTACTTGATTGGCTGGGATTTTATGTCAAAATCAGGGCGTTGGATTGGTCGAGACTGTGCTCAGTCTCGGCCAATCCAACTACCTGATTTTGTCGCCGACATGTCATTCTCGCTTAGCTAGGCCAGTAACACACAGTGATGGGACTGGGAATATGTGCAGAGTTCTCGTGATCAAATTCATAGTGTGATATATTGGTTGGTTGGGATTTTATATCAAAATCAGAAACTTGTATTGGTCGAGACTGTGGTCAGTCTCGGCCAATCCAACTGCCTGATTTTGGCACTGACATGTCACTGACCTGTAACATGCAGTCACTTGATTGTAAGCACATGTTCCTATATTATACTAAAAATTAGGCATTTGGATTGGTGATTCCCAGCGTAAGGAAACTATAAAATAAATGATTGTTTTAAATGTGTTATTTTCATCAAATCCAAGTTTTGTGGGAAGCTAAACGCTGGCAATTGGGTCATATACAGAAGGGAATGTACGGGATCATGGATACCAGAAGTCCATGGTGCATACCTGTGCCAGTAAAATCATCTGTTTGAATGAATTCAATTAGACCACCAGCTGGGTACATGCTCAGTGATGTTACAGGTCGACGGTTCATACATGTGCCTGAAACTCGTGTTTCGTGTGTTCGAGGCGGCCGAGCAGTTTATGGTGCATACCTGAGCCTCAAACTCGTGTTTCGTGTGTTCGAGGCGGCCGAGTAGTTTGTGGTGCGTAACTGAGCCTCAAAATCGTGTTTCGTGTGTTCGAGGCGGCCGAGCAGTTTGTGGTGCGTACCTGAGCCTCAAACTCGTGTTTTGTGTGTTCGAGGCGGCCAAGTAGTTTGTGGTGCGTACCTGAGCCTGAAACTCGTGTTTCGTGTGTTTGAGGCTGCCGAGCAGTTTGTGGTGCGTAACTGAGCCTCAAACTCGTGTTTCGTGTGTTCGAGGCGGCCAAGTAGTTTATGGTGCGTACCTGAGCCTCAAACTCGTGTTTCGTGTGTTCGAGGCGGCCGAGCAGTTTGTGGTGCGTACCTGAGCCTCAAACTCGTGTTTTGTGTGTTCGAGGCGGCCAAGTAGTTTGTGGTGCGTACCTGAGCCTGAAACTCGTGTTTCGTGTGTTTGAGGCTGCCGAGCAGTTTGTGGTGCGTACCTGAGCCTCAAACTCGTGTTTCGTGTGTTCGAGGCGGCCGAGCAGTTTGTGGTGCGTACCTGAGCCTGAAACTCGTGTTTCGTGTGTTCGAGGCGGCCGAGCAGTTTGTGGTGCGTACCTGAGCCTCAAAATCGTGTTTCGTGTGTTCGAGGCGGCCGAGTAGTTTGTGGTGTGTACCTGAGCCTCAAACTAGTTTTTGTGTGTTCGAGGCGGCCAAGCAGTTTGTGGTGCCTACCTGAGCCTCAAACTCGTGTTTTGTGTGTTCGAGGCGGCCAAGTAGTTTATGGTGGGTACCTGAGCCTCAAACTCGTGTTTCGTGTGTTCGAGGCGGCCGAGCAGTTTGTGGTGCGTACCTGAGCTTGAAACTCGTGTTTCGTGTGTTCGAGGCGGCCGAGCAGTTTGTGGTGCATACCTGAGCCTCAAACTCGTGTTTCGTGTGTTCGAGGCGGCCCAGTAGTTTGTGGTGCATATCTGAGCCTCAAACTCGTGTTTCGTGTGTTCGAGGCGGCCAAGTAGTTTGTGGTGCGTACCTGAGCCTCAAAATCGTGTTTCGTGTGTTCGAGGCTGCCGAGCAGTTTGTGGTGCGTACCTGAGCCTCAAAATCGTGTTTCGTGTGTTCGAGGCGGCCGAGTAGTTTGTGGTGTGTACCTGAGCCTCAAACTAGTTTTTGTGTGTTCGAGGCGGCCAAGCAGTTTGTGGTGCCTACCTGAGCCTCAAACTCGTGTTTTGTGTGTTCGAGGCGGCCAAGTAGTTTATGGTGGGTACCTGAGCCTCAAACTCGTGTTTCGTGTGTTCGAGGCGGCCGAGCACTTTGTGGTGCGTACCTGAGCCTGAAACTCGTGTTTCGTGTGTTCGAGGCGGCCGAGCAGTTTGTGGTGCATACCTGAGCCTCAAACTCGTGTTTCGTGTGTTCGAGGCGGCCCAGTAGTTTTTGGTGCATATCTGAGCCTCAAACTCGTGTTTCGTGTCTTCGAGGCGGCCAAGTAGTTTGTGGTGCGTACCTGAGCCTCAAAATCGTGTTTCGTGTGTTCGAGGCGGCCGAGCAGTTTGTGGTGCGTACCTGAGCCTCAAAATCGTGTTTCGTGTGTTCGAGGCGGCCGAGTAGTTTGTGGTGTGTACCTGAGCCTCAAACTAGTGTTTTGTGTGTTCGAGGCGGCCAAGCAGTTTGTGGTGCCTACCTGAGCCTCAAACTCGTGTTTTGTGTGTTCGAGGTGGCCGAGTAGTTTGTGGTGCGTACCTGAGCCTAAACTCGTGTTTCGTGTGTTCGAGGCGGCCGAGTAGTTTGTGGTGTGTACCTGAGCCTCAAACTCGTGTTTTGTGTGTTCGAGGCGGCCGAGTAGTTTGTGGTGCGTACCTGAGTCTCAAACTCGTGTTTCGTGTGTTCGAGGCGGCCGAGCAGTTTGTGGTTCTCCTCCTCGAAGCGGTTCATGCCCTGCTGCAGGATCTCTGCCTCCTTGCGGTACTTCTCCTCATTCCGCTTCACGATCTTCAGGCTCGACTTGTCCTCCGACAGCTCCATCTGGGACACAAGTAGATTTTTATTACCCAACTCCCTATATAAGTTGGTATTAACTAGTTTTGATTATATCCTTGGATTTTGATGTGTCTGGGAAATAGTTTCATGTGCCTGGGCAATAGTTCCGCGTGCCCGTGGAATAGTCAAACTATTTTCATGACAGAAAATCATGACGTCTTGTCGAAAATTAGAGGTAGAAATGCTGATGACAAAATGAAATGACAAGTGATGTATCGCATCTGTGGGAAATATTTCAAGCAGGTTTAATGGTCCAATGAAACACCATCCATGCGATAGAGAATGGCCTAAGCTGTATAATAACAGTAGAATAGGTACAAGAAAGATAACTGTGACAGACATTAGCAAGTATGAACAAGAAAGGTAACTGGTACAACCTTATCTCATAGAAGAGGAATGCAAGGACACAACACCTCTCACTTATCTCCCTTGAAACACCAAGCATATTAATGGATCTACACATGTGTGAGCAGAAGTGGCCGAGGGGTAACACCGTCGGACAGCCACGCTGGCGACCCGGATTCGATTCTCGGCCAGGGCATCAGTATTTCTGAGATACTTTATATTTCCTGCTCTACTAGTCCTTTCAGATGGGGACTTTAAAAGGCGGTCCCGTATCAGATTTGAAGGAGTCTGGGCACGTTAAAGAACCAAAGGGGAATGTTCAAATAAGAGCTAGGCCTCCTGGGAACGGTTTCCTCTGTAACACTTCTGTATCCACCTCCTTCCTTTCTCCCCTTCTTGGGAGACGACGTGCAAGGTTATCAAGCCAGTGCCGTCGTTTAATCCAAGCATTTACATTTTAGGATCTTGTGTCATTCACAATTTAACTGTTAATACCCCCATTTTCTAGTTGTCAGAAATGACATGTTCTGGAGCTACATGTACTGTAATATTAATAACCCTAAATATTCGGACACCATTAACTTTGGGAAACACATAAAATGTATGGTTTCCCCATAACATAGAACGTGCCAATGTTTAGGGTTAGTACGACAGTACTGGTTTAATCACAATAACAATGTATTTGGATACAATTTGCTTTGAGATATAGGGTTATTAAGGTATTCGATAGTGTAGTGCACTACTCTATCATCAGACTATCAGCCCATCCCTACTGTCCGTTTCATGAAATCTGAATATCTGAAATCCGATACATGAACAATTCAAAAACAATATTCTTTTTCGATATTAAACAATAAATTAAAGGAAAATTTAAGAATGAGAATTTTTTGAATTTCAGAAATACTGGACCGATTTTCAAAATTTGACTTGTTTTCTTCGTTAGATAATTTCCAAGCTATATAGACAGTCAATTTCCTGTCTCCTCCCACAGCTCCTCCATCTCCTTGTCCCCCCCCCCCCACCACCCCCATAAATTCCCATAGACATATCAATTTTTCGCAATAAAATCAATATTTGACCAAATTTCACGAAATAAAAAGAAGGCTCATTCTTAAATTTTGATAAAATTTAATATTATCAAAAAAATACTGCTATTGCATTGTTTATATGGTCATAAAATTTGGGCAGGTTTCGTGAAACAGACAGTAGTCACATGGATGATCAGTAAGGTGCATAATCGCGGGCACTGGTTACCTTGAAGGCCTGGATGGCGGCCTCGTACTCTGCCTTGTCCTTCTTGAGTCGACGGTGGACGTCCTGTAACACGTGCGCCTCTCGCACCTGTGGGGACAAGGTATAATGTAACAGTATCGTACGTGCTTACCCAGATTGATAGCTTTGTAAACATCTTGGCTTAATTCGACACATCTCCCAGAGAGTGGATAAAGGACTGGGATAAAGGTCGAGCCTGCCAATACTGCATAGCTTTGGTCAAAAGTCTTTAACAAGCTCTCTTTACCAACTTGTATGTTTAAGAAACTATACAAGGCGACTGTTTGGGTGAAGGACAGATGAGAATGACGAGTGGCTGGTATGACTCGTCGTGTCTGAAAGTCACCATGGCAGCCCACATACATGTACAGGTGAGTGCAAGATGAGGGGGGTCACTATTGGAGACTGGAGCTAGTCCCAGTCATTCATTGACAAATCAATTGTGGTGAACATTGTGTTTTTGAGGGTGCCAATGGGGATCAAGCTGTTATACTTGCCTTGGTTTCATTGAGTTCACGTTTGAGGGTCTCGATGGCTATGCGGCTGTTATCGCGTTCCTCCTGCAGCTGTTTCTGGTAGAGCTTCGCCTCCTCGCGAGCCGCCTTCTCTCGGTGCTGAATCTCCAGGTAGCTCTGTCGCAGGTCCTGTACACACAGACAATACCAGGCTAGTGTCCTTTCTATATGTTTGTCAGGCTCTGCTAGGAAACGGTAGGCATGCCAAGGAATTCCTATCGTTTCCTAGCAGAGCCTTATCAGTCGACATGTATTTGGCTATAAAACATGCTCAATATGACAGCAGAGATTTCCCAGACCCCTGTTTTCTGCGTCCCTGGTGCATTTTATTGGCCGAGGACCCACACTGTTGGTACTGCATCCTGTGGACCCTCAAAACTTGATGGTGCAGATGAATCATTTTCAAAAGTTTACAGCATTTTTACACTTTTTGGGAGAACCTGTGTGACTGTTCTTTAAAGAAAACAATTCATATAATTCAGGACGATCAATACCATTTTGATATTATTTTTAATGAAATACGTGTATGAACTTGGGACCCTCAAAAAATCACCAGGCACGTCCAAAATAGTAAAGTTGGGAGTCCTGGGACCCACATTTAAAAAATCCTAGGGAAATCCCTGTGACTGCAACAAGTACACCAATAAAATTATACAGCACCTGCAACACATACAATACCAGGCCAGTGTCTTTCTAGGAGTATCTGATCGGAAACTGTAGGAATGCCTAGACCAAGGATATACCGTTTCCTAGCTACAATAATTTGCCTCCGATATGTTATCTACGGCTACAATTTAACCCATTCAAAAAATGTGAGCATACACAAACCTGTAGTATGTAGGTCAAAATTTAGTAAACTGTATATTTTATACATTTAAACAAATAATTTTTGATGTAGAACTAGCAAATTGCCAACAATAATAGAACAGGAAAATCATTTTTAACATTCAACATAACGAAATGAAGCTTTCAAATTTATAAGATATACATGTAAATGTCAGATAAACGCCTTGACAAAGTACAATAACCAATTTCTGCATGTGTATGTTCTTTATTAATAATTTATTGATACAGTTTTGACAGTTTTATATCGCTAACATATCAAACATGCCAGATAACCGAATGCAAAAGTCACTCTTCCATGTCTTAAATTAAAGATATGGGGTTAAATTGCTACCCTCGCGAGAGGTATGGAGCGGGTTAGTAATTTTGTTTCTAACCGTTTCCATGCTGAGCCTTATCAGTTAACATGAACAGCTACCAAAAAACTCTCAATGTGATTAACAGAAGTGATTATAAAATTAATATGTACTAGTCCATTTCAGTTACTTTGTAGAAAAAATGCGAAGGATACAGCCATGACATTATTGGTGATAAAAATGCAATAAAGAAAGATAGGCGTGCACATACATGTATTTTGCCGTTAGCCTCAGAGAGTCCGGCAGCCGTTTCTGCCTTGGTGCTGCTCAGGTCCTTAAGTTCTTGCTGAAATAACAACATCGCACAACCCTTCACATGTGTAACCCACAACCCGTGACACACAAACAACACAAAGTTCTATATGCTCATTGAAACAAATGGTTCCATGGAGCATTGGAGAAGTTAGAGGACCTATTATGTATGGTGCTCCATTCCCGTGCTACTATACCAGTCCGTAATAACCTATACACCTCATCAGTGAACTAGTATCACACAACACGAGATCACACAGGTCTCTAGAGTTAGCCACTAGTATTAAATATTTTGTCTAACTAGTCTTATTATGGGAACAAACTTCAAAGATATCCGAATCTGATGTTTGTGAATGAATGTTTGTGAATAATATTCTAGACTTTCAAGGTCATCAAATGCTTAAAAACATAGAAGCTTTCAAAAAAGTAAGGTATACCTAGTCATTTTCAGTTGAGCCTAGCAAAAATATCACAATATGGTATATATTACATGTAGATATCACTTCACGTTGTTACATCGTAAAATAAAGAATGGCATGTGTTTCATTATAGTAGTGTACCTCTCATGTCATGTGATGCTGACCCACTCATGATATTCTGTTTCAAATTCATGAAAGTGTTTCCACCACTACAGGGTTAACTGTTTAGTAATTTTCAAATTTGTGACATATATCAGAAAATGATAGGTTGGAAAATCATGTTTTCCGACCTATCATTTTCTGATATACGCCGCAAATTTGAAAATTGCAAGGCGGTTAACCTATTTCTAATGCACTCCTTTACTACTGGCGTAGGAATACATATTGAAATAATTTGCGACCGTTCATCAACAATGATATACCTGTAATGTATGACCATCAGCCAATCAGATTGCGTGATATTTATAGAGAGCATTAGAAAATATATTTAAAGTGCAAATGCCAGTAATAAGCACACATGAATTGTTTTTGATTATTTTTAGTCGCCAGTTACCTTATCAATTGACTGATTGGATGGATGTTTAGCGTTCACTGAACAATAAAAGTCATAGACAAATGGGAAAATGACTAAATGCAGTACATTGCAACACATTCAACACTTGAACGCATGATGGAATAATCTGAGAATACGATGGAAAACTGCATTTCAGTTACTCAAGAGTGAAGTGAGTGCACACACGGTGAAACCATAACCTGCAGTTGCTTGGCCTGATCAGGGCGCGGCAGTGAAGCTGATTTTCCAATGGGGGCTGATGACAATAGGGTTTATGCAATACAGAATTATCGCCCTTTCTGAATGACGGAATATTGCAATAATATAAAAGAATATAGTCCAGGGGGCCGTTTCACTACACTTTGTACGACTAAAATGTTCGTAAGTGCAAAATTATGATAGTCTGTACATTTCACATTAACATTGTTTTCTTGTAAATAAATATTGGATTTACATTTATTGAGCATAGGCTGCATATGCTCCAGGTGAGCTGACTAAAAACAAGCCGTCTCTTCTGAATCGATTACTATTTGTGGATATCTTGCCTTTTATAAAATTTCTGATTAAGCCATAATAAAATAGGTGTCTGTTTTCCATAGCCCGACAGATCTGACTCAAATAATTATTTGCAGATCTTTTTGTTTGAATTATTTTTATTTTCGGTTTGGCCCGGAGCCTACCCACGGTCAGCGTTTTAGACTATGACTAGCACAGACCGGAGATATAAACAAAAAATGTCATCGTTAAACGAAGCTAATCCCCTCGCTGGCAGTCTTGATAATAATAATAATAACAAGAGGGCCATGATGGCCCTAATTGGCTCACCTGACTCCATGAACACCAGAGGAGAATGTGACATTGAGTTCATATGTGTTTTAACAAAATTGGGCTATTTTTAGATGGCGGTCATCTTGGATTAAGCGATGACTCTCATTTTACCAAATCTGAAAATGCTTCACCCAAGGATCTTAACTTACTATGAAGTTTGGCCAGCATCGGCCATGTGGTTCCTGAGAAAAAAACGTTCAAAATCTCGAATAAATGGACCTTTTGGCGGGCATCATGGATGACATAATCATCCGATTCCGACATTTATTTCACCAGAGCAATCGCCTCATCGATACCTTCAATTTGATATATGACATGAGCATATTCGGTCAAAAATAAAATTTGACCCCAATTTGACCCCACGTGCCAGGCCACGCCCATTTTTGACCCGGGGTCACCATTTTCACAAATTTGAAAGAGCATTGTACATCGATCATTCCTACCAAGTTTCGTCGAAATCCGGCCAGCGGTTCATGAGAAGACTTTTTAAGAATTTATGCTATTTTTAGACGATGGCCATCTTGGATTAGCGATGACCTCCATTTTAACAAATCTGAAAAGGCTTCACCCATGGACCATAACTTTTAGGTTTGGCTATCATGGGCCAAGTGGTTCATGTGAAGAAGAATTTTGAAATCTCTAATAAAAGAACGACCTTTTGACCTTTCGGCGGCCATCTTGGATGACCTAACCATCCGATTTCGACAAAAAATGCATCAGAGTGATCGCCTCATTGATACCTTCAATTTGAAAAATGACATGACCATATTCGGTAAAAAATAGAACGACCTTTTGACCTTTCGGCGGCCATCTTGGATGACATAGCCAACCGATTTCGACAAATATTTCACCAGAGCAATCGCCTCATAGATACCTTCAATTTGATATATGACATGACCATATTCGGTCAAAAATAAAATTTGACCCCAATTTGACCCCACGGGCCTACGCCCATTTTTGACCCCGGGGTCACCATTTTAACAACTTTGAAAGAGCATTGTACATCGATCATTCCTACCAAGTTTTGTCGAAATCCGGTTGGTGGTTCTTGAGAAGAAGATTTTTGAAGAATTTGTGCTATTTTTAGACGGCAGCCATCTTTGATTTAATGACGTCATTTTAACAATTTTGTAATCCCCCTACCTAAGGACCATGACCATGAAGTTTGGTGACTATAGGCCCAATGGTTACCGAGGAGAAGACGTTTAAAAATGTTCACGGACGACGGACGACGGACACATTGCCGCAATGCGGTAACAATAGCTCACATGAGCTTCTCTCAATAAAACAGCAGCATCCCTCGACACACATTGTGGCCAAATATTATAAAAATTGGTGAAGGGGTTCATAAGTTTTGAAAAATGAAAGGTGTTACTAACGTACGCACGTACATGGACTAACACTAAAGTCCCTCTTGCCTATAGGCGAGATGATAGAATTCTCCTACATATCTACCTAACTTGAAAATGCAAGGTTGGGAGATGGGAAACAAACATTCTATTAATTGTGGCCTTAATGAAAAGTAAAATGAAATGTTCCATTCCAGTAACTCAGGGGTGGAAGGGTGAAAGTGAACACACGGTGATCTGTTATCATCTGTACCTGTAGTTGGTTGGCCTGGTCCTGAGCGAGACAGTGGGCCGCCTCCACAGCTGACAATCGGTCCTCCAATCGGGCCTTCTCCTCCGCCACCTGGGCCAGCCGGTTCTGGCCCGAATGGAGCTCGTTCTCCAGCTGGGGACATGTGACAGATTACATGAGGTGTAACATCCATTATATAACACGGTCTATAACAGTTGGATATGGGCCTAGTGGAGCTCATTCTCCAACAGGGGACACAATATAACAGATTACAAGAGGTATATCTAACATGGCCTATAACAGTTGCTCTGATCCGAGTGGAGCTCGTTCTCCAGCTGGGGACACAAAAATGACAGATTACAAGGGGTGTAGCGTCCTTATAAAACAGCATATAACAGTTCGTTCTGGCACAGTGGAGCTTGTTTTCCAACTGGGGACACAATGTGACAGATCATAAGTGGTGTAACGACCATATATAGTACCGTCGAGGACAGCCAGTTCATTAAAACAACCGCAACCGTATCAGTCTCTGTCTGCCAATACAACAACACGCCACCCCTGTGTAGCTACCCACCCTGTCTGTCAGTACAACAAAATGCCACCCCTGTGTAGATACCCACCCTGTCTGCCTGTACAACAACACGACACCCCTGTGTAGATACCCACCCTGTCTGCCAGTACAACAACATGACACCCCTGTGTACAACAACACGACGCCCCTGTGTAGATATCCACCCTGTCTGCCTGTACAACAACACGACACCCCTGTGTAGATACCCACCCTGTCTGCCTGTACAACAACACGAAACCCCTGTGTAGATACCCACCCTGTCTGCCTGTACAACAACACGACACCCCTGTGTAGATACCCACCCTGTCTGTCTGTACAACAACACGACACCGCTGTGTAGATACCCACCCTGTCTGCCAGTACAACAACACGCCACCCCTGTGTAAATACCCACCCTGTCTGCCAGTACAACAACACGACACCCCTGTGTAGATACCCACCCTGTCTGCCTGTACAACAACACGACACCCCTGTGTAGATACCCACCCTGTCTGTCTGTACAACAACACGACACCGCTGTGTAGATACCCACCCTGTCTGCCAGTACAACAACACGACACCCATGTGTAGATACCCACCCTGTATGTCAGTACAACAACACGACACCCCTGTGTAGATACCCACCCTGTCTGTCAGTATAACAACACGACACCCCTGTGTAGATACCCACCCTGTCTGCAAGTACAACAACACGACACCTCTGTGTAGATACCCACCCTGTCTGCCTGTACAACAACACGCCACCCCTGTGTAGATACCCACCCTGTCTGCCTGTACAACACGCCACCCCTGTGTAGATACCCACCCTGTCTGCCTGTACAACAACACAACACCACTGTGTAGATACCCACCCTGTCTATCAGTACAACATGACACCCCTGTGTACAACAACACGACACCCCTGTGTAGATACCCACCCTGTCTGCCTGTACAACAACACGCCACCCCTGTGTACAACACGCCACCCCTGTGTAGATACCCACCCTGTCTGCCTGTACAACAACACGCCACCCCTGTGTAGATACCCACCCTGTCTGTCAGTACAACAACATGACACCCCTGTGTACAACAACACGACACCCCTGTGTAGATTACCCACCCTGTCTGCCTGTACAACAACATGCCACCCCTGACCACCCCGCCCCCCCACACCCCCCCCACCCTCCACCCTCCCCCCACTCCCGTCCAACCTCAACCACCCACGCAATCACCCCCCTTGAGGCCCCCCTCCCCCCCCCCCCTACAACAGCACATTCCCCCGCAAACAACAACCCAGCCCCACCTCCCCCCAACAACCAGCCCCGAACCCCAAGTCAACCCCCCCCCCCCCCCCCCCAACCCCCCCCAACCCCATACACCCCACCCAACAACACACACCCGGTCCTGCCCCCTCCAACCCGCAAACCATACAACAAACATACGACAATACCCCCCACCCTCCCCCACCACCACCCCCCCCCCACCACCGAAAAACACCATCAACAACCCCCAACCCCACAACCCCCACCCACCCTCACCAGACCCATAAAACAACACAACCCTGGTGTAGATCCCACTGTGCCTGTACAACAACACGACACCCCTGTGTAGATACCCACCCTGTCTGCCTGTATAACAACACAACACCCCTGTGTAGATACCCACCCTGTCTGTCAGTACAACAACATGACACCCCTGTGTACAACAATACGACACCCCTGTGTAATTACCCACCCTGTCTGCCTGTACAACAACACGACACCCCTGTGTAGAGTCCCACCCTGTCTGCCTGTACAACAACACGACACCCCTGTGTAGATACCCACCCTGTCTGCCTGTACAACAACACAACACCCCTGTGTAGATACCCACCCTGTCTGCCAGTACAACAACACGACAACCCCGTGTAGATACCCACCGTGCCGTACAACACGCCACCCCTGCTAGTACCCACCCTGTCTGCCTGTAAACAACACCACTGTGTAGATACCACCCTCTGCCTGTACAACAAACACGACCCCTGTGTAGATATCCACCCTGTCTGCCTGTACAAACAACACAACACGTGTGATACACCTCCCCTGTGTAGTACCCACCCTGCTGCCTACAACAACACGACACCCCTGTGTGATACCCACCCTGTGCTGCCAGTACAACAACACGACACCCCTGTGTAGATACCCACCCTGTCTGCTGTACAACAAACGACACCCCTGTGTAGATACCCACCCTGTCTGCCATGTACAACAACACGACACTGTGAGTACCCACCTGTCGTGTACAACAAACACGCACCCCTGTGTAGATACCCACCCGTTAGCAGTACAACAACACGACCACCCTGTGTAGATACCCACCCTGCTAGTAACAACACAACACTGAGGACCACCCCTGTATGTCCTGTACAACCACGACACTCCGTGATACAACAACACGCACCCCTGTGTAGATACCCACCCTGTCTGCAGTAACAACAGCCACCTGTAGTACCCATAACAACACGACCCCTGTGTAGATAACACTGTCTGCAGTTACAACACGCCACCCCTGTGTAGATACCCACCTGTCTGCTGTACAACAACACGCCACCCCTGTGTAGACCCACCCCTACCCAACTGTCTGCCAGTACACAACACGACACCCCTGTGTAGATACCCACCCTGTCTGCCAGTACAACAACACCACCCCTGTGTAGATACCCACCCTGTCTGCCTGTACAACAACACGCCACCCCTGTGTACAACAACACGACACCCCTGTGTAGATACCCACCCTGTCTGCCTGTACAACAACACGCCACCCCTGTGTAGATACCCACCCTGTATGTCAGTACAACACGACACACCTGTGTACAACAACACGACACCCCTGTGTAGATACCCACCCTGTCTGCCAGTAGTACAACACGCCACCCCTGTGTACAACAACACACACTGTGAACCCACCCGTCTGCAGTACAACAACCCATCTGCCTGTACAACAACACGCCACCCCTGTGTAGTACCCACCCTGTCTCTGTACAACACACGTCACCCCTGTGTACATACCCACCCTGTCTCCGACCCACCTGTACAACAACACGACACCCCTGTGTAGATACCCACCCTGTCTGCTGTACAACAACACGCCACCCCTGTGTAGTACCACAGTACACAACACGCACCCTGTGTAGATACCCACCCTGTCTGCCTGTACTAACAACACGCCACCCCTGTGTACAACAACACGACATCCTGTAGATACCCCCCTGTCTGCCTGTAACACCCTACGTCACCCTGTGTAACAACACGACACCCTGTGTACAACAACACGACACCCCTGTGTAGATACCCACCCTGTGCCAGTACAACAGCCAGCCTGTACAACACACGACACCCCTGTGTAGATACCCACCCTGTCCCCTGTACACCACCACACCCTGTGTAGATACCACCCTGTCTGCCTGTACAACAACACACACACCGTGTGTAAATACCCACCCTGTCTGCCTGTACAACACACACCCCTGTGTAAAATACCCACCTGTCTGCAGTACAACAACACAACACACCTGTGTAAATACCCACCTGTCTGCCTGTAAATACAACTAACACAACACCCCACACACTGTGTAGATACACCCCTGTCCCACCCTGTCTGCCTGCACAACAACATGACACCCCTGTGTAGATACCCACCCTGTCTGCCTGTACAACAACACAACACCCCTGTGTAGATACCCACCCTGTCTGCCTGTACAACAACACAACACACCTGTGTACAACAACATGACACCCCTGTGTAGCTACCCACCCTGTCTGTCAGTACAACAACATGACACCCCTGTGTAGATACCCACCCTGTCTGCCTGTACAACAACACAACACCCCTGTGTAGATACCCACCCTGTCTGCCTGTACAACAACACAACACCCCTGTGTAGATACCCACCCTGCCTGCCTGTACAAAAACATGACACCCTTGTGTAGATACCCACCCTGTTTGCCAGTACAACACGCCACCCCTGTGTAGCTACCCACCCTGTCTACTCATACAATATGACACCCGTGTGTAGCTACCAACCCTGTCTGCGACTGTGCGGGTGTCGCGGAGTTCCTTGTCGAGGTCCATCCGGAGCGACTTCAGTTCGTTGATCTCCACATCCTTCAGGCGAATCTGCTCATCCTGGGCCGCCCGCACCGCCTACACAAACCACACCAGTGTCAGCACGATACAATTAGTACAAACCAGAGTTTCATCATTATAAATATTTACGAAATTTACTATATTTTCCGTAAATTACGTCGTCAAATTCCGCATTTGCTCTGAAACTTTCGTCATCTTTCAACGCCCTTTACAGAAAATATCACAGTTTCTGTAAACATATTTCATGATGTTGTCAAGTACAAAATCACATGGCGTGTCTCATTTTTTGATAAGTGCAGTCCCTATGCAGTTTGATGAAGGACACGTCCAAGGGTTCTACAGTTGTACTGTGACATGTTGGGCAGTAATTTCTAATGGATACTTGTTTTCTCAAAAGGGCCATACAAGTCATTAGGACTTGAAATTGGCCTACAGGCTGCATGGGTCGGCTGAAAATATAAATGGCGATGAACAAGCATTGGACATTTTAAACAAATTGAAAACAAATTAGACAGGCAATTTGCGTGACAGTTAGGTCGACTTACGAGGGCGTCGCCAAGTTCGCGGCGCATGTTCTCCATCTGTATGCCGTACGTGTGGTTCTGTAGCCGCACTGCCTCCGCCTCCTTGACCAGCTGCTCATTCCGTGCCATCATCTGGCTTGTGCCGTGTTTCGCCCGGTCCAGCTCCCGCTCCAGCTGCTTCACCTTCATCTTCCACCTACACACACAACATGTGATTGGCTAGATCAAATAGTCCCTGGCACATGATTGGCTGGCTCAGCCACTCCCTGGCACATGATTGGCTGGCTTACCCACACCCTGACACATGATTGGCTGGCTCACCCACACCCTGACACATGATTGGCTGGCTTACACACGCTGTGACACATGATTGGCTGGCTCACACACTGTGACACATGATTGGCTGGCTCACACATATCCCGGCACATGATTGGCTGACGCAATCACAGACTGACACATGATTCGCTGGCTTAATCACAGACTGACACATGATTGGCTGGCTCAATCACAGACCGACACATGATTGGCTGGCTCGCTCACAGGCGCATTTTTGTCATTAAAGTTGACAGGGATATTGATATGGGGATAAACGAACTGCAAAGGCATTTGAAATATTGGGTACATTTTTTTCATTCCAGGTGCAATACATACATAGATATTTACCTATGTAGGATGCTGAAGTCGACACATAAAGACAGACAACTATCAGCAGTTAACTACCCAGCAAGAATCTATACTTACTGCCTCACAGTTTCCTGGGCGCGACCTTTGAACTCGTCTCGTTTCTTCTCTGCGTCGGCGAGAGCCAGCTGGGTGTTGCGTAACTCAGAGACAGTTTTATCGAGTTCGCGGCCGGTGTCGCGTAGTTTGGCCATTGTGTCCTCCACCTGCACCAGGAGGTGCGTCTTGTGGCGGTCCGAGTCCTCATACTTGTCCGACATGTCCTTCAGCTGCGTGATCAACTTTGCAGTCTGCTTCTCGCGATTCTCAAGGTCCTTTGTGATCGTCTGAAATGGAATGGGGCAGTGTCAGACAGTGTTAACTCCTAGCGGAATGGAATGCCTAAAAGCTAAACAATTGTGCAAGATTTGTCCAACTCCAATGAAACATTGAAGGTCTCAAATTAAAGATGTAATGCGACTTTATAGTTTTCATCATTTTCAATTATGGAAAACCAATAGTACGAAACACTGTGGCAGTCACAGACATACAGCTTTGTGCTATAAAGTGAGGTACATTAAGTCACTGATCATGGCATACACTGTTCAACATTATGTAAATATAAGGTTCGACAATGTCCAGCTGTGGGTAAATGTTTGCCGTGGCACGAGGGAACTGATTGAACCCCAAGGCCATAGGCTGCGGTTTCAAACAGTTCCCGAGTGCCACAGTAAACGTTTACCCACGGCTGGACATAGTAGAACGTTATTGTTACATTTCCGTCTGAAATATTATGCAATATGAGCATATATGCAGTACTTTCTGTACTTTGATAATCTGCTCCATTCAACACCCCTGTGTAGATACCCACTGTCAACTGATTTACACATACATATTCCAGGGCCACAGTATATGTCGCGTGATGTAACCGCATCAATTTCAAAATTTCAGTGCAACCATTGTGAATATCTGGTGATGTAATGGCGCGTTCTAGTAACGTCATGAGACACATTCATTACGTAGGTGTTGGCTTGGCCCCGGAATGAGCATTATCTACAGCCATGGTCAAACAGCACGCACTGTACGTTTGAACACGGCTCGAGCGGTGTCAAACAACGGCAGTCATGTAACAATAAATAATTTCTGATGTTTCTCTGCAATAGTAATTTTTTACATTTTAGCCAGTAATTTATACAGTTACGGCGAATTTCACCACTCGGTTCGGGAGAGCAGCAGTAGTTTACATCACTCTCATGTTTATCATATATAGAGAAATGATGTCAGTAACGTCACAATGACATTTCCTACGACCAATCAAATCATGTTCTCAGACAGTCAGCTGCACTATGACCCACCTCCAGAAATTAATTCTCACATCTCTTGGCCATGTTGTACGCTTCATTCTCTTTGTTTTTATAAAATGTGTGAAATGTAAGAAAATGATCATTTAAACAGGTGAGCTGATAATCGCGAAATAATGCCTTTGTGATTGGGTCCTACCGCTAAACAAAGTTGGTTCGCTATGCTCACTTAGCTAAGTATCCAATCAGTTATGTATTATTATTTTGTGAAAATCAGTTCACCTGGTTATATATTTGGATCTGTCTACACGCGACTAGGAACAGAACTCACACAAACTAGGAACAGAACTCACACAAACTAGGAACATAACTCACACAAACTAGGAACAGAACTCACACAAACTAGGAACAGAACTCACACAAACTAGGAACAGAACTCACACAAACTAGGAACAGAACTCACACAAACATCACTTGGACCTATTTTGTGACGGTGGGAAACCCTTTCCAAAAGTGCACTTACGTCAATATGGTCGGAGAGTTGGACACGCTGCCGCTCACTTTTTTCCAGATTTCGCCGCACGTCCTCCAACTCGCTTGTAGCACCAACAGAGCGCGTCATCTGTGACCGCAACTCGCTCAACTCTCGTTCCAGGCTCTTCTTTTGGTCCTCCTCCACTGAAAATACAGCAACTCACAGTGAAATATGGCAACCAACAATGAAATATAGCAACTCACAGTGAAATACAGCACCCCATAGTAAAATATAGCAACACAGTGAAGTTACAACACACAATGAAATACAGCAACCCACACTGAAATATAGCAACACATAGAGAAATTCAGCAACCCACAGTGAAATATAGCAACACATAGTGAAATATAGCAACCCACAATGAAACACTGAAACATAGCAACTCACAATGAAATACAGGAACCCACAGTGATATACAGCACCCACAATGAAATACAGCAACCAACAGGGACCCACAGTGAAATACAAGAACCCACAGTGCAGAAACCCAGTGAAATACAGCAACCCACTGTGATATACAGCAACCCAGAGTGAAATACAGCAACCCACAATGAAATACAGCAACACACAGTGAAATATAGCAACCCACAGTGAAATATGGCAACACATAGTCAAATATAGCAACCCACAGTGAAATCAGTAAATTATAGCAACCCAAAGTGAAATCAGTAAAATATAGCAACCGAAAGTGAAATACAGGAAACCAGAGTGAAATACAGGAATCCAGTGCAGGAACCCACAGTGAAATACAGTAACCCACAGTGTAATATAGTAACCGACAGTGATATACAGCAATGCACAGTGAAATACAGCAACCCACAGCGCAGGAACCAACAGTGATATACAGCAATCCACAGTGAGAGACAGCAATTCAGTGAAATACAGGGACCCACAGTGCAGGAATCCACAGTGAAATACATACAGGAACCCACAGTGAAATACAGAAACCCAGTGAAATATAGCAACCCAGAGTTAAATACAGGAACCCACAGTAACATATCGCAACGCACAGCGAAATACAGGAACCCACAGCGAAATACAGGAACCCACAGCGAAATATAGCAACCCACAGTGAAAGACAGCAACGCAGTGAAATACAGGAACCCACAGTGAAATACAGGACTGTTCGAAAAGTAATACAACTATCCCGTGCAATTGCTTACCATAAGACATACCTGTATGAAAACAATACGATACAACTTAGTGAACATTTACCTATGCTGTGTCTAAATATAATTGGATTGTATAAACTGGTTCATTTGCAATTCATATTGCATTGTGGTGCATTCATATACACTACGTTATAAATGACTGGAACACGAGCCGAGAACGTTGGTGAGCTAAAGGCATATATAAATGCCCGTTGTAAACTGGGTTTTAAGGCAAAACCCATACATAAAGAGTAGTAGTATTTATGGGAATACTCAAATGTCTCAACAGTTTGCAGGGTGGTAACTAAATTCACGGCTGGTCAGGAGTCTGTCAAAGATGTGAACTGTAGTGGTAGGTCAAAGACTGCAGTCATCAATTATAACGCTGAAAATAATATGGCAATCATTGAGAAATATGCGCGTTAGACCATTAGACATCTAGCGAGGATGACCAACTTGGGTTTAGTATCGGCGCATGTCATTCTCAAGAAGATTTTGAAAGTTAGGAAAATAAGTACCCGGTGGATCCCGCAATTACTGTCTACCAACCAGAAATGGGATAGGGTAACAATGGCGAACCTCCTGAAAAAGTGCAAGAAACATAACAAAAAAGAGTTTGATAGTTTCGTTACTGGTGATGAACATGGGTCCATTTTTATGAACCCATATGGAAAGCGGACTATCGGGTATGGGCAACAAAAATGCCAAAAGACCAAGTATTGCCAAAAGAAGAATGACAGCAAAAAAAGTATTGTATTTTTAGAAATAATGGTCCAATCATACAAGTTGCTGTTCTGAAGGGAAAGGGGGCCTCAGGCAAGTTCTATAGAGATGTTGTTCTCAAAAAGCTAAGGAAAAACGACAATACAACTGCACACAATGCACCAATTGTGACCGGGTTTTTAAAAGATTTGCTGTCCCATCCTCCTTATCTGCCAGATCTAGCTCCCTTGATTTTGTTTTGTTTCCAACGTTGAAGAAACACCTCTCTAGGAAGAGATATACATCCAGAACCGCCCTTGGATCTGCGGTTTGTCAGTGCCTGCAGGTTATACCGACAAATGAGTACGAAAACTACTTCAAAAAGTGGATAAACAATATTGAAGCGATGCATTGAGGTAGGGCAGTTTTATGTTCATGAATTGGCAGATATACAAAAATTGTCTAGTTGAAATATAACTCACAACATTGAAATGTAGTGCTCTCACAGTGACTGGTTGACTGATTGGTGTTTAACAGCCTATCAACAGCTTGTATATAGTGTCCCACAGTGAAATATTGTGTATCACAGTGAAATATAGTGTCTCACAGTGAAATATAGCATATCACAGTGAAATATAGTGTCTCACAGTGAAATATATATAGTGTATCACAGTGAAATATGTGTAGCACAGTGAAATATAGTGTCCCACAGTGAAATATAGTGTATCACAGTGAAATATAGCGTATCACAGTGAAATATAGCTCCCACAGTGAAATATAGCTCCCACAGTGAAATATAGTGTATCACAGTGAAATATAGCGTATCACAGTGAAATATAGCTCCCACAGTGAAATATAGTGTATCACAGTGAAATATAGCGTATCACAGTGAAATATAGTGACTCACAGTGAAATATAGTGTATCACAGTGAAATATAGCGTATCACAGTGAAATATAGCTCCAACAGTGAAATATAGCTCCCACAGTGAAATATAGTGTATCACAGTGAAATATAGCGTATCACAGTGAAATATAGCTCCCACAGTGAAATATAGTGTATCACAGTGAAATATAGCGTATCACAGTGAAATATAGCTCCCACAGTGAAATATAGTGTATCACAGTGAAATATAGCTCCCACAGTGAAATATAGTGTCTCACAGTGAAATATAGTGTATCACAGTGAAATATAGTGAAATATAGTGTATCACAGTGAAATATAGTGACTCACAGTGAAATATAGTGTATCACAGTGAAATATAGCATATCACAGTGAAATATAGCTCCCCACAGTGAAATATAGTGACTCACAGTGAAATATAGTGTCTCACAGTGAAATATAGTCTCACAGTGAAATATAGTGAAATATAGTGCATCACATTGAAATATAGCATACCAGTGAAATATAGGTCTCCACATTGAAATATAGTATCTCACAGTGAAATATAGCGTATCACAGTGAAATATAATCTCACAGTGAAATATAGTGAAATATAGTGCTTCACAGTGAAATATAGCGTATCACAGTGAAATATAGGTCCCCACATTGAAATATAGTATCTCACAGTGAAATATAGTGTCTCATAGTGAAATATATTGTCTAACAGTGAAATATAGCGTATCACAGTGAAATATAGTTTCACAGTGAAATATAGCTCCCCAAAGTGAAATATATCATCTCACAGTGAAAAATAGCTCATCACAATGAAATTCAACTTGTCACAGTGAATTCTAACTTCTCACAATCAAACAGAGCAAATCACAATGAAACACAGTCCTTGTACTAGAAGAACCTGGATGTTGACCTATCTATTCTAATTTCCTTTTATAAGTTTGTTTCTCCACTCAAGCAAATTGATATATTTACAAATATGGGAGGGGGGCTACTATTAGAGAGGGGGCTACTAATAGAATAAAATAGGTAACTCACTTGATCGTCGGCGTCGTCTCTCACGCAGCTCTTCCTCGACACGTTCATCATCGAGTCGTGACTTCATCTTGCCGCGGTCAGACTCCATCCTCCGAAGCTGGTTACGCAGGTCGTCCACCTGCAATGTACACAGACTTTATAATTCCCCATCCGAGGTAACTCTACATGGAGTACAGTGCTACCTGCTATGGGGGATAAAATTATACTACCCATCAGAGGTAAGACTATACCTGGAGTATGTTCCATGTATAGTGTTACCTACACTGGGAATTATAATATATGTACATGTATCTGCAAGGGAGGTTTTGTTGGTTTGTTTGCTTAATGGTGTTTAACGGCCTATCAACAGCTAAAGTCAAGTTTACATGTGTGTATGTAGGGGTGGCTATATTACCGGCTGCTGTAGGGTAGACTTAATGCCCTCTGTCATGTCGAGTTTACATGTGTGTATGTAGTGGTGGCCATGTTACCTTCTGCTGTAGGGCAGACTTACTGCCCTCTGTCATATCAAGTTTACATGTGGGTATGTAGGGGTGGCTATGTTACCTGCTGCTGTAGGGCAGACTTACTGACCTGTCATGTCAAGTTTACATGTGTGTATGTAGGGGTGGCTATATTACCGGCTGCTGTAGGGCAGACTTACTGCCCTCTGTCATGTCAAGTTTACATGTGTGTATGTAGGGGTGGCTATGTTACCTGCTGCTGTAGGGCAGACTTACTGACCCGTCATGTCAAGTTTACATGTGTGTATGTAGGGGTGGCTATATTACCGGCTTCTGTAGGGCAGACTTACTGCCCTGTCATGTCGAGTTTACATGTGTGTGTGTAGGGGTGGCTATGTTACCTGCTGCTGTAGGGCAGACTTACTGCCCTCTATCATGTCAAGTTTACATGTGTGTGTATGTAGGGGTGGCTATATTACCGGCTGCTGTAGGGCAGACTTACTTCCCTCTGTCATGTCGAGTTTACATGTGTGTATGTAGTGGTGGCTATATTACCGGCTGCTGTATGGCAGACTTACTGCCCTGTCATGTCAAGTTTACATGTGTGTATGTAGGGGTGGCTATATTACCGGCTGCTGTAAGGCAGACTTACTGCCCTCCATCATATTGAGTTTACATGTGTGTACGTAGGGGTGGCTATATTACCGGCTGCTTAGGGCAGACTTATGTGTTACGTAGGGGTGGCTATATTACCGGCTGCTGTAGGGCAGACTTACTGCCCTCTGTCATATAGAGTTTACACGTGTGTACGTAGGGGTGGCTATATTACCGGCTGCTGTAGGGCAGACTTACTGGCCTCTGTCATGTCAAGTTTACATGTGTGTATATGAAGGGGTGGCTATATTACCGGCTGCTGTAGGGCAGACTTACTGCCCTGTGCCATGTCAAGTTTACATGTGTGTATGTAGGGGTGGATATATTACCGACTGCTGTAGGGCAGACTTACTGCCCTGTCATGTCGAGTTTACAAGTGTGTATGTAGTGGTGGCTATGTTACCTGCTACTGTTGGGCAGACTTACTGCCCTGTCATGTCAAGTTTACATGTGTGTATGTAGGGATTTCTATATTACTGGCTGCTGTAGGGCAGACTTACTGCCCTGTCATGTCAAGTTTACATGTGTGTATGTTGGGATTGCTATATTACCGGCTGCTGTAGGGCAGACTTACTGCCCTGTCATGTCGCGTTTACATGTGTGTGTGTAGTAGTGGCTATGTTACCTGCTGCTGTAGGGCAGACTTACTTCCCTGTCATGTCAAGTTTACATGTATGTATATAGTGGTGGCTATGCTACCTGCTGCTGTAGGGCAGACTTACTGCCCTGTCATGTCGAGTTTACATGTGTGTATGCAGTGGTGGCTATATTACCGCTGCTGTAGGGCAGACTTATGCCCTGTCAGTCAAGTTTACTGTATGTTGTAGAGGTGGCTATCTACCTGCTGTGTAGGGCAAACTTACTCCTGTCATGTCGAGTTTACACGTGTTGTAGGTGGCAGTTACCTGCTCCGTAGTAGACTACGCCCTGTCTGTCGCGTTTACAAGTGTGCGAAGCAGTGGTATGTTACCGCTGTGTGGGCAAACTTATTCCTTGTCTGTCGTTCACACGTGTGTATGTGTGCTATACATGCTGCTGTAGGGCAGACTTACTGCCCTGTCATGTCGAGTTTCATGTGTTTACAGTGGTGGTATGTTACCTGCTGTGTAGCAGACTTATGCTGTATGTGCGTTTACTGTCTGCTGTAGCAGTGGCTATGTTACTGCCTTGCTCATAGGGCAAACTTATTCTTGTCATGTTCGATTCACGTGTGTATGTAGGGGTGGCTATGTTACCTGCTGCTGTAGGGCAGACTTACTTACTGCCCTGTCATGTCGCGTGGCCACATGTGTGAGTGTAGCAGTGGCTATGTTACCTGCTGCTGTAGGGCAAACTTACTTCCTTGTCATGTCGAGTTCACACGTGTGTATGCAGTGGTGGCTATGTTACCTGCTGCTGTAGGGCAGACTTACTGCCCTCTGTCATGTCAAGTTTACATGTGTGTATGTAGTGGTGGCTATGCTACCTGCTGCTGTAGGGCAGACTTACTTCCCTGTCATGTCAAGTTTACATGTGTGTATATGTAGGTGTGGCTATATTACCGACTGCTGTAGGGCAGACTTACTGCCCTGTCATGTCAAGTTTGCATGTGTATATGTAGGGGTGGCTATGTTGTGTGTATGTAGGGGTGGCTATATTACCGGCTGCTGTAGGGCAGATTTACTGCCCTGTCATGTCGAGTTTACGTGTGTGTGTGTAGGGGTGGCTATATTACCGGCTGCTGTAGGGCAGACTTACCGACCTCCGTTATGTCAAATTTACATGTGTGTGTTTAGGGGTGGCCATATTACCTGCTGCTGTAGGGCAGACTTACTGCCCTGTCATGTCAAATTTACATGTGTGTGTGTAGTGTGGCTATATTACCGGCTGCTGTAGGGCAGACTTACTGCCCTCTGTCATGTCAAGTTTACATGTGTGTATGCAGGGATGGATATGTTACCTGCTGCTGTAGGGCAGACTTACTGCCCTGTCATGTCCAGTTTGCATGTGTGTATGTAGGGGTGGCTATGTTACCTGCTGCTGTAGGGCAGACTTACTGCCCTCTGTCATGTCGAGCTTACGCCGCAGTTCGTCCAGATCGGATTCCATCTGTAACAGCCAACAATAATACACATGTAGGATTTCTCATTTAATTACCACATGGTTTCACTGGTGTCTCCACAAGATGTTGCCAGGAAGGTACGGTGGAACCTCTCTAAACCGGACACCATGAAAACACATGTGATCTTATTTTTCATGAGTTTATTGGTAATTTATCTCAGGTGATAATGTCTGTTCGTGATCGCATAGCACACAACTATGGCTCAGAATGATCAAATGTCTGATTTACAGTGAAACCTCTCTAAGCCTGCCAGGGTGTTCGGTTTAGAGAGGTTTCACTGTACAACACACACTTTGTAAGGCAAATACCGGTATGTGAAATAACGTCACGTGGATACCAAGGAATATATTGAGTCACGGATGATACATGTTTTCAGCAAGAAACTGACTTAGGAATGAATATCTGAAAAGCACATTGACCATATGAGACACGCCATGTGATTTTGTACCTCCGGACATCTGCCTAATTTCATGAAATACGTTTACAAAATTACAATATTTTCCATGACATCAAAAGTTAACAACATTTCCAGAGTACATGTGGCATTATATTTTGCATGTACACATTATATTCGGCATTTATTTTGTAAACTTTTGAAAATGTAAAATATTGTAAATTTTGTAAACATATTTAATGAAATTACCGGTACACAGATATCTGAAGGTACAAAATCACATAGCGTGTCTCATGTGAAATAACAAAGCATTTCTGTGATACTAATGTAGATTTAAATTACACAACACAGACATCATTTCACCAGCGATGATGATTATATCTGGCCTCAATGTAGAATCAGCTAATTGTGCATATCCAGACTAAAAACGTTCACAAATTCTAAAAACACGATTATTTTAATGAGTTGATTGTCAATTTTGAATTATATAAAACAATTTATTACACTCCTGCAAATTATTTGCATGGGTTTCACTGTGAGAGAAAACCTGTAATCAACCCCTTACAAATAATACACAGTGAAGAGAACACCCGTAATTGCGCGCGTGTTTTCTTGGAAACCACGAGCTACCAAACAAAATGTTTAATTTGTATTACAGTCAAAATAAAGTTATTTGAAATCTTGAAGAGGATCTCGACTAATCTACAATGTTAATATGAGTGAACACATACCAACCATGCACTGAAATATATCTAGTTCATATAAAAAGCTGCGTAATTTGGATTTCAAACAGTTTACATGACGTCACATTTGACGTCACACAACGTGACATCGAAATGCAGGAAACACATCATTGTGTAACAATTCATACGCACATCACAATTCATTGATTGTAATCTCCAAAATAGACTAAATGTGCATATATATCCGCCGTGGAAGTGTAATAAATAGGATATTCCATCATAATTCAAGCACAAAAATATTTACACAATTCCTGTCTCTGTCCAAAATTTATATCCCAGTAAACTCCCACACTGAACTACTTTCCGTAACCGTGAGGCGCAGTTAAAATAATTCTTAAGAAAACGGAAAATAAACACATTTTCTTGATGAATTTATTTCAAATGCTAGAATTATAAGGAATGAATGGCCTTTTTGCTTTTTGTGGAATTTATCGGGGATATAAACTTGAAAAAGTCGCGGGAATACTGGACGAGGTCTTCCAGCCTTCGTCCAGTATTCCCGCGACTTTTCCAAGTTTATACCCCAATAAATTCCACAAAAAGGCCATTCATTCCTATAGTACATGCTTGAACAGCTTGAAATAATACACTCGTGTACGTCGGCTTCTGCGTAAACAACTTGTTTGCTTCGCTTTCTCGTTGTTTACGAGGAAGCCGACGTACACTCGTGTATTATTTCCCGCTATTCAAAATGTGCGATGGAATATCCTCTATACCAAAGCCTGGACGGTGAATGATAATTATAAATGAGATGGCCGAGGCCCGCATGTCGCCAACTATATTGCACTGTCCGCAAGTGGGCGCGACAAAAATATTCTACACCATACCAGACGTGCCCCTCTACTTTAATTATGTTGTTGTTGGTGTTTAACGGCCATCAACAGCTACGGTCATTTAAAGATGGGCCAACGGGTTCGATCCCGTATTCAACTTGCTGCATTGGGTGGGAAAATCCCAAAATCAGAACGGAATATTTACATAAAAAAACTAGAAAACGTCGATGGCGCGCCATCGCAATATACCCACTTTCCCCAAATGCTAAGTCCGAAAGGGGGAGGTAATCCATGATGGAGGGTCAGATAAAAAATCCGAATTCACTTTGCGCATCAGCACATCAAAACGAAGCTACAAACCAAATATCAGACGCGTAGGTATTAAGGTGAAAAAGTTTTTCGACATACGAGGAAAAATAGTGAAATTCCAAGTCCGAAAGGGGGAGATAATCCATGATGGAAGGTCGGATCAAAAATCCGAATTCACTTTGCGCATCATAACGAAGCTACATATGAAATATCAGAAATGTAGGTATTAACGTGAGAAAGTTTTTCGACTTACAATGAAAAATAGGGAAATTCTGAGTCCGAAAGGGGGAGATAATCCATGATGGAGGGTCGGATGAAAAATCCGAATTCACTTTGCGCATCTGCACATGATAACGAAGCTACATACCAAATATCAGGCGCAGGCATGAAGTGAGTTTTTCGATAAGGAATGGGTGAGTTTTTCGAGTTACAAGATGGAAATTCTGAGTCCGTAAAGGGGGAAGATAATCCATGATGGTAGGGTCGATCAAAATCCGAATCACTTTGATGCATCAAAAATGAATTCACGTATGATAACGAAGTACATACCAAATATCAGGCGCGTAGGTATGAAGGTGAAAAAGTTTTTCGAGTTACGAGGAAAAAATGGGAAATTCTGAGTCCGAAAGGGGGAGATAATCCATGATGGAGGGTCGGATCAAAAATCCGAATTCACTTTGCGCATCTGCACATGATAACGAAGCTACATACCAAATATCAGGCGCGTAGGTATGAAGGTGAACAAGTTTTTCGAGTTACAAGGAAAAAATGGGAAATTCTGAGAAACCGAAAGGGGGAGATAATCCATGATGGAGGGTCGGATCAAAAATCCAATTCACTTTGCGCATCTGCACATGATAACGAAGCTACATACCAAATATCAGGCGCGTAGGTATGAAGGTGAAAAAGTTTTTCGAGTTACAGAGGAAAAAATGGGAAATTCTGAGTCCGAAAGGGGGAGATAATCCATGATGGAGGGTCGGATCAAAAATCCGAATTCACTTTGCGCATCTGCACATGATAACGAAGCTACATACCAAATATGAGGCGCGTAGGTATGAAGGTGAAAAAGTTTTTCGACTTACGAGGAAAAAAATGGGAAATTCTGAGTCCGAAAGGGGGAGATAATCCATGATGGAGGGTCGGATGAAAAATCCAAATTCACTTTGCGCATCTGCACATGATAACGAAGGTACATACCAAATATGAGGCGCGTAGGTATGAAGGTGAAAAAGTTTTTCGAGTTACAAGGAAAAAATGGGAAATTCTGAGTCCGAAAGGGGGAGATAATCCATGATGGAGGGTCGGATGAAAAATCCGAATTCACTTTGCGCATCTGCACATGATAACGAAGCTACATACCAAATATCAGGCGCGTAGGCATGAAGGTGAAAAAGTTTTTCGAGTTACAAGGAAAAAATGGGAAATTCTGAGTCCGAAAGGGGGAGATAATCCATGATGGAGGGTCGGATCAAAAATCCGAATTCACTTTGCGCATCTGCACATGATAACGAAGCTACATACCAAATATCAGGCGCGTAGGTATGAAGGTGAAAAAGTTTTTCGAGTTACGAGGAAAAAATGGGAAATTCTGAGTCCGAAAGGGGGAGATAATCCATGATGGAGGGTCGGATCAAAAATCCAAATTCACTTTGCGCATCTGCACATGATAACGAAGCTACATAGCAAATATGAGGCGCGTAGGTATGAAGGTGAAAAAGTTTTTCGAGTTACGAGGAAAAAATGGGAAATTCTGAGTCCGAAAGGGGGAGATAATCCATGATGGAGGGTAGGATCAAAAATCCAAATTCACTTTGCGCATCTGCACATGATAACGAAGCTACATACCAAATATCAGGCGCGTAGGTATGAAGGTGAAAAAGTTTTTCGAGTTACAAGAAACGTGGACGGACGTACGGACGGACGTACGGACGTACGGACGGACGGACACCCGTGACGAAAACAATATACCCGTTTTTTTTTACAAAAAAAGTGGGTATAACAAGAAATGCGTCTGTCGAACGCGGATGCCACCTGCAGCATATTTGAGAAACTGTGACAAAGTGGTTAAGTCATTTAAGTAACCTGGTGAAGGTCAAAAGGCGAAGGTCATATAAATAATGAAAAGGCAGGTGTGGCACACATACCAATGAATGAAGTGTTGAAGTATTGAAGCGATTAAGCAACTGTAGATGATATGGCGAGTTTGAGAAACTGTGACAAACTGGTTAACCAAAATTGTTAAGTGATTTATAACCTGGTGAAGGTCAAAAGGCGAAGGTCATATAAATTATGAAAAGGCAGGTGTGGCACACATACCAATGAATGAAGTGTTGAAGTATTGAAGCGATTAAGCAACATAGTATATGCCAGTTTGAGATGTCATGGCCAGTTTGAAGTAACTGGTGACGAACTGGCTTAACCAATGAAGAAGTGATTTAAGTAACCTGGTGATGGTGGCAAAAGGCGTGACAATGGTTCATATATTATGAAGAAAAGGCAGGTGTGGACACATACCAATGAATGAAGTGTTGAAGTATTGAAGCGATTAAGCAACTGTAGATGATATGGCGAGTTTGAGAAACTGTGACAAACTGGTTAACCAAAATTGTTAAGTGATTTATAACCTGGTGAAGGTCAAAAGGCGAAGGTCATATAAATTATGAAAAGGCAGGTGTGGCACACATACCAATGAATGAAGTGTTGAAGTATTGAAGCGATTAAGCAACTTATGTAGATGATATGGCCAGTTTGAGAAACTGTGACAAACTGGTTAACCAAAATTGTTAAGTGATTTAAGTAACCTGGTGAAGGTCAAAAGGCGAAGGTCATATATAAATTATGAAAAGGCAGGTGTGGCACACATACCAAGAAGAATGAATGAAGTTGTGATTGAACGTATTGATGCGATAAGCAACTGTAGATGTATGGCGAAGATGTTTGCAGAAACTGTTAAGACAACTGTTACCATGTAGTTTGAAATAATTAACCAAAATTGGTGTTTAAGTAACCTGGTGAAGGTCAAAAGGCGAAGGTCATATAAATTATGAAAAGGCAGGTGTGGCACACATACAATGAATGAAGTGTTGAAGTATTGAAGCGATTAAGCAACTTATGTAGATGATATGGCCAGTTTGAGAAACTGTGACGAACTGGTTAACAAAAATTGTTAAGTCATTTAAGTAACCTGGTGAAGGTCAAAAGGCGAAGGTCATATAAATTATGAAAAGGCAGGTGTGGCACACATACCAATGAATGAAGTGTTGAAGTATTGAAGCAATTAAGCAACTTATGTAGATGATATGGCCAGTTTGAGAAACTGTGACGAACTGGTTAACCAAAATTGTTAAGTGATTTAAGTAACCTGGTGAAGGTCAAAAGGCGAAGGTCGGAGGTCCAATAATAAATTATGAACAAAAGGCATGTGTATGGCCACACGATTACCAATGAATGAAGTATGAAGGTTATGAAAAGGCGGTATGACCAAGTATTCAAGATTAAGCAACTTATGTAGATGATATGGCCAGTTTGAGAAACTGTGACGAACTGGTTAACAAAAATTGTTAAGTCATTTAAGTAACCTGGTGAAGGTCAAAAGGCGAAGGTCATATAAATTATGAAAAGGCAGGTGTGGCACACATACCAATGAATGAAGTGTTGAAGTATTGAAGCGATTAAGCAACTTATGTAGATGATATGGCAGTTTGAGAAACTGTGACGAACTGGTTAACCAAAATTGTTAAGTGATTTAAGTAACCTGGTGAAGGTCAAAAGGCGAAGGCCATATAAATTATGAAAAGGCAGGTGTGGCACACATACCAATGAATGAAGTGTTGAAGTATTGAAGCGATTAAGCAACTTATGTAGATACTATGGCCAGTTTGAGAAACTGTGACAAAGTGGTTAACCGAAAAGTGTGACGGACGGACAGACAGACAGACAGACAGACAGACAGACAGACAGACGGACGGACGGACGGACGGACAGACGGACGGACAGACGGACGGACGGACGTTCTTACAGTACTATACTTATGTGGCTTATCACATGTTAAATATTAGCCACATAAAACGATTTTTAGCCACATAAAAGGATTTTTTAGGTGGCTAATTGTAACCAACCCTATCCTTTACTAAGTCCATAACCCTGTGGGGCTAGCCACATAAGTACCCTAATGTGTGCCCGGACGGACGGACGGACGGACAGACGGACGGACGGTCCAAACACTATATGCCACCCGTTTCTTCGAAACCTGGTGGCATAAAAATATATTCAACCCTGCCTTTCATTATGTAATATACATGTAGCTGCAAAACATGGTATGCTGCTAGAGAAGAGTCAATCTAGAATGAAAATGTCATGCGAAAGGCACAGGTGGAAGACTCGGACCCGAGACACCATTTTTGTAATGGGCATTTTTTTTGTGACACAGGTCCGAGTCTTCCACCTGTGGTGAAAAGATACAGCAATGGCTAGCAATTTCAGTATGTATGGAACACACATATCAGTTGATGGCTCTGAAGTCAAGTTCCTTGAAACTTACCAATTCCGTACCATTAACAAGATACAGTGTTATGTGCCGTGGATGTTAATCTCCAATAATGCTAATTCACGTCATGTTATAATGCAGTAAGATTTTAAGACATTCAATAAGTATCAATAAGTTACTACTGTCTGTTTCACGAAACCTGTCCAAATTTTATGGCTATATAAATAATGCAAAAATAATATATTTTTTGATGATATTAAATTATAGCAAAATTTAAAATGCGCCTACTTTTTATTTCGTGAAATTTGGTCAAATATTGATTTTATTGCGAAAAAACAATTTCCACATGTTAAATCCCCGAGTGAAGATGTCTATGGGGATATCACATGGGAATTTTTTCTAATTTCAGAAATAGTGGACCGATTTTCAAAATGTAACTTTTGTTTTCTTAGTTACATCGTTTCCAAGCTATCTAGCTAGATTACAGAATCAATTTCCAAATTTTTTGGTTTTTCGATTTCCCATAGAGAACTCATTTTTCGTAATAAAATCAATATTTGACCAAATTTCACGAAATAAAAAGAAGGCTCATTCTTAAATTTTTATAAAATTTAATATGATCGAATTGTTTATACATGTATAGCTGTAAAATTTGGGCAGGTTTCGTGAAACGGACCGTAACTTGTTCTCACAATATTATGCCACCACCCGCGTCTAATCAACTATAACATCCAGTTTAGTTTATATAACACATTCTGAAAGCAACACCACTTACACTTCGTCCACGTTTCTGGAATAGTACAATTACACAGCTTAACTACAGGGCCCAGTTACTCAAAACCTCTGTTACAACACTGTTAAGGATTTAACAGTCTGTTAAGCTAACAGAGGTTTTGTGCAACCGGGCCCTGGTCGTTACCAACATTATAAGTCATTTTGTTTAGAAACAGACCATGGTAAATGAATGATACAAACAAGCAAAATTATCAATGATGTACTGTCTGTTTCACGAAACCTGCCCATATTTTACGGCTATTTAAATAATGCAAAAACAATATTTTTTTCCATAATATTAAATTAAAACAAAATTTAAGAATGAGCCTTCTTTTTATTTAGTGAAATTTGGTCCTATATTCATTTTAAGGCAACAAAACAATTTCCACATGTTAAATCTCCATAGACATCTTCACAGACTGGACCGATTTTCAAAATTTAACTTTGTTTTCTTAGATCATTTCTAGGTTTCAATTTCCGAAACTTTTAATTTTGTTAACTCCGCCCACAACTCCTCCACCTCCTTTCCCCCGATATTAAATTCCCATGGACAAATACAGTTTTTGTAATAAAATAATTATTTCACGAAATAAAAAGAAGGCTCATTCTTAAATTTTGATAAAATTTAATGCTATAATTTTTTTTTTATTGTTTTCGTATTGTTTATATGGCTGTAAAATTTGGGTATATTTCGTGAAACAGACAGTAGTTACATCTTCACTTAATTCAACTCAGGTGTTGGTCAATACAGGTAATAGACACCTTTCTCATCGCTTCTCTGAGCTAAATGAATACAGCTACATTACTTGCTCAATACTGCACTGTTGTGTGTTGATTTTATACTATGCATTGGTGTTTAACGCCCTATCAACAGCTAAGGTTATTTAAGGTCAGGTCAATGGGTTCGATCCCACATTTAACCTTCTGCCATTGGGAGGAAAATCCAAAAAGCAGAACAGAATATTTAAATAGTGTGCTTGGGGGTTTCCCATTCAACAACAATATACAGACAGAAATGCTCCTGCATGGGGAGGGGTGGGGGAGCAACATACAATCAGCAGTGAAATTGCAATAAAAACTTTCACCATATCGTTGCACATGAGCAGTGAGAAACCAAAGTACCATCACCTGACAAACAGTGCAAATGTGACACACCGCACCACTGAACAGTGTAGATCCACACAGACCCGTGCAGCCTGATCACACAAGTGTTGTCACTGTTTGAATGAACCAATTTGGATATGTGTAACAAACATTTCAGATCCATTTCCCATAAATCATGGGTATATGCTCAGTGATCAGCTGAAACTGGTCCAAACCTTAATTGAGCAAACTATCGTTTTGACTCGCATACAACAAATAATTGAACAACAATTTGTCACCACTCACAATACGAACCTTACAATGTTTGCAACAAGCGTAGCCCCTGATCAGACTGCGCATTTACGCAGTCTGATCAGGGGCTACACTGGTCACCTTCTGTCAATCAATTGACACTTCTTGATAGTTTTGGTCCACTTTTAACACTCGATAGCCAGTTAACCCATACACCCCTAAGTAACTGGAATGGATTTCAATATGTTAATTTTTCGCCCAATCCAATTGTAACAAAATGATTTCCAGACTAGTCCATTTATGAAAAGGAGGTGTTTTTGTTCTTAAAAATATGAAAATTACTTGCAAAAAGTGCAGATACTGATGAGACGGTTCGTTACGATGTACACTATTTGCCAATACCACTATACAGGCCTGTGGTGTTGAAAGGGTTGAAACCTGATCTGCACACATTATAAGGTCCATATTATGAGTGAGCCCCCCAACAAGTGCGCACCCTATGCCGCTGTGACTCGGTTTGTATGTAGCTGCTCCGAGCCCTCTCGTCAGCCAGAGCCTGCGTGTTGATGGCGTGCTGCTGCGATAATGCCTGCAAACCAAACGTGCGTGAACGTACATCAGTGCATGGGGCATGATATATAGCATCTCGTACATTCAAGGAACATTGCTATTACTTGTATTTTTAAGAATTTTTATATTTTTTTCAGCACAATTACTAAAACAAAACGACAGTTGCTCTTCGATCTAATTTGGGTATATATTTATATGTTGTATATTTTTGCTGAAAGACAATAAAGGATTTATTTAATGGTGTTCAATGGCCTGTCAACAGTTACGGTCATTTTAGGCCGGGAGATAATAAAGAAACAGCATATGAAGTGATTACAGTGAATTATTAATTACAAAGATAAACACATTTCAAAGTAACATTTGTGCACGTAATGATGTTGATAACTTGCGGCCTATTACTCTGAAAGTAGCGGCTTATTATGATAATGAAATGTTTAATTCAAACCTGTATTTATGGCACTTAAGCATAGATAATAAACAACAGTATAAGCAGTAGTACATTTCTGAGTTCGGAGGACAAGCTATTGAGTTCGTCGTGTCTGCCGGATGTGGCGCGGTCGGTTTCAAGGTCGGACTGTATGAGTCGCAGTCTCCGCTCCACACGGTCCGCCACCTGGGAGAAATACAGCACGGCAACATCGTCACACTACAGTACCATCACCAACACAGTCGCTATATATATATATATTATATATAGTTAATAAGTGAAAGTGAATACATGTTATTTCTTTTGTATGTTCAAATGTGGCTGTGAAATGGGGCTTGTGGGATTTATGACCAGTGTAGCTCCTGATCAAGTAGCACACTCTTGTAGCATGATAACAATATATATTCCTCGTCGACAGAAGCATGACTGGTATTATGAACAGTGCAGATCCTGATCAGACTGTGCAGATGCACAGGCTGATCTGGATCTACACTGTTCGCAAACACATAAGCCCCATTTCTCCAGTCACAGCTACAAATATAAATTGAAATGGTCATCATCAGGTGTGTGTTTGTCATCCAATCAAAATTTAAACAAAAAAATGTTCCATTCTTAATGAAAAGAGACAATGGAATAAAGGGGCTCACTCTCTCATTGAGTTAGTCCCCTTCTTCCAATAACCCCTTCACTTAATAATTGAACATTTATAACAAATAATAAAAAGTAAAACATTCAATTCTTGATTCAAGAGATCAGTGTAAGTATGAGGGAATTAGCCCCACTTATTCAAGAGATCAGTGTAAGTATGAGGGAATTAGCCCCACTTATTCAAGAGATCAGTGTAAGTATGAGGGAATTAGCCCCACTTATTCCACTGACCTCGTTAATTACATTGTTTTATGTTTATCTTCATTGGCTGATTAATACATATTCCTATTTGCCATGTGACTCTGTTCAATAGTCTATGAAACAGACCAATTAAAAACAAGTTAAATTCTTATATTTACATGTTACTTATCACTTAAAAGTACATGCCCACTCAGTAGGCATAAACTGTTCTTTATATCAGAGACATCATCAGAGACATTTTCTGGCAAAAGAAACATTCATTCACCATTACCCCACGTATTGATTGGCATTATTATTTATTTTATATCAGACGTAAATTTCCACACTGATATCAGGGGCGCTAACCGTGTTTCCTTAAAATGTTAACGGACATTACTATTTATTCTATGTCTTTATTTTTTGATGTGCAATGATAATACTTGTAATATGTTGAAAATATTATTTTTTCAGGCGACACATTTAATTAGTATAAATAATTAAAACATAGCATGCCTCATTTGCATATGAAAATAGCCTGATACCACCGTGCGTCACTATCAGTAAAATAATTATTACTAAATGATTATATCTGTATAGCGGGCACTCGTATACACTTAATTAATTCCTATAAAGAACAGTTTGTGCCTACTGAGTGTGCATGTACCTTAATTATGTTTCTAGTGCTTTCAATGAACAATCAATGACATTTATGTTGTAGGACTCGTAAAAGTAAAGCTGGTTTAATTGTAATAACAGGATTGCTAACTACACTGATGAAACAGTAGCACAGAAGTGACACATAATATCACATGGACGTTTGGTAAACCTGTGTCGACAATTGATGAAACGTTGTAATACATTTTATTATTTAATTGACACATTGAAAAGAAAGTATGGCCATTCAACAAAACACCTTGCTTATTATGATCTATATTGACAACCAGTAAACATTACATGGTACAAATTACAATATAATGGTTTACAGAGCTCCAGATAAGGTGCGTATTGGCATATTTTACCCACTTATTTTACCAGAATACGCATTGATTATCAAAAGTGGGAGTACAAAATACACACAGCAATGCGAAAATATGCACTGATTTTCAAATTGAGTAGTGAAAATACTGTAATAAAGTTAAAAATTTACTTATTTGAGCTGCAAAAAAGCAAACAGCTCAAATTTTTTAAATGTTTTATGTTTGATCATTTGTTCCCTAGTATTTAATAAGGAAGAAAATCAATAATACATTTGTAAAAGTAAAATACGCATTTTAATTTGAAATATGGGGGTATGTTTAGATACAAAACTTATCTGGAGCTCTGGTTATATATCCACCCACCACAGTGATAAAGTGTGCAAATGCTGTGTGCTGCTGCAGCGAAATACAGGTGTTCACAGACAATAAACGAAGGAACTACACAAAATGTCTGAATAAACAAAACTCGCCATAATTCAGGAACGGTAACTCCCGATGCCAAGTGTGTGCAGCCAGTGAGATTTGCCAACACCGTAACAATTGATGTCACACATCACTTACCGGGTCGTAGGCGGTAAACCTTTTGAGATCGTCTGATATTTCCCGGATTTTCTTCCTCGTGTCCATGTCGTATCTGCAGTAGAATGTTTAACTGAAGCAACTGTACAAAGGTGCTATCCTCAAAGTATTTGGTGACAAACTGAAGCATACACTTAACTAGAAATGGACGCTTGTCGACAAGCGCATGTGTATCCCCCTCCCAAGATACACAAGTAGTTTGAAAAAAGCGTGTTCGAGTTATGCTCCGGAGACAAAATCAGTGCGCGGAAAAACAAAGGGAGATAACTAAAAAATTAGTGATGCAAGAGTTGTCATTCTTGCGTGACACACCTTTAGGGTCGTGGTCTATGCATGTGTGAAGTTTCATGAAAATATTCCAAAGGGTGTTCGAGTTATGCTCCGGACACGAAATCAGTGCACGAAACAACAATGGGAAAAAACTAAGAAATTAACGACGCAAGAGTTGTCATTCTTGCGCGCGACACACCTTTGGGTCGTGGTCTATGCATGTGTGAGGTTTAATGAAAATATTCCAAAGGGTGTTCGAGTTATGCTCCGGACACGAAATCAGTGCAGGAAACAACAAAAGGGAGATAAGTAAACAAGAATTCCGCGGAATCAAATGCCTCGCCTTGTCCCGCCTTGACCTCGAGCCTGGGCCCGAAAGCAATTTTCACTGGCCCGAACAGATTATACAATTATAGACTAGTGACTAGTGAGCCATAGAATATCAGATTATATTCTATGGCTCATTAGTCAATAATTGTTTTATTATATGATAATAGTCTGTATATAGCACTTACGACCTTATGCTACTAGACAAAAATTGAAAAAGAATTTGAACAAAAAAAAAGGAAAAAAACGGTTTAAAAATTAAGAATAATAATCCTCGCTACTGGAGCCCAGAATTTTTTTTAATAGTCCTATATTTATTTACATATATCTGCACAGGTCCACATATTGCCACAATATTGTCAACACAGTTTACGGAAATGTAAAATAATTTACCTGTATAAATTACCTGTAATAAGTTAGTGGTCAGTTAGTGGTCAGTCTGGACATTTGCACATGCTAGCACATGCACAGGTGAATGGTTCTCCCAGTCACTATTGTTCAACCGGAGAAGGCTATTGTTCTCTCTACAGGTAAGGTGTACAGAGCACACAAGAAAATGGGTCTTCATGCATTATTGTCCAGTTTGTAGAGTGCGCGAAACAAACAAGAGCTGTAGGAGAACAGCATAGCTCGACTACGAGGGTTGTCGATGTACACATAGCTTGACAAACAAGGTGGCCGCGGCCTGCATAAAAACCTTAACCAAGGTTGACTAAAAACCTTAACCAAGGGAAATTAAGTAAGTAATTCAAGGTTAAATGTAGGTCAATGTGGCCGCGGCCTGCATAAAAACCTTAATCAAGGTTGACTAAAAACCTTAACGAAGGGAAATGAAGTAAGTAATTCAAGGTTAAATGTAGGTCAATGTCAGATATAGGTCAGGGGTTATTTATGTACATCACTAGGAGATGAAGTTTTCCAAGTATGGTTGCTGTAGGCCCAGGAATATTCCATATACAAGCTTGACTAAAAACCATAACCAAGGGGAAATAAGAAAGTAATCCAAGGATAAAAGTAGGTCAAGGTCAAATATAGGTCAGGGATTATTGATGTACATCACTAGGAGATGAAGTTGTCCAAGTATGGTTGGTGTAGGGCCAGGAGTATTGGATCTACAAGCTTGACTAAAAACCTTAACCAAGGAGAATTAAGTAAGTAATTCAAGAGGAAATGTAGGTCAAGGTCAAGGTCAAATATAGATCAGGGGTTATTGATGTACATCGCTATGAGAAAAGGTTGTCAAAGTATGGTGTTAGTATGCACAATAGTATTCCATGTACAAGCTTGACTAAAAACCTTAACCAAGGGGAATTAACTAAGTAATTCAAAGTTAAATGTAGGTCAAGGTCAAATATAGGTCAGTGGTTGTTGATGTACATCACTAGGAGATGAAGTTGTCCAAGTATGGTGGGTGTAGGGCCAGGAATATTCCATATACAAGCTAGACTAAAAACCTTAAATTAAACAAGGGGAATTAACTAAGTAATTGAAGAGGAAATGTAGGTCAATGTCAAATATAGATCAGGGGTTATTGATGTACATCCATATGAGAAAAGGTTGTCCAAGTATGGTGTCTGTATGCACACTAGTATTCCATGTACAAGCTTGACTAAAAACCTTAACCAAGGTTGACTAAAAACCTTAACCAAGGGGAATTAACTATGTAATTCAAGGTTAAATGTAGGTCAAGGTGAAATATAGGTCAGGGGTTGTTGATGTACATCACTAGGAGTTGAAGTTGTCCAAGTATGGTGGGTGTAGGGCCAGGAGTATTCCATATACAAGCTTGACTAAAAACCTTAACCAAGGGGAATTAACTAAGTAATTCAAGAGGAAATGTAGGTCAAGGTCAAATATAGATCAGGGGTTATTGATGTACATCCCTATGAGAAAAGGTTGTCCAAGTATGGTGTCTGTATGCACAATAGTATTCCATGTAGAAGCTTGACTAAAAACCTTAACCAAGGTTGACTAAAAACCTTAACCAAGGGGAATTAACTAAGTAATTCAAGGTTAAATGTAGGTGAAGGTCAAATATAGGTCAGTGGTTGTTGATGTACATCACTAGGAGATGAAGTTGTCCAAGTATGGTGGGTGTAGGGCCAGGAATATTCCATATACAAGCTTGACTAAAAACCTTAACCAAGGGGAATTAACTAAGTAATTCAAGAGGAAATGTAGGTCAATGTGAAATATAGATCAGGGGTTATTGATGTACATCCCTATGAGAAAAGGTTGTCCAAGTATGGTGTCTGTATGCACAATAGTATTCCATGTACAAGCTTGACTAAAAACCTTAACCAAGGTTGACTAAAAACCTTAACCAAGGGGAATTAAGTATGCAATTAAAGGTTAAATGTAGGTCAAGGTCAAATATAGGTCAGGGGTTGTTGATGTATATCACTAGGAGATGAAGTTGTTCAAGTATGGTGGGTGTGGGGCCAGGAGTATTCCATATACAAGCTTGACAAAAAACCTTAACCAAGGGGAATTAACTAAGTAATTCAAGAGGAAATGTAGGTCAAGGTCAAATATAGATCAGGGGTTATTGATGTACATCCCTATGAGAAAAGGTTGTCCAGGTATGGTGTCTGTATGCACAATAGTATTCCATGTACAAGCTTGACTAAAAACCGTAACCAAGGTTGACTAAAAACCTTAACCTAGGGGAATTAAGTAAGTAATTCAAGAGAAAATATAGGTCAAGGTCAAATATAGATCAGGGGTTATTGATGTACATTGCTATGAGAAAAGGTTGTCCGAGTATGGTGTAAGGGAAATTAACTAAGTAATTGAAGAGGAAATGTAGGTCAAGGTCAAATATAGATCAGGGGTTATTGATGTACATCACTAGGAGATGAAGTTGTGCAAGTATGGTGGGTGTAGGGCCAGTAGTATTCCATATACAAGGTTGACTAAAAACCTTAACCAAGGCGTGACGGTGACGCCGACGCCGACGCCGGGGTGACAACATAAGCTCTACTTATTCTTCGAATAATCGAGCTAAAAAGGGAGATAACTGAAAAATTAGCTATGCAAGAGTTGTCATTCTTATGCGCGACACACCTTCGGGTCGTGGTCTATGCATGTGTGAAGTTTCATGAAAATATTCCAAAGGGTGGTCGAGTTATGCTCAATCAGTGCGTGAAACAAAAAAGGGAGATAACTAAAAAAATAGCTAAGCAAGAGTTGTCATTCTTGTGCGCGACACGGTTGTGGTCTATGCATGTGTGAAGTTTCACGAAAATATTCCAAAGGGTGGTCGAGTTATGCTCCGGACACGAAATCAGTGCGCGAAACAAACAAGAGCTGTAGGAGAACAGCATAGCTCGACTACGAGGGTTGTCGATGTACACATAGCTTGACAAACAAGGTGGCTGCGGCCTGCATAAAAACCTTAACCAAGGTTGACTAAAAAACTTAACCAAGGGAAATTAAGTAAGTAATTCAAGGTTAAATGTAGGTCAATGACAGATATAGGTCAGGGATTATTGATGTACATCACTAGGAGATGAAGTTTTCCAAGTATGGTTGCTGTAGGCCCAGGAGTATTCCATATAGAAGCTTGACTAAAAACCTTAACCAAGGGGAAATAACTAAGTAATACAAGGATAAAAGTAGGTCAAGGTCAAATATAGGTCAGGGATTATTGATGTACATCACTAGGAGATGAAGTTGTCCAAGTATGGTTGATGTAGGCCCAGGAGTATTCCATATACAAGCTTGACTATAAACATTAACCAAGTAATTCAAGGTTAAATGTAGGTGAAGGTAAAATATAGGTCAGGGGTTATTGATGTACATCCCTAAGCGAAAAAGTTATCCAAGTATGGTGTCTGTATGCACAATAGTATTCCATATACAAGCTTGACTAAAAACCTTAACCAAGGTTGACTAAAAACCTTAACCAAGGGGGATTAACTAATTAATTCAAGGTTAAATGTAGGTCAAGGTGAAATATAGGTCAGGAGTTGTTGATGTACATCACTAGGAGATGAAGTTGTCCAAGTATGGTTGGTGTAGGGCCAGGAATATTCCATCTACAAGGTTGACTAAAAACCTTAACCAAAGAGAATTAACTAAGTAAGTCAAGAGGAAATGTAGGTGAAGGTCAAATATAGATCAGGGGTTATTGATGTACATCCCTATGAGAAAAGGTTGTCCAAGTATGGTGTCTGTATGCAGAATAGTATTCCATGTACAAGCTTGAGTAAAAACCTTAACCAAGGTTGACTAAAAACCTTAACCAAGGTGACTTAAGTAAGTAATTGAAGAGGAAATATAGGTCAAGGTGAAATATATATCAGGGGTTGTTGATGTACATTACTAGGAGATGAAGTTGTCCAAGTATTGTGGGTGTAGGGCCAGTAGTATTCAATATACAAGCTTGACTAAAAACCTTAACCAAGGGGAATTAACTAAGTAATTCAAGAGGAAATGTAGGTCAAGGTCAAATATAGATCAGGGGTTATTGATGTACATCCCTATGAGAAAAGGTTGTCCAAGTATGGTGTCTGTATGCACACTAGTATTCCATGTAGAAAGCTTGACTAAAAACCTTAACCAAGGTTGACTAAAAACCTTAACCAAGGGGAATTAACTAAGTAATTCAAGGAGATAAAGTTGTCCAAGTATGGTGGGTGTAGAGCCAGTAGTATTCCACATACAAGCTTGACTAAAAACCTTAACCAAGGAGAATTAAATAAGTAATTCAAGAGGAAATGTAGGTCAAGGTCAAATGTAGGTCAAGGTCAAATATAGATCAAGGGTTATTGATGTACATCCCTAGGAGATGAAGTTGTCCAAGTATGGTGGGTATAGGGCCAGGAGTATTCCATATACAAGCTTGACTAAAAACCTTAACCAAGGAGAATTAACTACGGTAAGTAATTGAAGAGGAAATGTAGGTCAAGGTCAAATATAGATCAGGGGTTATTGATGTACATCCCTATGAGAAAAGGTTGTCCAAGTATGGTGTCTGTATGCACAATAGTATTCCATGTACAAGCTTGACTAACCTTAATTCCAAGGATTGACTACATTAACTAAGGGTAATTAACGAGGTAATTCAAGGTTAAATGTAGGTCAAGGTCAAATATAGGTCAGTGGTTGTTGATGTACATCACTAGGAGATAAAGTTGTCCAAGTATGGTTGGTGTAGGGCCAGGAGTATTCCATCTACAAGGTTGACTAAAAACCTTAACCAAAGAGAATTAACTAAGTAATTGAAGAGGAAATGTAGGTCAAGGTCAAATATAGATCAGGGGTTACTGATGTACATCCCTAGGAGATGAAGTTGTCCAAGTATGGTGGGTAGTAGGGCCAGGAGTATTCCATATACAAGCTTGACTAAAAACCTTAACAAGGGGAATTAACTAAGTAATTCAAGAGGGAAATGTAGGTCAAAGGTCAAATATAGATCAGGGGTTATTGATGTACATCCCTATGAGAAAAAAGGTTGTCCAAGTATGGTGTCTGTATGCACATAATAGTATTCCATGTACAAGCTTGACTAAAAAACCTTAACCAAGGTTGACTTAAAATAAAAACCTTAACCAAGGGAAATTAACTAAGTAATTCAAGAGGAAATGTAGGTCAAGGTTAAATATAGATCAGGGGTTATTGATGTACATCACTAGGAGATGAAGTTGTCCAAGTATGGTGGGTGTAGGGCCAGTAGTATTCCATATACAAGGTTGACTAAAAACCTTAACCAAGGCGTGACGGTGACGCCGCCCGACGCCGGGGTGACAACATAAGCTCTACTTATTCTTCGAATAGACGAGCTAAAAAGGGAGATAACTCAAAAATTAACATTGTTAAGGATTTAACAGTACATTAAGCTAACAGAGGAATTGAGCAACTGGGCCCAGAATAATACATGGAAGATAACAGAGTGACGTACGTGTCCCTGCGGTCGATCTCACGGGTCATGCTCGTCTCCAGGTTGAGGTGATCGCTGGAGAGGTCGCGCACGGTGTGGTGCAGCTCATGTAGTTCGCGGTTCATGTCGTCAGCGAATCGCACCGTGGATCGACGTCGTCGTCGCCGCCGCACCGGGGATGCCACCTCGTACTCACTGTCGCTCTGGTGACGAGAAACAAGTTTTGCTAGTCCCACTGATAGGTTAAATAGGTGGGGTAATAATTATATTTCTCTGCATGGAATCTACTGTAAAGCCTGAAATAAAGCACTTTACATGGTTCATTTATTTCTAGCCTGCAACCATTGCCCCGGGCAGCATAATAAATGGGATCGAGTTATTTTTATTTCAGTCTGAAATAGCATAAACTAAAAAAAATAAATAAATAAATACCTGGTAACTAACTGCCTAAGCAGGTAAAGTACATTCGCTTTCGCCCTGATAACTTTAAATGAAGCTGTCTACATCCACTAAATACAGGATTCAGAGGAGCATGGGCGTTGCCAGGAATTTTCCAGGGGGGATCGACTGCCGAAGTGGAGAGCGTGAGAGGGGAGTGGGGGGGGGGTATCCTCTCTTTTTAGTTGGGGTGTTCGGGGGTCCTCTCCCCGAAAACTTTTGATTTCCACGTGCAGTTTCCAGCGTTCTAATGCATTTTAGAGCTATAATTTCCAATAGGAGAAATCCCAAAATCCAAACTGAATATTTACATCGAGATAAATATATATTCAGTCCTGAAATTAGAATAACCTGACCTGGAGCCAGGTCCATATCACACCGAGCTCACTTGGCCCCTTCCCCTAAAAGTAATACATGTAGAATTACTCTTATACGGGGGCATAACCAGATTCAACTCTCAAATACAAGAAAGCCAAAGACGTACTTGAGGGCCAAACCAGGTCGCTGGTCAAGATTCCGGTAAGGAGGAATCCCGACCATTAAATTACCCATCACATGCTCCGAGCCAACCACCACACATTTTGAAGCTGCAATTAACTGCTTTCAGTGCAAGATGAATACATAATACAAAGAAGCAATTTTATTTCTTTTATTTTGCTATGAGATTCAGACTTAAAAGTTGTAGATTTTTTATACGTTACATAAAATACGCATTTAAAAAATATAAGGTCACCATACACGCTTTCTAGATCATGCCTTTCCCCAGCCCATTATAGCGCTGGGGTGCCCCAGCGCCTTAATTTAAAAAAACAAGGTACCCCAGCGCTATAAATTTCAGACAGAATATAAAAAGTTCCAATTTTGATATTTTAATCATTTAGTTTCAGTTCCATTTGATCCTTGCAAGCACTATAGTAGTATATATAGTAGTGAATTATAAGGTTTAAACATGTATTAAAGGAGATATATGACGTTCACGGTGAAATACCCCAGCACCTTAAATTATTTCTGGGGAAAGGCCCGTCTAAGCTGTTTATGTGATTCTGCAATTAAATAGCTTCATTTTTTGGACGTTGACAATACCATGTCTTTGTGTAAATTGTTCAGTTGCAGACTATTTTCTAGAACTTTTATATCAGTCAAAAATATCTGAAACGTATTTATATCAGATTGATACTGGTACCAGTGAATAATGTTGCTGCATCGAAGCCCTACAGTTACCACACCACTTACCCCATAGTCCCGGAACTGAGGACTTTTGGCTTTCTCCTCCTGTATTTGTTGGTGCGTATTGCCGACGTCTTCTCGCAGCTAAGAGGACAACACAGGTACGGTATGTTAGTGATGTTAGTTACAACATATATGGTTCATTCTAATAATGATACATAGGTAATCAGATTTATAATGTTATTACCCAACTCCCTATATAAGTTGTTATTCCATAGTTCCCTGGGCTTTCACATGCCAGGGCAATAGTTAGTCGTGCATGGGCAAAAGTTCCGCGTATTGGGCAATAGTTCCGCGTGCCTGCGCAATAGTCAAAAATATTTCACCCCTGAAATATCATGACGTCATGAAGATTACGTCATAACATTCAACGTATTTAGATTGGTCAGTCGACGTGCCCACGGCAAATTTATGTTCATTGTGTCGCAAACACTGTTACAGTTTGGGTAATAAAACAGTTATTTCATGGTCATTCGGCGAACAGTCAAAACATATTGTCTCTCGGTGCTGTGGATGACCTGATGCACTATTGCCCGAGGCCGAAGGCACTAGTACCTCGGGTCGTCCACAGCACCTCGGCGCAATAGTTTTGACTGTTCTCCGAATGACAATGAAATAACTGTATTTATTATATACCTACCCATGAAATACATAGTTATACGATGTAAATAAAAGTCATATGTTCTCATCGATGAAACAAACAACTTCCGGTGAAAATACGACTACTTCCGCTATCTATATTCATAACGCGCATCTGCAGTGCAAATAGGCTGCAAATACACATTCATTATCGTATACAGTCTAAAAAACTGCTAATTTCCATGGAGCGGTATATAATAAATAGAATATTCATATTTTTGCAACGAATATGACATATATGTTCATCGAGTGGTGTGAAATGTCCATATGTCACTCGTGAAATATGGACATTTCACACCACTCGATGAACATATAATTATGTCATATTCGTTGAAAAAATATGAATATCCTCTAAACTGTTGTCAAAGATACCATCTATATGTTGTGTGATAAGAAAATTTAATTGTGATAAGAAAATTGAATAACTGCTTATTGACAGAGATAAGACAGTGTTCAAAGTTATCATGATCAGTATACTGTGAGCCAAGTTTTAAATACAGTACAAATGTCTCGTCTCATATGCAAATACCTACACTGTTATGTAACCATTTTGAAACCATAGAATATTGTGACAATACACAATAGAAGTACAGTCGAACCTCCCCGAACGGTCACCTCTCTACAAGAACACCCTCTCTATAACAGCCGCTATTTTATATCCCAAATGGATGATTTCCTCTGTATCTAACCCTTGGACTGCTGAGCACGAAAATTGTTGTCTGATGTTGCTTTGCCTTCTTACTCAATAAAAACATGTTTTGGCAGCATTTTAGAATCATTTCCATTGGAAATGATTCTAAAATGTTGCCAAAGCACGTTTTTTATGACAATTATAAACAAACAGCGGACGACAAAATTTAACTCAGCATTAACCTCCCTATAACAGCCACCTCTCTATAACAACCAGTTTTGCGTCTTCCCATGGATGGCTGTTGTAGAGAGGTTGCACTGTATCTCAATTTCACATGTTTGACCCACGGTCCTGTGGCAGCTCATACATGGTACTCCTGTATGTATAAACACAGGTGTCTGCATTAACCCTTGCACCACTATCTTATTTTTGTTGTCGTCTGCTGTTTATTTTCAATTTTCCATTTGTATCATCAAAAACATGCTTTGACAGCTCTTTAGAATAATTTACAACATGCTTTGACAGCACTTCAGAATCATTTCCATTGGAAATGATTCTGAAGTGCTGTCAAACCATGTTTTTATTGAGAAATAAGGCAAGATATAAAAGCAACAGCAGACGACAATTGTTGTGTGTAGCGGTCTAAGGGTTAAGTGTTTATCTTGCCAGGAACAGTGATCGCAAATTATGTGAACAGTGCTAAACTATCAGACATAGGCCAGAGTACACTTTGATGGGTTTGACAAAACTTATTGATTGATTGAGGTCTAACATCTGCTCAGCAGCGAAGTCATATGTGGCTGTGACTGGAGAAATGGGGTTTATGGGATGTTTGACCAGTGTAGCTCCTGATCAAATAGCACACTCCTGTAGTCTGATAACGATCTATTTTCCTTGTTAGAAGCGTGAGGTATTTTATTGATGTAATGGCGAACTGTGCAGATCCTGATCAGACTGCAGATGCACAGGCTGATCTGGATCTACACTGGTCGCAAAACCTATAAGCCTGTCTCATTTCTCCAGTCACAGCCACATCATACAGACTGGTGATTTGGTAGAAAAAGTGTTTACACCTATTCTGTACTGGTATTCACTGGGTCCACACTTAGCCCAATCCTGTTTTTGTTGCCTTTAGAATCGGAAGAAATTTTCTTTTTTTCGCTACAAAACTAAAACTGGTTGCTTAAAAAAATATGTGCAAGACTGATTTACAACATAAATTGTTACAAGTGATTGTGTAATACATGGGTTATCTGTTGTTAGATATAGATACATTTACATGCATATATTACAGCAAATACAGAAATCAAGTATATTTAGGTCGGGGTCAACCCACAATCCAATATACCAGATGTTGAGCCCGCCAAGGTATATGATAGTCCCAGCAGGCATTTTTTCGCGAAATATAGCATTCATATTTCTCGCAGATGCACCACAGACACTGTGTGGTAGAAACGATAAAAGCATCTTTAAATCATAACCAGGTATTTAATTTGATATTAAATATCTTCAAGGTAGGACACTCGCCATCTTTTCAACTAACGGAAGTGGTACTATAGTCTGTTTCACGAAAGCTTCCCAAATTTTACGGCCATATAAACAATTCAAAAACCATATTTCTTTTTATTTCGTGAAATTTGGTCAAATATTGATTTTATTGCGAAAACAAAATTTCCCCATGTTAGATCCCCATAGACATCTTCACGGAATGAAGATGTCTATGGGGATTTAACATGGGGAAATTTTTTTGAATTTCAGAAATACTGGACCGATTTTTAAAATTTAACTTTTGTTTTCTTAGTTACATCATATCCAAGCTATCTAGCTAGGTTTTGGAGTCAATTTCCAAATGTTTTCGTTTTTGACTCCTCCCACACTCCTCTACCTCTTTTTCCCCATAGACAAATCAATTTTTCGTAATAAAATCAATATTTGACCGAATTTCACGAAATAAAAAGAAGGCTCATTCTTAATTTTTCCTTTAATTTAATATTATCGAAAACAATATTGTTTTTGAATTGTTTATATGGCCGTAAAATTTGGGCAGCTTTCGTGAAACAGACAGTAGTGTATCTTGGGCCCGGCTCGCTGATTTAGTAATTGTAGCGCGCACGAACGCCAGGACCAGCGAGCGTTACAATTACTGAATTAGCAAGCCGTTATAAGGTATGTAATCCACTTCCGTGGGTTGAAAAGATGGTGAGTGTCCTACCTTGTAGATATTTAATATTGGAGTTACAATGGGTATGCTTTAAAGAGACTTTGTCGTTCCTACCACAATGTGCCTGTGGGATGCACATGTGATTACCGGTAGTAATGATGTGACAAATTTGTTTTGACTGGACACTATGTCATCGACTACGTCAGAGACCACATTCAGTTCTCACATTGTTGGGAATTCGGTTATTTTTGCTTAGGTCATGCCATTATTTTTCTCTGTTAAGCGTCCACCCAGATGGCCAAAACCTACCTAAGTATTCGGTAAAAACAAACAAGGTCTTGAAAAAAAATATTATGTTAAAAACTTCCTCAACCTTTGCATTCTGCAAAGGGTTGACAAAGTTTTCAGCATAAATTTAAATTTCCGCCACTAAAAAATAAGAAGAAAATACTCTACTTAAACTTATTAAGTGTAAATTCATGAACGGATATAAAATGTGCACACGTCTCCAATCAGTTTTCATATTACTTCGGCAGTAAATAGTGTAAAATAGCATGCAGAATTTGTTTGTTTTTTCACAGAACCACTCTAAAAACCTACACGCACGCGGACGCTTAAAAGAGAAAGAATTTTGTATGGCCTACATTAAATTTAGCATGGAATTTCCTTAAATTGTTGTTTACGACAACAAAAGCAAACATGCAAATGCGATAATGCGCCGACAAACGCATGTCTATGATCAAGGACAAGCTGAAACTGTATTCATACAATATTGATTGATATATCTCAACTGTTTCTGCATCTTCAGAGGTACCATCACTTTATACATATTTCAAAGTAATTTGACCAATACCTTGTTTATATGTGAGCCGCGTGTGTGGACTACAGAATGAAAATGTGGATGATGACTTGAAACATATGCGGTTTCGTGTGAATGTGACGGTTCCAGACATATTAACCCTTACATCGATATCTTAATTTTTTGTCGTCTGCTGTTTATTTTCCATTTTCAATTTTTAAAATAAAAAAAGTGCTTTGATAGCACTTTAGAATAATTTACAACATGCTTTGACTGCACTTTAGAATCATTTCCATTGGAAACGATGCAGAAGTGCTTTCAAACCATGTTTTTATTGAGAAATAAGGCATATATAAAAGCAACAGCAGACGACAATTGTTAAAACCTTTAAAGCAAATTGGGCCAGATGGTATAACTGTGTAGAGCACGTACCCTGTCGACGTTGTGCCGGTGGTCCCTGCTCACATCGCGGTACTGGTCCAGCATGCGATCCAAACTCTTCAGGTTACGTGTCGTACCCTGGAACCATACACCAGGGTCAGCATGTGCAAACATTCCATCCTCGTGCTCTCAATCAGCAAGTTTGATTAGCCGAGGCTGAGTTCTGCCAAAACTGCTTGATTCCATAGATACAAATGTAGGTGCTCAGAAGTTTTCTTGGAATCAGAATGTTTCATTGGCCGAGTCTGAGCTCTGCCAAAACTGCTTGATTCCTGTAGCCTATTCACCAAAATTCCAAAGTATACTTTTCTTGCTAAGTGCACTTTGACGGAGGAACATTCAATTTAAGGATGAATTTATAAATTTTTATTATACTGAATTTATTACATTATCACAGCCATTTTGGATGTGATAATGTAATAAATCCAAATGGCTGTGATAATGTAATAAATTCAGTATAATAATTGTGCATACTTTTAATCATCAAATATATGTATATGCAGTTGTTAGTTGTATAGGAAATAATGCATTTCGGGAAAAATAAATACTCCCTCAAAGTATACTTAGCTACATAATTATGGTTATGACTTTTTGTGAAATCGGCTACAGATACAAATGTAGAGGTGCTCAGAAGTTCGCTTGGAATCAGGATGTTTGATTGGCTGAGGTTGAGTTAGCTTCGAGAAGGTGCTCAGAATGTTTCTGATAAACATTTCCGAGTACACGCTCCGTTCTCATGCTAAAGATCAGAAAATTTGTTTGGCCAAAGCTGAGCTATGCTCAGTCTTAGCCAGTCAATCGTGTCTAATTACAGGGACAAATTTGATGAAAGTTTTAAAAGCATATATGGGTCCTGGTATCAAACAAGACGGTGACAAGATTGTGAAAACAGAAACTGGTAGAAAAACTTGTGATTTTAGGACTGACTTTATAGAAAATTAAGATTTGCTTATAAGATAATAGATTTATACATGTGATTGCATGTCTAAATGAATATGACACTGTTGTTCTTAGTATATACTATACTGCATATTGAGTTGCCATATGAGGCATCTTAGTATGGACAAGCTTTCAGTTGTACCTCTTGTAGCGTTTGACACAGACAGCAGAGAGTATGACAGATAAATTAATAATAATTAGTGTAATATGTTCCCCAGACAAGTATTAACAATCAGCTATCCGTTATAATTAGCCGAAGTAAAAATGTCTGATTTGCGAGGAAAAATGTTCCCCTTTATTAAAACAAGAGCATAACACATTTTGGTCAATAAAATGCAGTCAAATAGGCGATAATACTTTTGGTGTACATAGTGTACCACACATTCTGCATAAAATGGACCAGGGAATATTTTTATGTACTTATGCTGCTATCATAAATGTGTTGCTAGTAGGGCAGATGTGGTAATGTTGTCATAAACATACCTGGAATTCCAAAATTGGGTGAGTGGGGTGACCTGGGGCCCGTTTCACTAAACTTCATACGACTAAAATGTTCGTAAGTGCAAACTTATGTTAGTCAATATATATTTCATATTAGCAACGTCTTCTTGTAAACAATTATTGGATTTACATTTATTGAGCATAGGCTGCATATGCAGCCTATGCTCAATAAATGTAAACCCATCAACTGAAATTTCTAGAATATCCTAAATTTCCTCTTGCGGACATTTTAGTAGTACGAAGTTTAGTGAAACCGGCCCCCAGATTATTTACACAATAAACCATAGCCATTGTAGATTTTGAAACTGATGAAAGAATAACCAATATATCAGACATTGTGTATGCTTTAGTATTATATAATTGATAGCACTGTGTAAATAATTGTCTTTGGAACACTGAATGTTATTTGTTTATGTGTCATACTTTTTGTTGTCTGTGTACACTACAAAAGGTGAAACTGCTCGATGGCTTGTAGGAAACTAAGATGGATAAAATGGCAACAAAATGCACCATATAGTAGACACTAACAAGGGTCAAACAAGGGTCAAGACCATTTTCAGATTTAGTTTATATATGTATCTCATCACCATTAGGAACCTGGGACCTGTTTCACTAAACTTTGTACGAATAAAATGTTGATTAGTCTGCAAATTTAACATTAACAATGTACATGTATTCTTGTAAATAATTATTGGATTTGCATTTGTTGAGCATAGGCTGCATATGCAGCCTATGCTCAATACATGTAAATTCATCAATTGAAATTTACAGACGATCCTAAATTTGCACTTACGAACATTTTAGTCGTACAAAGTTTAGTGAAACGGGCCCCTGATATCTTTGAAACCAATGGTACTTTACTAATAAGTATGTCTTTAACTTGAGAACTGGGCTCAGATCAGCGTGAACATTGTATACGAGTATCAAATGCGGTCGCCATAAATCCTATCAGGCATTCCTAAATCAACAAATTCAACACAGCTATCTCGTGTATAACAATTCTAGTGTTCATACCTGAAGTATCGCCTTCAACATAAGAGGATAAACTTGTATATTGTATCTATTCTCAAATCAAAGGAAGAACTAAAGTAACTGGATTTCTTGTTGACGGTACTTTAGGAATTTTCATACATAATCATGTGAATAAATTCAGAATTTTGTATAGCATTTAACCTAAAAAACATGCCAACTTGACAAGCTTTTAACCCTTTGAACCCAAAATCCTGCCATAGCGGTTTACACAAACAGTGCAGATCCAGATGAGGCGGCTCGTAACGAGCCGTCTCATCAGGATCTGCACGTTTTGAAAGTAACTTTCATATTTTTGAGAATAAAAGGATGGCCTCACTAACGGAGGTGAAAATCCAGGAAAGATGGTTTAGATGTCGTTACCCAAAAATATCTCCCCTATCATATGATAGGACTTACAATCTGATTGTGGGTTTGAAGTACCTATAGGTTTAACCACACTAAATCATCAGATATTCATGTGCGGTGTAGTCAAAAGTAGTATGTTAAAGAAATAAGCTCTTTGCTTGCAGAAACCAGTAAATTGATGCACTAATCTACTTCACAGGCATGTTAATGTATCATTTACATCAGTTTCAAGCATATGCTTTGGGTTTGTTTTGTAAGTCGGAGCATGTTTATCATGTGAGGTGGTTTCAATTCCAGCCGCTGACTTTTGCGCCACCACGAGGGTGGTCACAGGAGATTGAATTTATCTTTCTTAACAGTAATTAAACCTATATTGTAATTATCCAGAGCAGAATGGGTGCAGGTTAGGGGAAGAAGGTCCCACAACATCCATACGAAAAATTCAAGTAGCAGAAAATAGAAAAATGTGTGGTCATTGGTTAGTTAATATAGGAAAAATCAATGGTGGTGGTAGACCTCTATTACATACACTACAGTGGCCATTCGAAACCAACTGCAGATTTAGGTGGACAGGTAATGTGTATTCAGTTATATCAGGTGAAAGAGTCTATCGATTTACTGATTGTTGTTTGGGAAAACTACTTATGAATCAATTAACTGGTTACAAACACCAAAACATGGTCTTCAGAAAGTACATGTACATACAATTACACGTACATGCATAACTACGGTAGACGTACAAAGGTGTGAAACAGATGTTTCTACGAGCGCGTTTTTAACCAATACAAGAGCTCCGCGTAGAAAAATGTCCCGCCTGGCGCAGTTTGATAGTACATAAGGAGCTTGTAATAACCTTGGGGTTAGTGAGCACCATGTGCTTTCTGTAGAATGATGTGATATGTTGTTAAAAATACACCTATGAAATATTAAAGCATTCCATTGAGGGAAAGAGAAGTTATAATTAAGTGTAAAGTTTTTGAAACAAAACATTTTCTATGTCCTTGACCTTGGGGTTAGCGGGCACCATACGCTTTCTGTAGAATGATGCAGGATGATGTTACAAATGAAATATTAAAACATTCCATCAATGCAAACAGAAGTTATTGCAGATTAATTCCAATGTTAATTTTTGTGATGGACAGACGGATGAACAGACAACTTTAGCATCCCTATATCCCCTTTTTGCTATGCGAGGGGATAATAAACTGAAACCAAAAACACTTATTTTCCAACAAACACAGCAAAACACAAACATGAATGCCGCCAACGACATGTATCTCCTGACACCGATGCTAAATTTCTACATTTTTGAAGTCCGTGACCTTGACCTTGGGGTTACCAGAAACCATGAACTTTCTGCAGATGATGTGGATTGTTCTTACAAATGCATGTATGAAACATTAAAACATTCCATCAAGGGAAACAGAAGTTACAATAAATTAACCCAAGCGTTAAATTTAAAAAACTGAGCATTTTCTAAGCCCGTGACCTTGACCTTGGGGTTAGCGGGCACCATGGGCTTTCTGTAGAATCATGCCGGGTGTTGCTATAGTATACACCTAAGAAGTATTAAAGCATTCCATCAAGGGAAACAGAAGTTGTAATAAATTAAACCGAGCGTTAAGTTTTCCAAACCCGGAATTTTCTAAACCCGTGACCTTGACCTTTGGGGTTAGCGGGCACCATGATACGGGATGTTGTTTCAAATGCATGTATGGAATATTAAAGCATTCCATTGAGGGAACCAGAAGTTACAATGAATTAACCTGAGCGTTAAGTTTTAGAAACATAGCCAAACGCAAAAACATAACGTTGAATGCATGTGAAAAGTAGTTCAATGAACCATGAAAACTAGGCCAAGGTCACATGGGCTCCCTCTGTGTGAGATGGTTACACCACAGTGTTGATGTATACCAAGTTTGGAGGTCATAGGACTTATAGTTTTCCGGAAACTGAGTTAAATGCAAAAACTTAACATTGAATGCATGTGAAATGTAGGTCAATAAACCATGAAAACTAGGTCAAGGTCACATTGGCTGCCTCTGTGTTAGATGGTTACACCACAGTGTTGATGTATACCGAAGCATTCAATCAAGGGAAACAGAAGTTGTAACAAATTAAACCGATAATTAAGTTTTCCAAACCCGGAAATTTCTAAGTCAGTGACCTTGACCTTTGGGGTTAGCGGGCACTATGGGTTTTCTGTAGAATGATGTGGGATGTTGTTACAAATGCATATATGGAATATTAAAGCATTCCATTGAGGGAAACAGAAATTACAATGAATGAACCTGAGAGTTAAGTTTTAGAAACAGAGCTAAATGCAAAAACTTAACGTTGAATGCATGTCAAAAGTAGGTCAATGAACCATGAAAACTAGGTCAAGGTCACATGGGTTCCCTCTGTGTGAGATGGATACACCACAGTGTTGATGTATACCAAGTATGGAGGTCGTAGGACTTATAGTTTTCTGGAAACTGAGCTAAACGCGAAAAACTTAATGTGAAATGTTGACGCCGCCACCTACGCCGCCGCATACGCCGACGGAAAAGCTGCCTATGTCCCGCATCTGCTAAAGCAGACAGGACAAAAACCATTATGTTTTAACCGATAACAATAAAACCGGTCCCAAATTATTTGTTTAGATTAATGTATTGGATTTGTAAGTCAAACATTTATATATCGTCCGAAAAACGTCAAATATTCTCGCGGATAGATGGTCGAGCTCTCAAAGCGGAAAAAATTTGGTTACACACTGTGTTTAAAACTTTACAGCGCGACATTCATTAGCGGACTCACATGTCGTAGTGGATTTTGACACATCGCGGTAAATAGCTATTCAATCAAATGGCAAGCCGCGCCTGTAATCTCCGCTTTCTGGGATCGCCACAAAATCTTGTAATTGTATGGATTTTAAAGTCTTAAATGTAGGAACAGAAATGCAGTTCACGTATTCTATCAGCATCAGCAGCTTAATATATGTCTCCTGAATCGATAGAACCTGAATTTGGAGTTTGTGGTTGAAAATTTATGATATAATTGGTCTGAAAGCAAAAAATGTTGGACATTTTATTGGCCAAATATTGAAAAAGCTTTCATTCCTTTGTTCCTTTGTGGGTATTTTGACAGTATAAGAGGGGTACGAAAGTTCGGAACGGTGAATGTGTAGATAATTGACAATTTCTGTCCTGTGTAATGATTGAACATTAGTAGTTGCACAAAACTATGTAAATTACCCAAAACCGACGAAATCCACCCAAATCTACACAAAATAACCCATACATGTATGACATCAAGATACTGACCATCTGTTCAAACACCTGTGATCTTTTAAAACAAAGTTTCATAGGGACAATATATCTCTAACTGTAATTGTGTGCATATTGGTGCATTTTCATGACTTCTTTTCCTTAACCCTTTCAACACTAGAGACTTCTTTCCTAATATTTGAAAACATGGTAGATCATGATGAGCCGGTTCATAATTAGCTGTCTCATCAACATCTGCACAATTTGTCTTTATTTTCTGCATAAAGGAAGCAGGAGATAATTCTAATGAAATGCCAAGACATGTTTTCATCTGGAAGCAAACTATTCAAAACAATTGCTGTCTGTTGATGTGTAAACAGTAGTGTGATTTTATTTTACCCAATTAAAATTTGGAAATACCCAATTGCTTCAGAAATGATGGAGTGACAATACTCAATTACTAATTCCTTATCTGGAGCGTGGTGTAGATGTATTTCAATTGACACTTCACATTGACTAGCCACTGCCCAATACTATATAGTCTATACTGGTTTAAAATGGGATATCCAAGGACATTACATGTTCACATGTTTCTTTCACATGTGGACAAAAATGATTCCCTATTTAATAAAATATCTAAATAAATTACACCAATATATAAGAAATCAGTCGCTTGTTTGAACATGCGAGACTGAACAATCTACACACTCATGGATAACTGTACAATGAATGGCCATTGATATCTAGTTGTGCCTCTTATCTAACACGGTGTATGAATACTGAACCCACCGAAATCTATTGACAACGTCCAGTCACGCGGCAATAACACTAGTGACGATCAATCGTCACAGACGTATATGAACTAACTTATATATCGCAACACAAATGTGCTCGTTAAATTGGCTTTATGTAACATTCCCAATATGTGCGTTTTTTACCGGTTCACACCATTGCACCCTACACAATGCTTTCACACTGTCAGATTTAGGCCATGCCATTGTGTTTCTCTGTTAAGCGTCCCCTTGGATAGCCTAAACCTATATGTATCAGTTAAAAACAAACAAGGCTTTGAAAAAAAACACGAATGTAAATTTATGTTAAAAACTTCCTCAACCCTTTGAAGCGTGCAAAGGGTTGAAGTTTTTAACATTAATTTAAATTGCCGCTAAATAATAAGAAAACACACTTATTAAAATTATTAAGTGTAATTCATGAACGGATTTAAAACTTATACAAGTCCCAAATCAATTTTCATATTACTTCACCAGTAAATAGTGTAAAATAGCATACACAGTTTGTTTGGTTTTTCATAGAACCACTCTCAAAACCTACCGCACGTGGATGCTTAACAGAGGAAGAACTTGCTATGGCTTTATTTGTATACCATGTACAGTCCTGAGAAGAAATAGCTGCATGTAGACAACTACAGATTTAGGTATGTTTAGAATAATTATGTCGTTATGGTTTTAGAAATGTGCATGATTTCTATATATGTGACTGGAGAAATGAGGTTTATTGGATTTGTAATCAGTGTAGCTCCTGATCAAACAGCACAGTCCTGTAGCCTGATAATGATCTATTTCTTGTTAGAAGCAGAACAGGTGTTTCATTGATGCAATGGCAAACAGTGCCGATCCTGATCAGATTGTGTAGACGCACAGGCTAATCTGGATCTACACTGGTTACAAAACCTGTAAGCTCCATTTTTCTGGCCACTGGCATATATACAGACAGTGTTACATGTATTCCGAATGTACTAAATAGTAAACTGTACGTACTAATCACAGTTTCAGGGGCGGATCTGGAGGGGGAGTTCCGGGATTGCAACCCCCCCCCACCCCACCGTTCAGCCATGGAGTATACATAGATCACAGTTTACTGCCAGTTGGAGCATTTAAATGCCGTAAAAAAAAAATAGATTTCAAAGTTTTTCCGGGGGGACATGCCCCCGGACCCATCCTAGCATACTCGCTCCTCTTAGTGGAGCTCGAAAATATGACAAACCCCACCCCCCCCCCTGGACATGCCCCCGGACCTATCCTAGCATACGCTCCCCTCAGTGGAGCTCGAAAATATGACAACCCCCCCCCTGGACATGCCCCCGGACCCATCCTAGCATTAGCATACGCGCTCCTCTCAGTGGAGCTCGAAAATATGACAACCCCCCCCCCCCCCCATGGACATGCCCCCGGACCCATCCTAGCATACGCGCTCTCAGTGGAGCTCGAAAATATGACACCCCCCCCCGGACATGCCCCCGGACCCATCCTAGCATACGCGCTCCTCTCAGTGGAGCTCGAAATAGGACACCCCCACCATCACCCCCGTTCCCCAAAATGCTGGATCCGCCCCTGAGTGTATATGTACACAGGGTTATGGGAAATGTTGTAATATTGAGGACACATTTGACCGTGTGGTAGACAAGAGACAAGGTATATGTAGACTTTGGTCACCGATACTTATTTATTATCAAGTATTGAGCATACTAACTGATAACTACAGAGAGTGAGCAGGGGCCCACGTATACCCCCAGCCGTCGCCTGGACTGACAATTAAAAACGTTTAACGCAAATATTTAGAAAACTTTAACGCAAATTTCTAAGTCATTTGACCTTCACCATGGACATGAAGGCCACATGGGTATGGTATGAAATGAAAATATGGATGATGATAAGGAAGTACATGTATATGAAGTTTGAAGTCAATCCGACTTACCGTTGCAGAGATAATGGGTACTCAAAAACTTTAATGCAAATCGTACGTATGCAAATTACTAAGTAATTCGACCTTGACCTTGGACATGAAGGCCGCATGAGTGCGGTATGGAATGAAATTATGGATGATGATAAGGAAGTATATGAAGTTTGAAGTCAATCCCACTTACCGTTGCAGAGATAATGGGTACTCAAAAACTTTAATGCAAATCGTACGTACGCAAATTACTAAGTAATTCGACCTTGACCTTGGACATGAAGGCCGCATGAGTGCAGTATGGAATGAAATTATGGATGATGATAAGGAAGTATATGAAGTTTGAAGTCAATCCCACTTACTTTTGCAGAGATAAAATTGGTACCTGAAAATTTTAACGCGGACGGACAAACGGAAGGACGGACGGAATTACGAAAACTATATACCCCTCAACATACTTTGTACACCGGGGGTATAATAACAAATAATTGCGTCCTACATTGACTAGATATACATATATCTGGGTGACAACTGATTCAAAAGTACATTAGGGATCTTCCATTGGTCGAATGATATCAAATTATATTACCTAACGACATAGGTGTAATGATGAAATGTAAACAAGGGCATCATTATCACTAAGCTAATCCTCTCAATGGCAACCTTGACAAAAAAAAAAAAAAAAAAAAAAAGTGGCCTGTTGTCACACAAATGCCACCGTTGGCAGATTGGTGAAACTGTGGCAAAGGTAATTAACTGAAAGTGATAAGCATTCAGAAGCAAAGTTGTGAAGGTCATATTATGTGCAGCATGAAATATTAAAGTAATCCATCAAGGGATATAGAAGTTTTGACAGAATTGAGAAACTCTGGCGAACTTATTAATGTGTGAAAAGGTTAAAAGTTGTCAAGGTCAAAATATCAAGGTCATATTAAGGGCAGCATGAATGTGTGGCATTCGTCCACAAGTATGATGTACCACGGTATTGAACTATTAAAGTAATCCTTTAAGGAATATATAAGTTAGGACAGAATTCGAAACTCCAGTGAACAGGTGAAAAGGTCAAGGTCATATTAAGGGAAGCATGGATGTGTGGCATATTGGGTACATAAAACATTGCCTGATAACTAGAATACCATACTAGTGGCTTTTGATATCAAGTTTATCAGGCCTGGCTCTGAAACATTAGGAATTCTTCGGCAAGCCTCTGCATTTTCATGTGTTTCTTAGCGTTGCCTGGTGAACTTGATATGATCAGACACAAGCCTGGTATTCTCTATATAACAGGTGCTGCACCAGCGTAAAATTTTTCACGGTGAAATACAATGTAGGTGCTGGATTCCTGACAAATTCATATTCAGCTACATGCAGAAGATATTGCATAAACATATTTTCGCCTAGTAACCAGTGAAATTTGCACCGGTTACTAGACGAACAAGAAAATGGATGCCCCACATATCGCTTTGATAGTAAACAAGGCAAAAAGGGGGAGATACTAGTAATCCATAGCTCAGTGTCAAAACAAAACTACTAATAGAGATTATGTTTGTAAAACATGGGTATGCCCCCTGGCATACTGGAACAAAAAAAAAGAAGAAGAAACGAGGCAAAGCCACAAAACAAATTGGCTAAGTGTTTCAGCGACATTTCGAAGGTAAAAAAGGTCAAGGTCATGTTAATGGTGGCGCGAGTGTGTGACAAATGTTCAGATGATTCAAGTGTCCAAGTATGGAAGCAATACTTAACGTAATATTGAAGATATTACATGTTGGAGAAACTCTTACAACTTTTTGATGCAACAAAATTGCTAAGTGTTTCATCGACATTATGAAGTTCACAAAGGTCATGGTCGTGTTAATGGTGGCATGAGTGTGTGACAAATGTTCAGGTGATTCAAGTGTCCAAGTATCGAAGCAATCCTTTGCGTAATATTGAAGATATTACATGTTGGAGAAATTCTTACAAACTTTTTGACGCAACAAAATGGCTAAGTGTTTCAGCGACATTTCAAAGTTGACAAAGGTCAAGGTCGTGTTAATGGTGGCGCGTGTGTGTGACAAATGTTCTTCGTGTAATATTGGAGACATTACATGTTGGAGAAGGTCTTGCAAACTTTTTGACGTAAATGTACACGTACGGAACCTCAAGAACAACGCAATATACACCCCTTGCATCACATAGGGGGCATAATAAACTTTGCACATCTGCTCATCATAATATAGCTACATACCAAGTTTCACGTCTGTAACTAGGACGGTTTATAAGTTTTGCAAATTTCAAGCCAAAATTGGAAAATTCTAAGTCCAAAATGGGGGAGATAATCCATCACCCGGGGGTCGAATCAAACATGGAAGTAAACTTTGCGCATCTACTCATCATAAGGAAAATACATACCAAGTTTCAGGTCTGTAGTTAGTATGGTTTAAAACTTTTACGAGTTACAAGGGTGGTGACGGAAGGACGGGGCGGACGGACAAGGGAAACACTAAATGCCCCCTCCACTATCATAGTGGGGCATAAAAATGTGTTTATATGATAGCTCTATGTGGAACTGAGTGGCATCTCATGAAGAAACAGTGCATTAATTGACATGAAAGATGTTACGCCGTGCAGCACCAGTGTATATGGCAGCCATGATACAAACCTGGAGGTTTTCCGTAAGCCGGTGAACCCTGTCATCCACTGTAGACATCGTGTCAGCTCTTTACATGTCAGGCCAGCTGCTGAAAACGATTTGTTCAATAACTCTCTTTTAACCATTTCACCCCTAAGTAACTGGACTAGAATTTGATATGTTAATTTTGCAACCAATCAAATGGTCACAAAATTATTTTCAGACTAGTCCATTTATGAAATGGGTGTGTTTTTGTTGTTGAAAATATGAATATTACTGGCAAAAAGTGCAGATCCTGATGAGACTCGTCACAAGCTGGATCTACACGTTTTGCCAATACCACTATACAGGCATGTGGTGTTGAAAAGGGTAATGTCATTCAAAGTCACAATATATGCCTGTTTGAAGTGGACCATGAACACCAGAGGAGAATGTGACATTGAGTTCATGTGTTCTAAAAAAAATTGTGCTATTTTTAGATGGCGGTCATCTTGGATTAAGCGATGACTCTCATTTTACAAAATCTGAAAATGCTTCACCCAAGGATATTAACTTACTATGAAGTTTGGCCAGCATCGGCCATGTGGTTCCTGAGAAAAAGACGTTAAAAATCTTGAATAAATGGTCCTTTTGGCATCATCATGGATGACATAATCATCCGATTCCGACAAATATTGCACCAGAGCAATCGCCTCATCGATACCTTCAATTTGATAAATAACACGAGCATATTCGGTCAAAAATAAAATTTGATCCAAATTTGACCCCACGGGCCATGCCCATTTTTGACCCCGGGGTCACCATTTTCACAAATTTGAAAGAGCATTGTTCATCGATCATTCCTACCAAGTTTCGTCGAAATCCGGCCAGCGGTTCATGAGAAGAAGATTTTTTAAGAATTTATGCTATTTTTAGATGGCGGCCATCTTGCATTAGCGATGACCTCCATTTTAACAAATCTGAAAAGGCTTCACCCATGGATCGTAACTTTTAAGTTTGGCTACCATGGGCCAAGCGGTTCATGTGAAGAAAATTTTGAAATCTATAATAAAAGAACGACCTTTTCACCTTTTGGCGGCCATCTTGGATGACATAACCATCCGATTTCGACAAAAATGCACCAGAGTGATCGCCTCATTGATACCTTCAATTTGATATATGAATGGCCATATTCGGTCAAAAATTAAATTTGACCCCAATTTGACCCCACGGGCCATGCCAATTTTTGACCCCGGGGTCACCATTTTAACAAGTTTGAAAGAGCATTGTACATTGATCATTCCTACCAAGTTTTGTCGAAATCCGATTCGTAGTTTTTGAAGAATTTGTGCTATTATTAGACGGCAGCCATCTTGGATTACGTAATGACGTCATTTTAACAATTTTGTAATCCCCCTACCTAAGGACCATGACCATGAAGTTTATAGGCCCAATGGTTACCGAGGAGAAGACGTTTGAAAATGTTCACGGACGACGGACACATTGCGGTAACAATAGCTCACATGAGCTTCGCTCAGGTGAGCTAAAAAGAGTAGGTCAATGTTATTTGCAGGTCATGTGTTTTAAAATGTTTTACACATACCGCTGGCTCATTATAGTGTGAACACCGGCCAATCAAAGTCTCCAAGATGAGTAGCTGTAGACCTAACAGTATTACCGGTAACGATAGAAGCTTGACTAACTAGACATTATGTTTGTAAAACAGGAATATGCCAGCGTGGCATACTGGACTCTAACTGGAGAAATATGTACACACTTTTTTACGTAAATGTATACGGATGGACGTACGGACGGACGAACCTCAAGAGCAACACAATATGCCCCCCTTGCTATCGCATAGGAGGTATAAAACTTGGGTGTACCGCTAACAGGCAGACAAGTGGCTGGACACACGAATGGACAGCGGTATACCACAATGTATCCCCTTTTGTTTCAACATGGGAATGTAAATGTCAACCTAAATGCACAGGTTGAAGTAACGGACCGAGGTCTATAAATACATTAAATATGCCTAAAAGCCTAAATGACGAACAAAAATAAGCTAAAAAAATTTGTTTAGCTTATTTTTTTTCTTCATTTATTGATGCTTTTAGGCATATTTAATGTATTTATAGACCTCGGTCCGTTACTTCAACCTGTGCCTAAATGTGGCTGAATTTATTTCTATTTAAGCCTTTAAACTTAAACAGCCAAAGTAACTGCAATAAACCCTTCCACATTAATTTATTTGACTCTTCCAGTAATCATAAAAGGGAAGATTTTGTCAAACTTAAACATCGGAAATTTGTTTTGTTGGAACGTATTTATAAACAGTGCTGATCCTAATGAGACTGACTGGATCTGCGGTTTGCTACATTGGGACAGTTTTCTGTAGTGTTGAAATGGTTCAACTGACAATTACATGTAAAAAATATAACTACCGGTATTTCCATGAATTACCTACCAGGTGTACAAATCAAGACACGATGATGCTGCATGCTCAGATAAGCTGCGTATTTGAGTAAATACATGTATGCAAGAGAAAATTAAAAAAGGCAAAAACTGTATTGTGTCCTTGTTACATGTACATATTGTGCTATACATCTGGTGACACAGCATAGCATCATATTAATGTGCATGCAACATGGGGCTCAAATCCAGGACCTCTGGTTAACCTACCATCGCTCTAACCGACTGAGCTAACTGGGCACAGATACACAATTCCTCCCCATAGTGAGTTACATACATGTACCAACTGTGACATACTCCCTCGCCAAATTGAAATTTGTCCCTGAATTCCATTATGTTTGGGACAGTGATCATCTGTGGGATGATCTCGGCAGTATCTTGTGTATTTTTGTCCGGTTAGCTCAGTCGGTTAGCGATGGTACGGTAAACCAGAGGTCCCAGAGCCCTACCGGGTCAGGTGTGCATTTTTCCCAATTGTGACATTTGGCGTTGGGCTCAAACTGGGACCTCTGGTTTACCATATCATAACTCTAACGACTGAGCTAACCGGGCACAGATACACAAGCTACTCCGAGACCAACTTAATTAATAAGAATATAATGAAAAGTCATGCAGAGCATGATGTTATTAGCCGATCAAATCAGGGTTCAATATATGTCCGCGTTTTAGTAGTTACTGAGTCTCGGGGGGGGGGGGGGGGGGGGGGGGGAGGGGGGGGGGGGGGGGGGGGGGGGGGGGAATGATGAGCGAGTGAGTATTGGTGTTTAACAGCCTATCAACAGCTAAGGTCATTTAAGGCCGGGCCAACGACGGGTTGTACTATCCCGTATTAAACGGGTCCACGATGAGGAAAATTCCCAAAATCAGAACTCGATATTTCCATGCCACACCAGTCACTTTAGTAGCTCGGCCCCAAAGTAATATGATTTGCCATAAGCTTATTACTTCTTAATGGAGCATAACAGGTTAACGTTGTCACTTGTTTATATATTTAAATGGTTTAAATCGACTCGAAGCTTATGTTCAACGGCCTCACAAACTCGATTGAACTGCACGCCTTCCAATTATTTAAATATGCAGCACGTTTAAATAGTCAATTATGTTTTTTTAATGTGCGCACTGGTCATTTAAAAAGGGGCCCATCCGTGATTTTTTGCGCGATGTCGGGCGCAAGACAATCAATAATTTGCGGCATTGACAATAATTAAGGGGGATTGCCGCAATCGCGCGTGCTGGATGCATCCCTGCATGATACGTAAACAAATCAAAGTTCGCTATGAAGGGCAATTCTTCGTTTTGATTGGTGGAAAATTTTGTGAATATTAACTAGCGTCAAATGACGCGCATACGCGATCCAATGGGATAAACCCGAGATGCTGGGTTGCTAGTCGGAGGAGATTTTGAGCAGAGGTCGATTATCCAAATTAGCCGAATAACACATTTTACGCGATTATACGTGGCTGAAACTTGTTCTGTTTAATAAATAAAAGCTTTAAATTAAATTCCCAGCCCAATAATCGGCGTATGTTGGCGTATATGGCCATTAGAGCCAACTATGGACTTCAACAACAACAACTTCCGGGTTCAATCTCTTCCGGCGTTCAGCTCATTACGTATTCAAAATTGTGTTACTTGACTATATTTAAAGTTTTAAACGGAGATAATTGCCAAAAATGCAAACTTTATCGGTTGATGCAATTTGGAAATGATACAGTAAAATTTGCGTTCGTAGATTACCGAATAGCGGAGAAAAGGGTTGCTACAAACTTTTTCAGAATTCGATGGATGACCAATATATTAGCCGATCTATAAATAGATCGGCTAATAATAAAACACTGGCATACCATACCTCAGCAACACTGTCTGACGTCATCTTGTATAACATGACGTCGTGCCGGTGCCCGTGCGGTGATCACCCGACCGCATATTACACAACATTCAACTGAGATTCTACTTTCAAGTTGCATTAAAACACATTTACTATAGGTTTTTGTTCTATTCCAACCCTGGATTGAAATACTAATTGTTTATTTGATATCATTTGTCAATTTGCATATTTCTACGCTTGGATTGTCAAACAGCTCCTTTAAAATCTAAATATTCATAATGTAAACTTTTTATTTCTTTCAGTACATTTAATATAATTCTGTGATTGTTTTACATGTAGATGTTAACTACTCTTCAGATTATAAAGTTTCATTTGCATATGAATATAGCCTGCAGGGATTCCGCTGGCGATCGCCACTTTCGCAATTGGCGATAAAACTAAACAATCCTTTTTTCTTTTTTTTTCTCGAAAATTGTAATTATTTATCGCCAATTGTTTTTTTTTGTGTTTTATTTATTTTTTTTTTTTTTGAAGTGGCGATTTTTTTATTTTCCCCAGCGGAATCCCTGAGCCTGATACCACCGCGAGTCACTATCAGTTCATCTAACTACTCTTCAGATTATAAAGTTTCATTTGCATATGAATATAGCCTGCAGGGATTCCGCTGGCGATCGCCACTTTCGCAATTGGCGATAAAAATAAACAATCCTTTTTTTTTTCGAAAAAATTGTAATTTTTTATCGCCAATTGTTTATTTTTTATATCATTTTTTTTTTTGAAGTGGCGATTTTTTTTTTTCCCCAGCGGAATCCCTGAGCCTGATACCACTGCGAGTCACTATCAGTAAAATAAATATTACTAAATGATTATATCTGCATAGCGGGCACTCGTAATTTTTAGAACTGGTGGAATAATGACACAATTATTCACTTATTTAATTCCTATAAAGAACATTAATTGCCTACTGAGTGGGCAAGCTAATTGATAAATGAAAGCCATTACATTGTGGCCAAATATATAATCAAAATCGAAGAGTGTGTCATAAGTTATTGAAAAATGAAAAGTGTTACTAATGTATGTGCGTACATTCTTATGCACGTACACACGTACGGTATTTACATGGACTAACACTATATCCCTTCTTGCCTATCGACGAGTGGATAATAATTAATACTTGAATTTAACAATTTCTTATGTGTCCAATAATGCAGGGTATGGGATCACATGGTCTATTGTTTACATTGCAACAATTGTCAATACCAAATTTATCCGTATTTCTTGTGTAGTTAGTCCGAACATTCTGCAGATATATTTGATAGGACGCAATCAAACATTGTTTAAACTTGGTATGTAACTCACTGTGGGAAGGAAGTGTATTTGTCAGTACAGCAATGGTACGGTAAACTAGAGGTCCCGGGTTCAAGTCCAGCAGTCAGAAACGCCTCATTTTTCTCGCCCTGTAACATTTGGCATCCAACGAGGGGCCATGACTGGTAAATACCGTCCAAAATGTACCAAAAAATATGGAATTAGATGAAGCAATTAGAAAACGCGTTCATAGAAGACAGATGCCCAACATATCGTTGTGATAATAAACGAGGCAAAATTTCCAAAACCGGGGAGGTCAAAACAAAAATCGAAATAAACTTTTGCACATCTACTCATTATAAGGAAGCTACATGTACATACCAAGTTTCAGGTCTGTAGCTATTACGGTTTAAAAGTTTTACGACTTACAAGCCAAAAGTGGAAAATTCTAAGTCGAAAAGGGGGAGATAATCCATGACCACTGGGTCGAATGAAAATTCGAAATAAACTTTGCAAATCTACTCATCATAAGGAAGCTACATACCAAGTTTCAGGTATATAGCTAGTATGGTTTAAAAGTTTTACGACTTACAAGGTTGGTGACGGACGGACGGAGAAGGGCAACACTAAATGCCCCCTCGACTATCGTGGTGGGGCATAAAAATGGAATAAGCAGATATATTTCAATTTGGCCGAAGAGTATGAGACAGTATTTAACTCATTATGGGGAGGAAGTGTTTGTTTGTTTATTAGTGTTTAACGGCCTATCAACAGCTAAGGTCATGTAAGGCCAGGCAAACGGGTTCGATCCCATTTTAACCTGCTGCATTGGGGGAAAATTCCAAAATCAGAACAGAATATTTACATCGAGAACAAATATATTCAGCCCTGAAATTAGAATAACCTGACCTGGTGCCAGGTCCATACCACACCAAAGTCACTTGGCCCCTTCCCCTAAAATAGGATTATGAATATCGTAATACTCACATAAGGGGTATAACCAGATTCAACTGTCACATACAAAATGCCAAAGATGTATGTGAGTGCCAAACCAGGTCTCCAGTCGGGATTCCGTTAAGGATGAACCCCGATCGTTAAATTATCCATCGCGTGCTCCCACCCACGGGAGGAAGTGTGCATCTGTGACCGGCTAGCTCAGTCTGAAAGCGATGGTACGTAAACCAGAGGTCCCGGGTTGGAGTCCTGTGGTCTGGCATGCACTTTTTTGTCTTGTGTCATAAACTGGCTAGTGTATTAAACAGGCGAGTGCATACAGAGTTATAAAAGATTTCTTGTTGTTTTACATTGATTATTCTCTAAATTATGTACACATCAGCGGTCGACACTCACAGTGTCCTGGGATCCTCAGGTCCCTGTTTTGTAGTAGGAATCCCTAAAATTTTATGAAAATCCCATTCAACATAATGTACAACTCGGCATGTCCATGCTGCAGAATCCCTGGCCCAAAAGTTAGTGTAAAACCCTATATGAATACAAGGAGTATTTCAAAATCTTGGTAAAAAATCACGCTTCATTTCCACAAACCCAGCAGGTCCACTGATTGAACTGATAGTAATCTTCTTTTTAGCAACATATACCTACCAAGTCTTATTTCATCACATCTTCCTCAAAGTTCACAACCTAGATCGAATAACAGTATTACAATTATTAATTAATCCATTTTGTTAATTGCAGAATAACTAATATGTCATAATTTCTGTAAATGAAGTTAGAACATGCCAATAACACTGAGACTCCGCAGAAAACACACAGATCAACAATAAGTGTGTAACACAAGTCTGAACATGATTTATCAGATTACACACACCAGCTGGACAAATCAGCAAAATATACTTTATTAGGATAGATTAACTCACAAATGTGATGGCATATGCATATAGTTTTCTTTATTTTTTGCAAACAAAGAAATGTACATAGAAACGTGTGAAATACAAGTGATAATTGGCTAAGAATGGGGTGCATAATTGATCGGTCTTTCAATAAGCGTCTAGGAAACAAAGACGAAAAAATAAATTTCTCGGCATTCCAGGACAAATAACAAAACTATGGGGCATGTAGCGTATTATTTATGGAAATATAGTGTAAGATATTGTGTAAACTTTTAGTTTTTATTTGAAACTGCTACATTTAGTATGGCGAATAGATGAATGGACATATTATATTAAATATCGGGATGTGTTTGGACCTGTCAAATTTCTTCCTCAAATCAAGCGCCATCAACCGGGGTGACCGTTTTTGCGACAATTGATTGGTTGAAAATAAGAGTCTTGTTTGAGGTTATACGGGCGTATTTTGTTGAATGTTTTTCATTAGATTGAAATGGATCTACAAGTCAATGCTACGAACTTTGTGATAATATATGTTTATTGGCAATACACAAGTACATTATTTGTATAACTATATCACCAGGGGTCACCTAACTATTATTATATACCTCTCCACACACATCCGCCCCTCTCACTCCTCGCTCACTCTGTCTCCGTCCCTCGCCACACTGTCTCTCTCCCTCCTCCATCTCCCCTTCACCGCTCCCTATATATCACTTCCTCCTCCTCTCTCACTCTTCCTCTCTCTCTCTCTATATATCTCTCTCTATTTCTCTCTCTCTCTCTCTCTCTCTCATTCCCTCTCTCTCTCCACCCACCCGCCCGTCCGTCCGGACGTCATTCCATCCATCCATCCTTCCCATGTCATTCCATTCAGGCTACGACAGCTTAATTACCCCACATGAACAGTATACTTGGAGTGAAAGTCTTTAATAGTAAATATGTATGTTCCATCACTATATTAATTCACGCTTGTTAAAATACATGTACATGTTTATATATGTATATATGTAGCTCCACATGCAGGAAATAAAGAATATATATCTATCTTTCACACCAATTACCCAATACATCCAATATGGATTGTCGGTCGCATATAAAAGTATACTTATTACATTATTTCCAATGGTCACTACCCTACCCAATACATTGCTTTTCAGCGAGTCCTTTATGTACACATTTAACAGTATCAGCGATAGAGAACAGCCATGCTTCCATCCACATGTGACATTTAACCAGTCTGTTGTAAACCCATTAAGTTTGGTAGAACATAAAACATTATGGTACACTGATTGTATAGCTTCAAGTAATTTCCCAATAAAACCAAGTTTATCAAGTTTATACCATAGCAATCTTCAGTTTATAGAGGCATATGCCTTCTTAAAATCAATAAACGCGCACTATTTAGACTTTTGCAATTTCATTCTTGTTTCAATAATGTTTGTCAATGGTACTTCGGCCTTTCCGAACCCCATTTTGACCATCATAAATAATGCCATTGACTTCAGTCCAATTTGTATATACACAACCGGTTTTATGGAAATGCCTCTATAACTGAGAGGGTCTCTATGATCGCTTGATGTACCTTTTGGTATAGGACATATATACACGTGTTTTACACCAGATATCCGGTACTTTATATAATTAAATGTATAATGTTCAGTGTAGTTCTTTAGTACCTCTCCTGGTATTTCATCCGTGCATGATGTGCGATTCCTTTTGATATTATGTGTAGATGCCATAACATCGACAAGACTGAAGCCATCTCTAAACTGGTTATGCATGATCATTGGCATTCTCAACTAAGTTTACCAATACATCGATGTTATCAAGATCAACCTGGAGTTGGATTTAGTAATGAACAGAACTCAGTTTTCCATTTGTCAAAAACCACATTGTTCTCAGTAACCACCTTCCATGCAGTTAACGATTTCCATAGGTATCTGTGATTTACTCCAATGGTCTTCCAAAACTCGCTACTGTTATGATCAGCATGTTCCAATAATTCGTGTTACATTTCAAAACCATTACATTCGTTTTCTTCTCTGAACATGCTGATCAAACATGACAAAAACATGTTTAAAATGACGCTTATGTTGACTTTGACATTTCAAACCATGATTCCTCTGCAGAATAGCGAATCAGATCTGATTCGCACTTTAGCAGTTAATTGTGACATATTGTCCATCTTAACAAAATATTTGTATTATAAAAGTAATACAAACCAATTATTCTGAAACAATTATTAACATTGTAGAACTGAAGGTTTAGAAAATTATTTTACCCCATCTTAGCTTTTACATGTTGAATTTGGCTGCCACTGACTGGTCACTTGTTGATTCTAGCTTAACTTTACTTTATCAGATCATCTACATATGTTATAATAACTTAAATATGTTACTTTCATAATATTAACACTCATTTCAAAAATTTAGAAAATCTTTCACAATTAACTGCTAAAGTGCGAATCAGACATGATTCGCTATTCTGCAGAGGAATCCTATGAGTGGAATCGTGACTGCCTTAATTCGGACGGTACAGGAGTAGATTGCAAGAGTTACAACTACCGGGTTCGCAACTACCGAGGGTCGTAGATTCAATCCCTACACGGGACATGAAAACAAACTTACATAGTATTTTCATAATACTGGTCTTTCGGATGAGACCTAAAACCGAGGTCCGCCTAGAGCTATGTTCTTAGTTGTTATTGGAACGTTAAGCCTTCTAATTGTAAACTATTTTACTTGTTTTCAAAGTATGTATGTATGCCCCATTCCCAAAGTACCGAGGAGGGTTGATGATCTATAAATGCGGTAATTTGACCGTCTATCCGGTGTGGTCTAGTGGTTAGGATTCCTGGTTTTCACCCAGGCGGCCTGGGTTCGATTCCCGGCACCGGAAAATTTGTTTTTGATTCCCAGTTCGCAAATAAATTGTTCCAAAAAAGAAAATGTATATTATTTACAATACATATAATGTTTCGTCTCCAAGCTATTTGTTGCGATACATTTTTTTTCTCATTTTAAGGGATCAATTGGTCATTTGACTTCAATACCGAAGGCCGTGGATTCAATCCCCGCACTGGACGTGAAACAAAACGTCCAAATCTAGTAGATCCATCATACTGGCAGCGCTCAAGATCAGGAATCAGTAATAGAGTATTGTCACTCCATCATCTCTGAAGTAATTCGGTATTTAAACATTTTAATTGGGTAAAATAAAATGACACTACTGTTGACACAACAACAGACATAAATTATTGAATAGTTTGCTTCGAAATGAAAACATGTTTTGGCATTTCATTAGAATTGTCTCCTTGGAGACAATTCTAATGAAATACCAAGATGTGTTTTCATGGAAAATAAGAAACATATGCTATATTTGTGGTCTGTTTATTGTTATCTGCAGCATGGTAGAGGTACCACAACATTTGTATTGCTTTTTGATACTGGCTACATCTGATTTCAATTGGGTTTAAGGCAATTTTAATTGGGTATTTAAGCAAATACGCAGCTTATCTGGAGCTAAGAATACTGATCTTTCGGATTAGACATAAACATTAGTGCCATACTCTATATGACCTTAGCTGTTTCTGGAACACAACATTCTCCACCCCGCTGTCTCCCAGTTTAATGCATGTCTGCGAGTTCAATGAACATCCCCAAACTACCGAAGAGGTAGCCATAAACCGCCATCTGATAAAAGACTATGGACTCAGCGACATTATATAATGGAGGGCGGTGTATGGACAAGTTGTATCCGCCCGCTGCTCGCCCGTACAATGTGAATACCTAATACGTCCCACCGTTTTGAAACGAGCGTATACAAATGGATTATGAATATGCATACATCCGGGATAATAAGTAAACGGCGCCGATTGTGCCTTCCAGATGATTGTACATGTACATGTATTACAAAAAGTGCATTATTATTGTTGTTGTGCAGTCCATGTGTTACACAGAAAACACATGTCCATTAAGTGAGTGCATGGGGTTTGCGCCAATTTAAAGGTAAATTGTCTCAGATGTGGAAGAAATGGGAGCAAGACAGTTAGTAAAAGAGAAGTTAACAGTGTAGTTGCGGAGCCCCGCAGTGGACGTATAATTCATTCTTTTTTATTAATTCGTTCCCACGAAATAACAATTCGTTCCCTCAATTTAACAATTCATTCCCACGAATTAACAATTCATTCCCACGAATTAACAATTCATTCCCACGAATTAACAATTCGTTCCCTCAATTTAACGAATTGTTATATCGTGGGAACGAATTGTTAATTCGAGGGAACGAATTGTTAACTTGAGGGAACGAATTATAAATTGAGGGAACGAATTGTTATTTCGTGGGAACGAATTAATTAAAAAAATCCATGTCCCCTGCGGGGCTCTGTATATAGTAGTTTCGTATCGATTTTCAGCACATATATGACCATATGGTTGACCTAAAAATAAATAGCGTTGCAAACGTTAGCGGGTTTTCCACACCGATGACACAATACGGTGAAGTTAAATGTATATGACCTTGGGCAAGTTGCAACTGTTCATTACAGTTCATACACTATCAATTCATACACTATTTATTTATATATCTCAACTGTTTTTGTGAAGTGCATCTTCCGGGAGGTACCATTTGAGACAGTCACTTATAACATCAACTTCGTATACAGACGGGCTGCACGTGACATTACTATAGCTTGTCATTACTGGAACCATACCATCCTGATCAGGGGCCAGCTTGCAGGCACCATTACTACATCGAATCACCTCGCACAGGAGTGAATGTGGCTTTCGACTTATAACCCAATATCAACCATATATACGCACTAACAATTGCAACATATATATATATATGTATATATATTTCAATTGTTAGTGCGTGAATACGACTAACAAACACGTTAGACCATTGTCATTCTGTACCAGTATGCTATTGCTCACGAAATACAAACGATAATCAGCTTTCATGGACCGTAACTAGGCACGTCGTCTGTACCCGATTTCAGCAAAATTGTTAAGCATACTTATCTAGCTAAGTATACTTTGAGGGAGTAATACTTAATTTTTCCCGAAATGTATTAAATCATATAGAGCTAACGACTGCATATAATTGATGATTAAAAGTATGCAGAATTATTATACTGAATGTATTACATTATCACAGCCAAAATGGCTGTGATAATGTAATAGATTCAGTATAATAACAAGAAACGAGGCAAAGCCACGAAGGCCAGGTTTTTTTCCAAGCATGGACACTTGGATAACATAATTATACCCACTTTTTGTAGACTAGATGGCCGTGGCCGTGGCCTGCATGTCGCGCCTTGGGGCGAGGCATGGACACTAAACAAATAGATATAGTAGATGTAAAAAATTTAACGAAAACACTTTAACCGGACACACGGACGTACGGACGGACGGACGGACGTTCTTACAGTACTATACTTATGTGGCTTATAACATGTTAAATATTAGCCACATAAAACGATTTTTAGCCACATAAACTTTTTAGGTGGCTAATTGTAACCAACCCTATCCTTTACTAAGTCCATAACACTGTGGGGCTCCCCACATAAGTACCCTAATGTGTGCCCGGACGGACGGACGGACGGACGGACGTATGCCAAAATGCCGACGATATCGCGCTTTCCGCAAGCGGGTACGACAATGATGATAAACACCCATGTGAAGTATCAAGGTAATGGGTGAAGCAGTTGCAGAGATATAGTACACGAAAAAACTTTAACAAATAAATTCAAAGTAATTTGACCTTGACATTGCGCACAGGGGCCGCACGGTTGGGGGTTAGAATGAAAATATGGACGATGATAAACACCCATGTGAAGTTTCAAGGTAATGGGCGAAGCAGTTGCAGAGATATAGTATAACGAAAAAGTTTTAACCAAAAAATTTAACCAGACGTACGTTAAAAAGTTAACGTTGAAAATGGCTAAGTCAATTACGTAGAAATAATAGGTGAAGGTAAAAAAATGGTCACATGTTGGATAGTGATATGTGGTGGGCACCCCTTGATTATGAAGCTGTGAAAGTTTGGTGGTCCTAGGTGGTACAGTACCAAAGAAATGGACTTAAACACAAAAACTTAACATTGTAAACGCGAAAACTTAACATTGAAAATGGCTAAGTCGATTGCGCGGAAAAAATGGGTCAAGTTAAAAAATAAGTAACATGTTGGATAGTGATATGTGGTGGGCACCCCTTGATTATGAAGCTGTGAAAGTTTGGTGGTCCTAGGTGGTACAGTAACAAGGAAATGGACTCAAACACAAAAACTTAACATTGATTGTGGACGCCGCCCGCCGCCCGCCCGCCCGGCTTTCGCCAATCCAATAGCCTGGATTTTTTTTCAAAAAACCTGGCTAAAAATTAATAAATTTATCCTTAAATTGAAAATTTCTCCCTCAAAGGTTACTTAGCAAGATAAGTATACGTTGTAATTTTGGTGAAATAGAGTCTTATTCAGCAGCTTGTAACATACACTGGATATATAATATACTGAAGTGAAATGTGATTAGACACGAGTTACCTGTATACAAAGTGTACAGTCGAGAGACAACAGCTCATCAGTTGTATTACAGTCAGTGTATGTAATTCATTTTTTCAACAAGTCTACAAAATTTCAAGTGAAACTGAATATCAGTATGTGCGTGAAAATCATACATTTTCGGTAACTATCCAACTGATGTGTATCTGAAATGAGTGGTATGTGTGTCTTCAATATATGACAAGTGTTAATTCCGGTCATATTCTACGAGTCTTGGTATGCAGGCTAGCGTAGGAAGTGTACGGGTTGTCTTTCAGCAATGGAATGTCTGAATGAAATACACGAGTAGCGTGCCTCGTGTAAGGTAACAGTCCTTCCCAAAAGGACACATACACGAACTACACACAGGTCCGTACGCAGGAATTATTTTAGGGGGTGCGTTATCGACGACGCGAAGGGCTAAACATTGTGTTTGCACATACACGGACCTCGGTAGATTAATCCTTTCGACCCTAAGTAACTGGAATGGATTTTGATATGTTAATTTTGCAACCCATTCCAATCATCACAAAATGATTTCTGGGTATTGAAGGGGTTAAAGGGGGTGCGTACGCACCCGTCGCACCCCCTCTGCGCACGGGCCTGACCCATTCAAGTAATGTACCTATTTCATTTGACAGAATATAATTGAAGGGCCAGTGGAATAAGGACGGCAACTCCATCATGAGTTAGCAGACTTCTTCCATGTTATGTGTAATCAATATCTCATTGTCAAATGATTGAAAATGGTTTGGTATATACATACATATATAGCTAACACAATTGATTCTTGTTATTGACATATTTAATTTAAATATGATACTTACAAATGACTACAAAACCACCAATTGTAACACCAGTGTTTATAAGCGTTTGCGCTTACTACTGAATCCTTTTCACAAATTGTACCGCATTGTCGCGATTGATATATTTGTATATACGTTATTACATGTATCTGTGTCAAAATGTGAATACAATAGTGTTTAAACTAGCACCAGTAGCACATGTACAGTCACTCAAGACGTTGGAGCATTATAACTATTATGTACAGGTACTTGAATATCACATGGTATTACGTTTCTGTTTGGCAGTATGGTGCAACTATATCTATGGCTACCAGAGGATATTTACCACGGCTGAATACTAATACATTGTAGTAGAAGACATGTCTTGACAATTTGTGCCGAGATAACCAACAGTACAGTGTATGCGACCAGCATAGCCCCAGATCAACATATCACACATTCTGATCAATGCCTACGCCGATCGCCTCATTCGCGGAAGCAGACTGGGCATGGTTTCTCAAAACCTCTGTCAGATAACCCTTAGAATGCGGGAACATGGTTTGGCAGCATTTTAGAATAATTTCCATTGGAAATTAATTTCCATGGTTAAATCCTTAACAGTGTTAAGAAACGGATTGTTAAATCATTCACAGCATTAACAGTGTTAAGGATTTAACAGTCAGTTCAGCTAACAGAGGTTTTGAGTAACCGGGCCCTGGTTATCATTAGTAAAACAAATAGATTATAACCGCCTGCGTAATTGTGCAAGAGGATACAAATATCATATTATAGGTGTTGCGATTTTTCAGCTTACAGAGGTCTTGAGCAACCGGGCCCTGGTTATCCTTAGTAAAACAAATAGATTATAACCGCCTACGTAATTGTGCAAGAGGATAAAGATATCATATTATAGGTGTTGCGATTTTGCAAGGTCACCTTTCTCAGTCGAGGCACCTAATATATGCAAGTCCGCAGTTGCATTTGCACATGTGTTTAACAATATACCATTAATGATGTAACTGATTATAATATTCCAGTGCACACGTGTGTTTGGTTATTCATGTCTGTATATGATTATTTGTACACTACTATAGCTACGGAATAGTGAGATAGATTCACACATACAATCAGGGGCCTGTGTATTTACGATAATTTAAGTATCAGTAAATGACGTTGAAAGTTGACGAAATGTTCCGAGCAAATACGAATAGAAATCCGCATTTTCTCTGAAAAGTTGTCAACTTTTGACGTCATTTACAGAATATAACACAGTTTATGTCAGTATTTTCTCATGAACAAACGCACATCTCATTTAATGAGATACCTAATAAGTATAATAGCAGACGGTTTGTCTCATATATCATGCATAGTCGATTGTAAACTGTGATCTTCTTGGGCGCGATGTTTCACATTGTTCCACCGTAATGCACCGGCACCTAATACTTCCCCGTGTATGGTTCGTCTTCCGTAGTCAGCTTGCCACATCTTGAACAAAAGAAAGTAAAACATAAATATCAATTTTATTATTCGATTCAGATCATGTGAAAATCTAATTAGTAACCGACATGGTAGTCAACAATTATACGATATGTAAAATAGTTATACTTTAACCAGCAAAATATTACAACACAGAAATAACTAGAGCACAGTCGATGGCGCGCCATCGCTATATGCACACTTTTCCCAAATGCAATTCGAAAAGGGGGAGATTACTTCTTGCTATAAGGCAAAATTGGGAGATTCTAAGTAAAAAAAGGGGGAGATATTCCATGACCGGGGGGGGGGGGGGGGGGGGGGGGGGTGTCGTCGAATCAAAAATCCAAATTCACTTCGCGCATCTATATACACACCATAAGAAAGGCAAAACCAAGTTTCAAGTCCCTACCTATTACGGTTAAAGAATTTTACGTCTTACCAGGCAAAATTGGGAAATTCTAAGTCGAAAAGGGGGAGATAATCTATGACCGGCATTCCCTACCTATTACGGTAAATGTTTTTTAAATTCTTACAAGGCACACGTGGCGAATTCAAAGTCGAAACGGGGGAGATAATCCTTGACCGGGGGTCGAAATTCACTTTGCACATCTACAAACTATAAGAGAGGAACACACCAAGTTTGAAGTCCCTATATATTATGGTTAAACAGTTTTACTTCTTACAAGGCAAAATTGGCGAATTCTAAGTTGAAAAAGGGGAGATAATCCATGACCGGGGGTCGAATGAAAACTCGAAATTCACTTTGCGCATCTACAAACTATAAGAGAGGCACACACCAAGTTTGAAGTCCCTACCTATTACGGTTACACAGTTTTACTTCCTACAAGGCAAAGTTGGCGAATTCCAAGTCGAAAAGGGGGAGATAATCCATGATCGGGGGTCGAATGAAAAATCCAAATTCACTTTCCGCATCTAAACACCATAAGGAAGGCACATACCAAGTTTGAAGTCCCTATACATATTACGGTATTGTTTTTTTTTACTTCTTACAAGAAACTTGACATACTGACGTACGGACGGACAGACACCCGTGACGAAAACAATATACCCATTTGTTTCAACAAGTGGGCATAATAACGTTTTTGACCATCAAACGAGAACACCACTATCAGAAGATAGAGTTTAACGAACACTAGTGCGAGTTGTCCACAATTGCCATGCTACCAGGCATGCTCTCCCGGAAAAAATTGAAATCTAAGAGGCGTGAAACACCATTTCTTGCATTCTCAGGGCCCAGTCTTGAGTGCCCAATGGGCCCGATGTTGCTAGGGGGTCCGGGGTCATGCTCCCCCGGAAATGTTTGAAATCAAAGAGGAGTAAAACGCCATTTCCTGCATTCTCAGCAAGTTTGAGGATGAGAGAGAGAATTTGCACATATTAATTTCTGTTTAATGTTATGAAGCCACATGTTCTCCCAACCTCCCTTCCCACAGACGTTTTCACGAAATCCAAGATAACCCGGTTTCGGTTTTAACATGCGACTTGCAATATATTTTGATTGCCCCTCTATGCACACTTTAAAGGTATATGCCCACTCAGTAGACACAAACTGTTCTTTATATCAAAGACATACTCCGAGACATTTTCTTGCAAAATAAACATTCATTTACCATTACCCCATGTATTGATTGGCATTATTATACATTTTATATTAGACGTAATTTGTCACATTGATATCAGAGGCGATAACCGTGTTTCCTTAAACTGTTAACGGACATTACTACTTATTATCTGTATTTATTTGTTGATGTGCAATGATCGTATACTTTATAATCTGTTGAAAATATTATTTTTTCAGGTGACGCATTTAAATAGTATAAATAATTAAAAGATAACATGCCTCATTTGTATATGAAAATAACCTGATACCACCCCGCGTCACTATCAGTAAAATAAAATTTACTAAATTATTATATCTGTAGCAGGCACTCGTAATTGTTAGAACTGGTGCAATAGTGACACAATTATACACTTATTTAACTCATATAAAGAACATTTTGTGCCTACTGAGTGGGCATACATATGTACCTTACAGCTCGCCTGATTAATTATTAATATAAAGATGTAGCATCATGAGGCAGAATGTATTTTACACTACATTACTTTCCAACTTAGCCACGCACTTATGTTAATAAATTAATCCTTTTTGTCGATTTTCCTGGCGAACTTAAATCCCAAGTATCCGCCGAGTGCGAGTCCGCCAATAAAGGCGATGCTGGCGACGAAGAAGAGGACGGTGCCGCTCGCTTCTATCTCCAGTCCGTCGTCACCAATCTCGATATCCAGCACGTCCGACATGTTACCCTGTCTATGCGTATATGCTCACTACGTATCCGTGTGTCAGACGGATATTTTGTATGCAAAGGCGCCCGGCTTGGTAATAGGATGGTATGATATTATATATCATATATTTAAGACATGCATACACTAGAAACAAACAGAAAATATTGTTCTCACAAATAGAGGTATTACCAGGAGATATTTGTGAGAACATAATTTTGTGTTAACTATTGTGCACAAGTCTAAAACTTTATAATTATAATATACACTTCTATAATCACCAAAACGAGCGCCTGTGGCCGGATGTCGGCGTGTAGGCCTACTGATATATAATAGCCTACAAGGAGGAGACGAGTCGAGACGTGTATTGATTCGTATTCGAGGGCAGTATATGTACACTCTGCAAGTTATCGCTTGCATAGTAACTAAAGTTGAATAATCGCCCCTTAATATATTACTTATTAGTCGATAAAATATTCCCATAATTATTTCTGTCAACGGTCGTCTACATTTATACAAATTTACTTACGGAGGTCCGATATTGTATTGACTATACTTCGACTACAAGGTCGAACTAGAACAACCAACCAGTTTAATGAAGAAGAAAACGAGCATAACCTACTTGAGGCTCTGGACGGGGTACGCCTATTTCATCAGTTTGTCTTCAGTCTTTTTCAGATGTCGTTTTAAGAACTCGTGTTTCTTTTTCAGGTACGTCGTGCGCACTCCATGAAGCCAATAGCCGACGATGACGCCGACGGCGAATGCGAGGCCGGCTATAACGGTGGCGGTTTTCCTCTCGCACTGCGCCGTCTCGACCACAACACCCACATCCACACCGATTCGAGTCGCCATTGTTGTTTACTGTTACCGGCGCGTTTGATTATACATTGAAATGTGTCTTGATATGTGTATGCCAGAGTAGAGGACTTCGCACAATCAGACAAGAGCTGTGTATCCTTTTAGAAATCATTTTATCACATGACATAGGCGATTGTATTGCCAAAGATTCAAGATGGCCGCAAAACTCGTACTACTTATAGTATATATCTCATCTGGAAGACATACTTTTACAAAAGTGGATTGTATATTATGTTTTTGGGGTCAGTGAAACCTAATATGTATATATTTATACATGTGATGTTATTTGCTGGCAAAATATCAAAATGGCCGCCAAAATCTAATATCCATGCAAGTATCCAATAAATCAGTAACACTGAAGGATGCACCCCTCAAAAAAGTTAACAGGCATTTCTAAATCATTTTCAATTTGACCTTAAGCACAGGGGCATCATGTATGTGTTATCGTGAATTACAGTTCTTATTTGCGTGTTTATATATACGCATGGTCAGAGAAGTCAATTGATGGCATTTGTAGACTGAAGGCTGTAAACACCATTTAACTGACACTTTCGGTTAAATTTGAAGATTTTCAGCCAAGCAAAATTTCTGAAAGTAATTTCAGTTGTAATTTTCGTCACCCCGAGGCCGTGAGAGAGGAATCTTTATTTGGTATTGGAACTGCTGCGAGAGCTGTTGTGAACACACTGCTGGCACGTCAAACTGTATGAATTACCCGGACTTCAACTTAAAATAATCAAACGAGATATAATTATCTCGACCAACGCAAAGTAAACTGCAAAGGTGGTGTGCTAACAGAACACAAACACAATGTTGTGAATGGTTCATCCAGGAATATTCCGCTGACAGTAAGTGCGTTCATACATACTGAAAACAGCAATACTAATACAACTGTTGTCTTCAATATACGGAAATGCAGCACGTGCAGCGAGCAGGACTGGTTGTTGCCACGTGGTGCGCGGGCTGTAAGGCGTGCATCGTCATTCTTGCGATAGCAGTCACTGCATAAACAGGCAATTTTCTCATATAAATGATATGATTATATATGTAATGTAACGTATGTTACTGTACATGTACACATTTGTGGGTCCCGTGCTTTCTAGGGTGAATTTGGCCTTAACGGTTTGTCTCTAGTTTTACCACAGGGACCACTGTGGGTTGTGTACTGTCCATCTAGACTCATGCAGTAAAGATCGCAACCAGCATATATATGTGTTTGTGCTTCATTTCGGACCAATTGGAGTATAGTTAAGACCAATCAGCCATATTACTATACTATTACTCGTTAACGTTAATTATGCACACAAACTTTAATTGTCTGGCGCCTGCGCAGAGCGAGTATAATCAACTTGTATGTCAGCCAAACACATCACTGTACATTTCATTCAAAAACCCATTTCTTCTGTGAGCACACGAAATAATGACGTAGTCTTCAAATTTGTAAAATACCAGCAGCGTCATCTAACTTGTCAAATGCGCGTCGTATAATTACATCACGAGAATACCACGTTAGTCGATGTAAATGTATTTTAACTAGAAATGTGGCCTGTCGGCACACGAATGCCCCCGCTGGCAGCCAAAGAAAACGAGGCATATTTGATTATAAGCCATTTACCCGAGCGTTAAGGTTTTGAACGCACCAAGTCTGTGACCTTGACCCTGGGCTTAGTGGGGGCGGGACGAATGTGGATTTGTCACAGGGCGGTAGAGGACCATTGTAGCAATACGTGTGTGAAATGTGAAGCAGATCCGAGCAAGGAAACACAAATTATAAGCCATTTCACTGAATGTTAAGGTTTCAAACGCACCAAGTCTGTGACATTGAGCCTGTGCTTAGCGGGGGCAGGACGAATGTGGATTTGTGACAGGGCGGTAGAGGACCATTGGAGCAATGTGTGTGTGAAATGTGAAGCAGATCCGAGAAAAGACACAGATATTACAAGCCATTTACCCGAGCGTTAAGGTTTCAAACGCACCAAGTCTGTGACCTTGACCGTGGGCTTAGCGGGGGCGGGACGAATGTGGATTTGTCACAGGGCGGTAGAGGACCATTGGAGCAATGCGTGTGTGAAATGTGAAGCAGATCGGAGCAAGGAAACAGAAATTATAAGCCACTTACCCCGAGTGTTAAGGTTTCGAAGGCACCAAGTTTGTGACCTTGACCCTGGGTGCGGGACGAATGTTGATTTGTCACAGGGTGGTAGAGGACCATTGGAGCAATGCGTGTGTGAAATGTGAAGCAGATCGGAGCAAGGAAACAGAAATTATAAGCCATTTATCCGAGCGTTAAAGTTTCGAAGGCACCAAGTCTGTGACCTTGAGCCAGGGCTTAGCGGGGGCGGGACGAATGTGGATTTGTCACAGGGCGGTAGAGGACCATTGGAGCAATGCGTGTGTGAAATGTGAAGCAGATCGGAGCAAGGATACAGAAATTATAAGCCATTTACCCGAGCATTAAGGTTTTCGAACGCACCAAGTCTGTGACCTTGACCCTGGGCTTAGCGGGGGCGGGACGAATGTGGATTTGTCACAGGGCAGTAGAGGACCATTGGAGCAATGCGTGTGTGAAATGTGAAGCAGATCCGAGCAAGGAAACATAAATTATAAGCCATTTACCCAGCATTAAGGTTTCGAACGCACACAGTCTGTGACCTTGACCCTGGGCTTAGCGGGGGCGGGAAGAATGTGGATGTGTCACAGGGCGGTAGATGACCATTGGAGCAATGCGTGTGTGAAATGTGAAGCAGATCCGAGCAAGGAAACAGAAATTATAAGCCATTTACCCAGCGTTAAGGTTTCGGGACGTACGTACGTACGTACGTACGGACGCCGGTAACACTATATGGCCCCCTCACCATTCGGTGGCGGGGGCATAATAAGCCATTTACTCGAGCGTTAAGGTTTCGAACGCACCAAGTTTGTGACCTTGACCCTGGGCGTAGCGGGTGCGGGACAAATGTGGATTTGTCACAGGGTGGTAGAGTGACCTTGACCCTGGGCGTAGCGGGTGCGGGACAAGTGTGGATTTGTCACAGGGTGGTAGAGGACCATTGGAGCAATGCGTGTGTGAAATGTGAAGCAGATCGGAGCAAGGAAACAGAAATTATAAGCCATTTACCCCATTGTTAAGGTTTCGAACGCACCAAGTTTGTGACCTTGACCCTGGGTGCGGGACGAATGTGGATTTGTCACAGTGTGGTAGAGGACCATTGGAGCAATGCGTGTGTGAAATGTGAAGCAGATCGGAGCAAGGAAACAGAAATTATAAGCCACTTACCCCGAGTGTTAAGGTTTCGAACGCACCAAGTTTGTGACCTTGACCCTGGGTGCGGGACGAATGTGGATTTGTCACAGGGTGGTAGAGGACCATTGGAGCAATGCGTGTGTGAAATGTGAAGCAGATCGGAGCAAGGAAACAGAAATTATAAGTCATTTATCCGAGCGTTAAGGTTTCGAAGGCACCAAGTCTGTGACCTTGACCCAGGGCTTAGCGGGGGCGGTACGAATGTGAATTTGTCACAGGACAGTGGAGGACCATTGGAGCAATGAGTAGTATATAAGAGTCGAAATGATACCACCCCCCAATTGTGGATGCAAATTTCACACACATCCTCTTTTGAGCCAACATACACGTGGAAAAGCAGGCGAATTTTTATGTCCAAAATATGAGAAAATATGACATACGAGAATGGAAAGGTCGAGACATCCACTATTGGGACGAAGACATCCATAATTGGGACGAGAGTTATCCACAATTGGGACGAGAGTATCCACAATTGGGGGGTGGTACAAAAGACGACGTTTTCGCCCAATTGGGGGGGTTGGTAGTACAAAAGACGATGTTTGCGCCCGATTGTGGATACTCTCGTCCCAATTGTGGATAACTCTCGTCCTAATTATGGATTTTAGACGTCCCAATAGTGGATACATTGCAAAAATCGGCAAAAACATCCACAATTGTGACAAAAACATCCACAATTGTACTACCAAAAAAAAAAAAAATAAAAAAATAAAATATGACAAATGACAATGAGAATATCCACAATTGGGACGAAGACATCCACAATTGGGACGAGAGTATCCACAATCGGGCGCAAACGTCGTCTTTTGTACTAGACGTCCCAATAGTGGATACATTGCAAAATTGCAAAACATCCACAATTGTGACGAAAACATCCACAATTGTACTACCAAAATTGAAAAAAAAATCACCAAAATATGACAAAATATGACAAAATACAATGAGAATATCCACAATTGGGACGAAGACATCCACTATTGGGACGAGAGTATCCACAATTGGTCACGATATACACACTTGGGATTGGTAGTACAAAAGACGATGTTTTCGCCCGATAGTGGATGGGGTTCTAGTACATTCTGCACGGAGCCACAATTTTTGGAGGATTCCCCCACCCAACTCGCCACCTCGTCTCGTTTCGCCTCGGAACATCCACAATCAAACGCCCAATTGAAGATATGTTTCCCATTGGAATAGACAGACACAATGCCATACAAGGAATGCGAAACATGCGGCAAGGGTTTCGACAAGCCCGCAAATCTTCGAAGACACATGGGTCGCAAGAACCCGTGCAGACCTCCCACGAGAGTGTCCCGGATGTGGAGGGAAGTTTGCCACCTACAAGACTCTCTGGCAACATCGCTCGAACAGGTGTCCCGAGGGGGCAGAAGATAGAACCATGGAGGGTAGCAAGAAGAAGGCTGCGACCAGGAAGGGGGTCCTGGTACTGGAGAGGAGGGTGGTAGAGTTGGAGGAGGAGGTAGCTAGACTGCGGGATGGAAAACCTCGCGAGGGAGCGAGACACGAGAACGTCGACGACGAGATCGATTGGGCAGATCTCGATCTGTAGAGAGATTCTGCACATTTTTGCACATTTTTGCACTAGCCAGTTTGCCCCCATCTCGACCCCCAACGGCAAACAAAACACCAGAAAACCTCTCCAAAAGGCAAACAGAAATGATACCACCCATTTGTGTATTTGGACACATTTGGGAAAAGTGTAGAAAAAATTCGCCTCCCAAGAGGCAAACAGAAATGATAAACCACCCATTTGTGTATTTGAACACATTTGGGAAAGACGGGTTGGAAAAAGAGGCTCGCATCTACAAGACCTTTTCTCGCAGAGCGCGAACACAGGACTCGGCGATTTCTCGTTTTCGTGTTTCTACGGCCAGCGCTTGCTCTAGATCTGCAATCCGAAGTTGTAGCCGCGCGTTTTCGCTTGGTGGGCCATCCGGACACGAGGTGTGGCCGTGCCTAGCTAGAGACCGTGCATGGGAAAAAGTCTTTCCGCAACCCTCGCACAAGAAGTGCGGCGGACTACCCATTTTTTCGTTTCTGTGTCGCGCCAAGTTGTACTTTTTGGCAAAGACTCTACCATACTTTTCGCACTCCATTTTCCCAATAGTGTTTTGTGTCTAATTGGGCGCAAAAATATTTTGGAAAAGTTTGAAAACCTCTCCAAAGGAGGTAGAAAAATGATACCACCCAATTGTCCACATTTGGACTTTTGGGAAAGTGGAAGAAAAATCGTCTCCCAAGAGCAGGGCTCACGCTGGCCTTCGCAAATGGCGCCAAATGCGCTAATAAATTGAATGTGGCACAAGAAAACAAAATTTGGCGAAAGTAATGGCGCCGGTAAAAAAATAACAAAATTGACACAAGTCTGCTTTTCCCAGGACACGGTCTCTGTGTGTGTATTGATAGGTCCAGACTGGGTTTTCGCTTGCCTCTAAGCATGCACATTTCCCTTGGAGAAAATCGATAACCAGTCCACCTGTGTGTAATTTTGACAGAAACATGTGAAGTTTTAAGTGGCGGTCAATTACTCTGTATAAACTTTATTGGGAACAGATTTGTTATGTATCATTAACAGGCGTGCGCCATAAACTGGTCAAGGGATTCTTTACAAAGTTAATTATCATGGTTTATCAACAAGAGGCACCTCCTGTTGTGGTCTAGGAAGTGAAATTCGCCTGGTAAACAAGGAAATATCCGCAGTTGTATTCACTTGAAACAGCTGATGCGTACTTGAGATTCAGCCTCTTTGATACTTTTATTCAAAATTGCATGGAACCTAGTGTATGCAAGTTATATTTTAACCCTTAGAATGAGGGAACCAAAATTGTCGTCTGCTGTTGTTATATATTTTGTTCTCTGTCAATAAACCATGGCAGCATTTCAGAAACTGAGAAAGTAAGTCAGTGGGTTATATGTCCCAGCAACAACTATGGTCATATATAGGGATGGGATCTCGGTTTGTAGTGTCATCCAACCTGGCAGCAATTCAATGGAAAGAATTCTAAAGTGCTGTGAGAGCATGTTTTTGATGAAGAAAAGGGAAAACAAAATAATAATCAGCAGACGACAACATTTCATTCAGCATTGTAATGGTTAAAGGCCCTGGGTGGATGGACTGTGAGCAAAACAGTTAGTGAAAGATCATTTTACGGTAGATTTGTATTTCGGAACATATATGTATATGACCTGAAAAAAATTAAGTAATAATAAAAAAAATATTGAAAAAAAAAAACTTGTTGCAAAGCCAGTTTTGCTAAATATAGCATTCCTATTTCCCGCGCATGACCTCGCGATTGTGGTCACATGACTGAACACTACATCATCGGCTACGCCAGCGATAACATTCAGTTGTCGTATTGTTAAATTCGGTTAGTTTTGCTTATCATGCACAATTGTTTGTGGTGATTATGTAGAAGTGTGCAATGCTGAAATATCTTGTAATGTGTCTTATCTGCAGCAAAATGGTAGTCGGTGGCAACTGTAAATCGGTGAAAGGAATTACATCACTACTAGTGAGATTTTCCAGATAGATTGCAATATGGCCAAGTTAAATTTAGCATGGAATTTTCTGGATTTGCTATCCATGATGTTGAAAGTGGACATGCAGATGCGATAATTAGCCGAAAAACATATATTTATGAACAAGGACAAGTTGCGATCACAGGTTGAACTGACGGACCGAGGTCTATAAATACATTAAATATACCTAAAAGCATTAATAAGTGAAAAATAAGGTAAACAAATTCTTTACTCTCTCCTATATTTTGACTTATTAATGCTTTTAGGTATATTTAATGTATTTATAGACCTCGGTCCGTTACTTCAACCTGTGGTTGCGATGGTATTCATTGATGTATCTCAACTGTTTTTGTGAAATGCATCTTCGGAGGTACCATCTGAGACACAATCACATTAAGTCTCTCAAAACGGTCTGAAAAACTAAGATGGTGAAATATTTGATTTTGAAGCTGGCTTAAAATTTGGCTCCAACTTCACTGAAATGGCTCCAATTTTTTTTATTTGGCGAAAGTGTTGGCGCAAAGAAAAAAAAAGCCAGTGTGAGCCCTGCAAGAGCAAAACAAAATCTAGACCACACCGAAAAACAGAAAACCTCTCCCAAAGGAGGTAGAAAGACAACTCGAAAAGACAACTCGGAAATACAACTCGAAAAAGACAAAGAACTTTTTTTCCAAAAAAAGGCTACTCCATGTAGAACGGGTCGCTACTACCAGAGTGCTGGTGTACGGAGTCGTTAGTTTTTTCCTTCGGCGTACCGGACTGTTTTGCGGAGTGCACGAACTGGGTGTCGGTGTCTGTTTTGCTCTTCCAGAGTCTACAGGCCTCTAGACCCACGAATGGGAACAGTGGTCTGCAGACCGCGTACGCCACCACCGCTACACCCAGCCACCACTTCGCATTCTCCACGGTTCTCCAGACGTCGTGCACCTCCCACCCGGATTCCGTCTGGCACTCTTCTTCCTCCGGGCACTCGTCTTTCTTCGGACACTCGGAATCGGCATCGTCGAAAATTGCGTCCAACAGTCTACGTTCCAACGCGTCCAACCGGTTCTCCAAACGTCTCTTCATGTCGGACAGGTGCGTCGATTCTTCGAACGAGCTGGCGTTTCGTACATCTTGCAGTAGATCCGTGGGGAACTCGGTGGGGCCCGCAAAACCAGGCGCGGACACCCCGTGTACTACGGGGGTAGGGGTTTCTTGTTCTTCGGGGGTTTCTTCGGGTTTTGTACTACGTTCCGCATCGACATCGTCCCAGATTTTTCGAAGTCTGGCACTGCCGATCCCGTACTTCTTTTGTTTCGTCGGCCGTCGACTTTCCACGGGCGGAAATAATTTCTCGAATATTTTCCGGAGACAAATAGGTTTTTGGCATGTTTGCAAAATAGCTTTTCTATCTAGAGAGGGGGACATTTGTCCAACATGGAATTTCCAAATCGTTCGAAATGGTCGAAATGCTTGCTCGGGGTGCTCGGGGTGCTCGGATTGCGCGCCAGATTGCTCGGATTGCGTGCCAGGAAATCCAGTCCGCTCGGGAAGGTCGAAATGCCTGCTCGCGATTCCCAGGGGGCTCGGGTTCTCTGGGTGCCCAGTTTGCTTCCCAGGATTTCTATTTTTGCTATCCTTGTTGGCGGTGAAATGTGAAGCAGATCCGAGCAAGGAAACATAAATTATAAGCCATTTACCCGAGCGTTAAGGTTTCAACCGCACCAAGTCTGTGACCTTGACCCTGGGCTTAGCGCGGGCGGGACAAATGTGGATTTGTCACAGGATGGCAGAGGACCATTGGAGCAATGCGTGTGTGAAATGTGAAGCAGATCCGAGCAAGGAAACAGAAATTATAAGCCATTTACCCAGCGTTAAGGTTTCAAACGCACCAAGTTTGTGACCTTGACCCTGGGCTTAGCGGGGGCGGGAAGAATGTGGATATGTCACAGGGCGGTAGAGGACCATTGGAGCAATGCGTGTGTGAAATGTGAAGCAGATCTGAGCAAGGAAACAGAAATTATAAGCCATTTACCCAGCGTTAAGGTTTCGAACGCACCAAGTCTGTGACCTTGACCCTGGGCTTAGCGGGGGCGGGACGAATGTGGATTTGTCACAGGGCGGTAGAGGACCATTGGAGCAATGCGTGTGTGAAATGTGAAGCAGATCGGAGCAAGGAAACATAAATTATAAGCCATTTACCCAGCGTTAAGGTTTCGGGACGTACGTACGGACGCCGGTAACACTATATGCCCCCCTCACCATTCGGTGGCGGGGGCATAATAAAATGGATAATGAATACAACGACGGAAATGGTTAATGGATGATACTCTTAAGTATCGTTTTGTTATCTGGATTTGTATTGCGCGTCCGTTTCTGAAATAATTGCTTATATTACAAAATGTACTACGGTATTCACCGTCGGTAAAAATACACACTCTTTGACGTAAAATCTATTCAACAGCATACTGTTCTCGGTTGTTTTCTGTATGAATACAACATGGATCATTATAATATTAAATCGACACTATATTAAATATTAAATCAACGGGCCCCTGCTCTGCCCAATAGTGTTGGGCTATGTGGGCCAATTCTCGTTAGAAATTTGCAAAGATAGTGTGCATAGAGTCGCGTACACATACTATTTAAAGGTTATTACGTGGCTAATATGATATTTAACCTGGTAACTAGCGGAGGTAACTAGCGGAGGTAACTAGCCACGTAATAACGCCTGTGTTACTTATATGTCGTTTTGGAATTCCTGGAACTGGGCCGAGACTTCCGTGATCTAATAACAGCGAGAAAAGTGTGTGTAACTCGTTACGTGACGTTTTCAGATTTATATAAGGGAGGTTTGCGATTTTCCCATCACACATCACAAGTCTTCTAGAAACAGTAATGTAACAAAAAGGTAGAGTCTATATAATTGTGTTTGGGTTAGTTGTATGTATACTATTTACTATAATAAATGCCGAGATAAAGGTGCATGCCCAATCACTAGGCACAAAAGGCCATATCCTTGTTTTCAATGTCAGCTGATCTATGTTTGCACTATTTATGGTTCCGTGCGACTCCAATGATTTTAAAACGCTAGATACTTTTTTTAATAAAAACAAAAAAAATCAAAAAAAATCCAGGTCACCCACAGGGTCATATATATTCAGAAAACCCATTCGTACCTACAGTTAAATGCTATTTTATCAACTCTTTTCCTCACATTTCAACTACATCGGAGACGCAGGGTCTTTAAAAACGTTAACGCAAATGCCGACAGAGGGCGCCAAATAACTACATCGCGCTCACCGCAAGCGGGCCCGATAAAAATGGTATCCATTAGATTGTGAACTTTCAGTTTGGAAAATGCAAATAAATACAACTTCAGTGAAATCACATTGTGGAGAGTACAGTGTATTTATTTTGTTAAAGTGTTTATTACAAGACAATAAATTAAACCAATCATGTACATGTAATACAATATAATCACTCCACAAGCAAACACACCCGTCATAATCCCGGTACATGGACACGATGTGGGCCAGTCTTGTTACGAAAAACTCATGAAGCATGAACAACTTTAAATGATTTTTGCAATTTTTATTTTTTCTATTCAAAACTTATTTGAACGCGAGACGGTACAACAACATATACTTGGTCTTCCTGTATAGTTACGATACGTTCTTGTTATGAAAAATTGTGCAGCCACAGCATATAATGGGCTAAAAAGGTACAGATACAAAACATGACCATCTACACTAAGGCTCATCAACCCTTCCAGCACCAGCACATTCACAGGCTGAACAAGTTCTTCCTTTCACGACTGGTCTCAATACCTGTAAATTGCAGATTCAAATGGCCTTCTCGTAACGCTCTCATCGGGATACGTAGTTTTTCTTTTTAGAAGTTATTTCTTTTAAAAAAAAAATAAGTATTCAAAATGAAATTCATCATGGAAGAGTCCATACTTTGCGATGGAAGTGTTAGTCTTTCAAACGCCATTGATTATGAGATGTCCAAATGTTGGCAAACATATTTAATTAAATGACAATTTACATTAATTTTAAATATATAAGAGAATTTCAACGAATGATACCATAACCCTAACCCTTCAACAAGGCAGGCATGGTCACCCACTCACTGACAAAGCAAACGTTGTGCATACGTCCACGGTTGTTCACGCCTACGGCAGAATTTCTACCACAATGTTTCACTGCAGGGTTGGCCGGGAAATACCGGGGGCGGGAAAGGAATACTCCCCAAAGTGGGAAATACCAGGAAATATGAATTTTGATGTTATTATTTGATAACTAAAGTTATTTAAATTCAGTTTTAAGCTCAGCAATAGTTAATTAAACAGTCAACATCTTAATAATTAGATATAGGGGTTTAATTACAATGTATAGATCTGTTTCATTCCCAACTAGGGGTACTCATCAGGTGGAATATTTGGCAACCATGACATTTTATTTTGGTTGTATTATTTTTTTGTAAATTACTGCTTCATTTTTTAGGAAGCATCTCTGTTAGATACAATTCACAAGGATAACGTCATCATGATCAGACTATGTTTTGACAACAGGCTGTGAATTGTCAACCTTCTCCCACACTAATATTCAGTATCAAGAAATGAGAATAAAAGGTCTTAGCATGCATGATGTGCATACACATAGTCTCTTACAAGTCTTATATGACTGATAATGTACTGTTGTTTTATGCTTTGCATTTGTATTACTTATTTGCATTATTATGACATTTATTTAACGTGAAGACTATGGGCCACGATGGTACGTATGAGATACAGTACCTAAAATCGTTAAAATTAGCCAAAAGCCTACTAATGTCTACTTATTTGCATGTACATTGATGAGACTTTAATAAACCATCAGACTATGACAACAGGCTGTTAATTGTCAGCCTTCTCTCACACCTTTAGTGTCGTACTGTATAATAAGAACCCAGGTGGTCTGTATATGGTCATGTCAAGTCGTAAAACAATTACACTTACACTGTACATGGATTATCCGTTATCAACAGGGCTTTTCTCAAAATTCCAAAAGCAGCTTTTATTAGTGGCAGGTTACTATAGTAATGAGGGGTGTTCTCATATACAATACAAAAAGACAGTTGGCAAATACTACATAGACTTGTATATAGGGAAGAAAATTGTCTAGAAAATAATGATGTTTTTTTTCTCTAAATAAACGTATTATTTCTTTTTTTACTGCAGAATGTTTTACCTGTAGGCTTATCAGTCTACACAGATATAAACCATAGTAGATATAGGGGAATATAGAGACTCATCTTGACATTTTGGAATTAAAAAGACCACCAAGATTCATATTGCCCGGTATTTCCCACCGTCCTGGGAAATACTCTTATTTCCCGGGAAATTGCCAACCCTGTTTCACTGTCCACTAAAGTGGGATAGACTTCAGTTATACGGTGTTCCACGCTTAACTCGTAGAGATGATGAGATATGTTTTTGAATACAATGACCGATAGCTGTATCAATAGCTACGAAAAAAATGTTTCGAGTTACGAGTGCCCGCTATGCAGATATAATCATTTAGTAATATTTATTTTACTGATAGCGACTCGCGGTGGTATCAGGGTATTTTCATATGCAAATGAGGCATGATATTTTTTAATTATTTATACTAATTCAATGCATCACCTGAAAAAATAATATTTTCGACAGATTATAAAGCATGATCATTTCACATCAAATTATAAATACAGAGAATAAATAGTAATGTCCATTAACATTTTAAGGAAACACGGTTATCGCCACTCATATCAGTGTGGAAATTTACATCCGATATAAAATGTATAATAATGCCAATAAATACGTGGGGTAATGGTGAATGAATGTTTATTTTGTCAGAAAATGTCTCAGATGATGTCTTGGATATAACGAACATTTTGTGCCTACGGAGTGGGCATGTACCTTTAAATTCATATGAATGCTGCTACTGTTGGGTACGATGAATACTACAAATGCCCACTCAAACAGTGTAAAAAATCTTTCAACACATGCAACCAGCTGATTAAAGGTACAGGACCACTCAGTAGGCACAAAATGTTCTTTATATGAATTAAATAAGTGTATAATTGTGTCACTATTCCACCAGTTCTAAAGATTACGAGTGCCCGCTATACAGATATAATCATTTAGTAATATTTATTTTACTGATAGGGACACGTTGGTATCAGGCTATTTTCATATGCAAATGAAGCATGGTCTTTTTTAATTATTTATAATAATTAAATGCGTCACCTGAAAAAATAATATTTTGGACAGATTATAAAGTATGATAATTGCATATCAAAAAATAAAGAATATAAATAGTAATGTCTGTTAACATTTTAAGGCAACATGGTTATCGCCCCTGATATCAGTATGTAAAGTTAAGGCTGATATAAAATGTATAATCATGCCAATCAATTTGTGGTGTAATGGTGAATGAATGTTTATTTTGCCAGAAAATGACTCGGATGGTGTCTCTGATATAAAGAACAGTTTGTGTTTACTAAGTGGGCATGTACCTTTAAAGTGCGAGGAGTACTTCGGACTCCATGCACTTTAAAGACCACTTTTTTTTCATACTACAGTAAACGCAGCAGACCATGGTTTTATTCCTTAACTAGTGTAATATAGTTGAATATTCTGTTTTTCTGCAGTATCCATTATTCATGAAAAATAGCAGTGAGGGCGATCTACCTGAATTAAACAAATAAATAATCATCAATGTGGAGAAGCATTATTTAAAATATGGCCACGATTACAAAATTATATTTATTTATCTTGTTTCATTGGGCAAATATTTTGAAATCACAGCCATTTTTTTTCACGATTCTCCACATTGACGATGTTGCTATTTTGACAATATATACAGTTTTTCTATGCATACACTTGTGTAAAGAATTAAACAAAACAAGCATGTTATTTAAACAGCAATATGATGTTTACTTCAACTATAATTGGCTAAGCAGATGGTATTACACACATATGTGCACATACAAGTTCCACACCATGACTACAAGCATGGCCTAGTATACACAACAGTCATGGGCACATTTAGACACATATATACAGAATGCAGAACCATAACCACATCATATCAACTTAACCCTTAGACCGCTACTCACAACAATTGTCGTTTGCTGTTGCTTTTATATCTTGCCTTATTTCTCAATAAAAACATGGTTTGACAGCACTTAAGAATCATTTCCAATTGAAATGATTCTGAAGTGCTGTCAAAGCATGTTGTAAATTATTCTAAAGTGCTGTTAAAGCATGTTTTTGATGATAAAAAATGGAAAATAGAAAATAAACAGCAGACGACAAAAAAAATAAGATAGTGGTCTAAGGGTCAATACATACATATATTCAGTATGACAACATTACCAGGCTTATTGCTCCTGTGGTCAACAGACCAGTGTAGATACAGACCAGCGTGCAGTCAGATCAAGGTCAACAATATTCATCATGTGCATGATTATCGGACTGTCAGTAACCAGCTGATCAGGGTTCACTCTGGTCCAACATGAAGCAGCGCATACACTGTCCTTCTTTACTCAAATGCATATATATATATATATCGATCTAAACAGGTTGTTAAGTTAACAATCACCCATTTTCCAATGGCAAGTTGAAATCGAGTGGGACATGTGTAAACCGACTTGACTGAATGTGGTTTACAAGTCACTCGTCTGAAGTGGCCCAGATGGGTAAATTGGGCGACAGCTAGTTCGTTTTTAGTTTCTAACACTGTTAAATATACAGAAATTACATTCAATGCATGAACATGTAATGTTTACAATAGTAAAATGTAATAAAAACAAAATGTTATCCACCTGGCTGCTGTGATACAACCAGCCTATTCTCAAACATTATTCAAAAGTAATAAAACCTCATTAACCATAAATTTTGGTATTATATCTCTTCTCATATCTCCAAATTTTGTCAACAGCAATGCCGACTTAAACCAGGTGCATGTTACGCATGCATATGTGTTGTCAGTAAAAAGAAATTTAACCCTTACAATGCTGAATAAATTGTTGTCACCTGCTGTTTATTTTATACAATCCATTTTGCTCATCAAACCGGGCATTGGCAGCACTTAAGAATCATTTCCAATGGAAACGATTCTAACGTGCTGTCAAACCATCATTTATTGAGAAAGAAGACAAAATATAAAGCAACAGAAGATGATGCTTCCCACATTCCAAGAGTTATTCTAGCGTAAAAGTTTCCGCAAGTTTTCTGGAACATTTAAAACAAGAAATGCGTCTGTCGAATGCGGATGCCACCTGCAGCATATTTGAGAAACTGTGACAAAGTGGTTAACCGAAAAGTGTGACGGACGGACGGACAGACAGACGGACGGACAGACGGTCCAAACACTATATGCCACCCGTTTTCTTCGAAACCCGGTGGCATAAAAAGCATAATATAGAAAAAAATTATGATTTTTTATTTTTGTAATTTTACACCTCAAGAAATAGTGGTGAATCTATGCCATAGATACATCCATGTAACAGACCTACGTACACCATCCATTAATTATACTCTTTTCAAATTTCCTTGAACAACTAGTTGATTTAATGTATTGGTGTTTACCGTCCTATCAACAGCTAAGGTCATTTAAGGCCGGGGAACACCTAGTCGAGGCCAGATTGAAGAATTGCATTTGGGATTTTCCTTACCAAAATTGATTTTGAAACAATATATTATTGCCAAGTCAACCTCATTCACATAAAAGAAGTAAAAACGTTGACATTGTGCCCAGTAAACACAGGCGACTCATCACAAGGCTGAATATCTTGGGTGGGATGAAAGGAAATGTAAAAAAATATTATTAAACACTTGTCAGGGGCAACTTGTTCGTAAATTGCCACAGGCTAACGAAAATGAACTTTACAAAGTTTGTGACCAGCATGCACCCCTGTGCAGTCTGATCTGGGCCTAGTGATTGTCATTTAGTTCACTAAATATATATACTAACATGAAAGAAATGTGATTAAATCATGAAGGGACAGGGAATGTTTGTTTAGAAGCTATTTTTCCCTATAAAAGCTGATTGATCCATGTTGTCAGCCGGTGAGTTAAATGTACGCCTTGTGTGAGCAGTTTTATTCGATGAGCTTCTTTGCCTTGAAGTACCGGCGTAGATAGAGGACCTGCCACGATGCAAGACCGAGCAAACAGGCCATGGAGAACACACTAAAATACATCACACGTGAATGGGTCGACTCTGAAATAACACAATGGTATATACATGTACCGGTACTATGTGTCATGGAGAGAATGAAACGTGTCTGGCTTAATTAGCTCTAGGCAGCTACATGTAAGGGTGCCTGCCGTAGGTTACTACACCCAAAGCACCCCTCAGACCAATCATCGTTCCCTTGTCCATTAAAACAGATGGTTTTTAGAATCCGAAACAGCTCTGGATGTTCGATTTCACTATAGATACAACAATTTTAGTTGCATTAGTTCAAATTAGAGGTAACAAAACCAAGAGGCCCAAATGGGTCTGTATTGCTCACCTGAAGTTATTATCCCCATTATACAGCCAATAAAAAATTGATTATATATACAAAGTTTCATCAAAATTTAAGTTCATAAAGTCATTTCAATAATAATTCAGGTTGTCTCAAAATATGTAGTCCACGGATCACAGGAAAAAACGGGTCAGTTTTCCATTTCAAGCTGCAAAAGGGAAAACATAAGCCATTTATAAAAAATATCTTAGATGAGGTAATAATCCGATTTCAACAAAAAAATGCTCCAGAGTGATCATCTCCTCGATACCTTCGATGTGATATACAGTAAAGTTCCACCTTAAGACCATCCTGTTATCGAGACCACCCAGTTAATATGAAGGCGTTTTCAAAGAACTGTTTCATTTACTCTTTATTTATGTGGTCGCAGGGTTCGATAAAACGATCACCCCGTTATTCCGTAATTACGACCACTTTTGACAGTCCCGATTTGTCAAAGTGTGTTGTTTTAGGGTCCGTCCGTGACATCAACAGATTTGTGAACCCGGAGCGTCAATGACATAAACTACCAATTTACCAGATTAAGCTTAAGTGTTCTTTTAAAGACTTGTGTGGAACTCTTCAGCTGATATTGTTTGCACTAATTGTGGATAAAGAAGTGTTTAATGTCTCTAATTGGACACAGTACAGCAACCAGTTGAATTAATAGATTGACAGGGGTTCATTAAATATGTTACCAATTACTCGTGTGGGCCAGTACTCGGACGGTATCAAAAATTTCACGAGACGGTGACAAATGGGGTTGGTGGCAGTAACAATGTGCATGTACATAGCATCGTGTTACCATTTGTATCTCTCATTTCTTCCTCTCTTTTCCGCATGTAAGCAAAATCATCCACAATGGACTTGGACAGGTCTTCCAACCGCCGTAGTTCTACTTCCAACGGTTTTAACTTCTCTGCTTTAGCCAACTGCAACAAGAATTAACACAAAGTAAGTCATATTTTGAGAGAATAATGAATGATAAATGGTTGTAGGCATACGTCAGATCATACACTCAGATGTACATGTCAGATGTGCCGTACATATAGTAAAGCGGATCTATGTGGAAACATGAAGACATTAATTAAGCAAAACCAGGTAAACAATTATATTTTCCAAGTCTACCGTTTATTGCGAGCAGTGTAACTATCATGACATGACAGCTATTCCCGATCTGATGCTAACACACAGGGTGAACATTGAAAAGAAAACAATGCATAAAAGTAGCAAATGAAGTGCATATGATCATGGGCATGTGCTAAAGTAAACATCACAAAGAGGTGCATGCTTAAAACACGAAAAAGGTCAAGGTTGAATAAACATTTTGACATAAAACAAGAATTCCAACACGGAAGTGGTGTCGCGCCTGTCGATGAGCATGAGCATGTAATAAAGCATCACAAAAACCGTAAAAAAAGTGCACGCTTAAAACACGAAAAAGGTCAAGGTTGAATAACTTTTTGACAAAGTTCAAAAAGGTCAAGGTCATGTTAATAGTGGCATAGGTGTGTTCTAAATGCTTAGCCTTACATGTATCAAGTGTCCAAACATTGCAGCAATCAATCAAGTAATATTAATGATATACGATGATGAAGAAACTTGTACAAACTTTTGACGCAAAAAAATGGCTAATTTTTCACCAAAATGTGAAGGTACAAAAGGTCAAGGCCATATTCATGGGGGTATGAATGTGTTCCAAAAGCTTACATGTATCAAGTGCCCAAGTATTGAAGCAATCTTGTCAAGTAATGTTAGTTATATCATGATGAAGAAACTGATACAAACTGTTTGATGCAAGAAAATGGCTAAGTGTTTCCACAAAATGATTATGTGAAGGTGAAAAAGGTCATGGTCATGTTATTAGTGGCATGGGTGTGTTCCAAATCCTCACATGTATCAAGTGTCAAAATATTGAAGCAATCCGTCAAGTAATATTAAAGTTATACCATGATGACGAAGCTTGTACAAACTTTTTGACTAAAAAAAATGGCTAAATGTTTCCACAAAATGTGAAGGTAAAAAAGATCAAGGTCATGTTAATGGCGACATGAATGTGTTCCAAATGCTGACATGTACATGTATCAAGTTTCCAAATATTGAAGCAATCCGTCAAGTAATTTAAAGTTATAGCATGATGACGAGTGAGTGAGTGAGTGAATAGGGTTTAACGTCCGCTTTTCTGACATAGAGGTACAAGCCTCAGGGAGTCTACACGCAGACGGGTCAACGGGGTCGTGTCCCGTATCCACCTGTCCGAGGGGGGTAAATCCCAACTTCAGAACTCAATATTTACAATCAAAATATATATTCAGTCCTGAAATTAGAACAACCTGATCTGGTGCCAGGCCCTCGCCACACCAGCATCATTTATCCCATCCCCTAAAAGTAATAGGATTAGCGCTAATCTTACTTTTATATATGGGGCATAGCCTGACTCAACTCTCACATACAAGAAAGCCAAAAATGTACATGAGGGCCAAATCCGGTATAGTGGGTTCCGGAAAGTATGAACCCAATCGTTAAGCCAGTTTAGTCGCCTTTTACGACAAGCAATGGCTACTGCAGCACTATTCTCAGGATCAGTTGATCCCGCCCCGGTGCCTGCACGGGGCCCCGCATGATGACGAAGCTTGTACAAACTTGCCAACATTTCGTACGACGGAAAAAGCGGTGACTAGTCGTGCAAGCAAGCGCGACACAAATGGCTATGTGTTTCCACAACCATGTGAAGGTCAAGGTCATGTTAATGGCGGCATGAGTGTGTTCCAAATGCTTACATGTATCAAGTGTCCAAATATTGACGCAATCCATCAAGTAATATTAATGTTATACGATGATGAAGAAACTTGTAAACTTTTTGACACAAAAATGGCTAAGTGTTTTCGCAAAAATGTGAAGGTACAAAAAGTCAAGGTCATGTTAATGGTGGCATAAGTGTGTTCCAAATGTTCACATGTATAAAGTGTCCAAATATTGAAGAAATCCGTCAAAAGTAATATTAAAGTTATACCATGATGACTGTACAAACTTTGACATTTCGGACGACGACAAAACAGAAAAAGTCACGACTTCTGCTAAAGGTTTACTGGGTGTCCACTTCAGGTTTGACTGTATAATGAATTCAGATGAGCACTATTGCATAAGGTGATAGTTCAGTTTAAACATAAGCTACGCATTGTCTACATGTACAAGGTGAGCACTGTGTCAACACAAGTGTCGTCACGGTTTGTCCATAATATCATTCTTGATGTAGATAATGTTGGCCATGAACATGATGAAGAGAATAATTATTATATGTGCGGTGTGGTCCTTCAACATGTTCCACATATTGTTTGTAAATTTAACCAAATATACGGTGTTCAGGCATGGGAGTGGAACACTATCCCCAATCCTGAAAATTTATTTGAGCAGCGGATTGCGCTGTGATTTACTAGAGGGGTCTAGGGGCATGCCCCCCCCCTCCCCCATAATTTTTTTTCAATTATAGATGCTCTGTGCTTCATTCTGAGGTATATTTAGCATTAAATAGATCACATTTTCCCCTGAAAAAATATGCTATAATTAGGAAAAATTGGCAACATAATCCATTTCAATTTAAAAGAATACTTGCAACAAGAAGTCAGTACATGTATAACAGGGATTCCGCTGGGGAAAATAAAAGAATCGCCATATTAAAAAAAAAAAAAAAAAAAAAAAAAAAAATACTTTTTTTTTCTTCGAAAATTCTAATTTTTTATCGCCATTCTCAACGGATTTACAAGATTCACAAAAGTGGTCCCTGGTACCTCAAATCTGGATTTCCGGATTAATCCGGAAATTTCCCATGCCTGGGTGTTCTTATTGAAGAAAATGTCATGAACATTAAGCAAAAGATTAGTACTCCTCAATATGCATACATGTACGTGTCGGGGGTTCTTATGCCGATTGCCAAATTTTCCACTTTCTATTAAATATGCTAAACACAATAATTAGGGAGAAAGTTTTCTGAGAAAATGCTTTTTGCAGCTCAAATAAGTGAATTAAATAAAAAAAATTATCCTTTGTTCCTATTTAATAAGGAAGAAAATCAATTATACATTTGTAAAAGTAAAATACGTATTGAATTTTAAATCTGGGGTATATTACTCTATAGAAACAAAATCTGGAGCCGTGCATTGTACTTACATCTTCATAATTCTTTGCTTCCACCCCGTGTTTGATGTCGAGAGACACCTCTCTGTCTGACCCCACGCCTCCTACAATACCAACGGCAGCTCATCAAACAATATGGCACCACAGTATGGGCGAGTACTAATACAAGGGAAGTTACAATATAAAGACTGTGACCGGTTACATACATACATATATCCTACATATTATTAAGATTTACTCTATTCACTGATGCCAGTAATGCTACATGTACTTCCGTGAGTGAATTAACTAAATAAATAGAGTGTGGTTGGAGGTGAAAGGGCGTAATATTTGTGGCTGTCAGCATGTGGTGGAAATGAGGATAGTCTGTTCACGATTCCGCCAGTGCAACACCTGTTATGCTTCTAACAAATAGTATTGTATATATGGCAAATAGGAAAACACACACAAACTATATGGGCGTGTGGATCGACTGCATGTTCAGCACTGAACAAAGCATTTGAAAGGCCATATACCGGTAAAATGAAAAGTGTTACTAACATATGCACAATGGTGTCGGCTAATTCTGCACAGCTCAGGCTTTCCAAACAAATTTATATGTCATTACCATCCCCATATTCAGTCAAAACTTCCTGAATATTTAACGAAGTTCAAAGACGTCTCTGCAGGTAAAACGTCATAACGTTCTGACGTCAGCAAGTGACGTAAATTGTGTAATGTATGACATCACATGCGTGTTTGCAACGTCACATTTGTTTCTGCTAATGCTGCGCATCTGGTAGTGTAAACAAAATGGCGAACAACATTCTAGATCAGCATAGAAAAATTGGTACATGTATTAAACTTAAACACAACTATCCAGTGACATCATGGCAGGTTAGTTTCTTAGTGGAACAGTTAATTTAGTAAATAAGACAGCTATTCATTAGCAGGGTCTGAGGATTTTACACATTTTGACCATATACAGACTAACTTTTTACCAAACTATCGGAATGTGATAAAAATTGTGCCAGAGTGTAGCAATTATTCAGCTTGTTTATTCCGAAATCGACATATTTTATTATGACGTACGCAAGGCTAAATTTGACGTGAATTGCACAATAGGCGAAATGACAGTACATGGACATACAGCACATGAACAAAAAAACACATTATTTTTGTGTTGTGCATTAGTTTGCATTAAAACTAATATGTTGTGCTACTTTAAGCAATAGTATGCCACACATTAATGATGAATACATGTAACATAAATAGCAGTTCTCAGTAATTACCATTCCTTGCAATTCTTGAAGTTTTCCATAATAGACGTATTTTAAATCACACTAAAAATGCCTTCACAAAATCCCGCGTGAATCTCGAAGGCCATGGGACAATACATGTGAGCAGACACGGGTAACACACAAAGACCACTCAATAAACTGAAATGGTATAAATAATATAATAGGGTAGTATTATAACACACATAAAATGATTCATTGCAGAACACAGGTACATGCATACTAGCACAGAGACTTAGTAACTGAGTACGGTTACTGAATAGAAATAACATACCTGCAACCATTTTGGACTCAAAACAAATTTCAAATGTGTCGTAGGTTTCTGTCGTAAACGCAAATTTTCCCTTTCTTGCATCTTCTTTACTGTACAATATATGGCCATTGGTATCTGTTACCTACAAACAGGGCACAAACATGTACAGAGCTCCAGGTAAGGTACTTATTGGTGTATTTTACAAATTTAATTCAACTGTACAGCTAAATATTCATTGATTTTCAAAAGTAAGAATACAAAATATATAGTTGGAAGGAAAACAATATTCTTTACAGCAATATTCTTTTTTCATCTGCTGGTTGTGTTTTATTCTCCATTTTTCTTATCAAAGACATGGTTTGGCAGCACATTAGAATCATTTCCAATGGAAATAATTCTAAAGTGCTGCCAAACCATGTTTATATTGAGAATAATGACAAAATATTAAACAACAGCAGATGACAATTTTTATTTCCAGCAATCCAAGGGTTAAAGGCTTTTTAGACCACAGCTGAACAGAGCATGTGAGGACAGTGATAGAACTACAGTTCAGAGGTGCACTTTTGAAACCAAAACCATTCCAACGACCAAAACATAAACTCCTAGTTATTCACTATCATCAATACAAGCAGGGATTCCGCTGGGAAAAAAATTTGCCACTTCAATTTTTTTTCGAAAATTGTATTTTTTTATCGCCAATTGTTTATTTTTATCGCCAATTGCGAAAGTGGCGATCGCCAGCGGAATCCCTGTACAGGGATACATGTATGATTATCAATCCACAAGAAAGAAGCGTCAACACAGGGTTTATGGTGTGTTCACCAATGCTTGTTCAATGTTGAATACTGGAGGAATTGCTTATTTTAGAATTGGCCGAATTGCTTATTTTAGCCGGAACCTGGCATTTCTCGACGTGTAATCACATCACAAGCTCTGTTCATTTTAACATACATCATTGTATGCATCCAAACGTGATTAAACATTATTAAATTATACATGTATATCCTATTTTTTTCCTAATATACATGTTCTAATATACAAAATAACATCAAGACACTGTCCCTATGGGTGACCTTAAAAAAGTAAAAATAAAACAAGGCGATCGCAGGGGAGTGTCTCACCCACTAAACGAAGTGGTCGCCACAAAGCCTTCAGGTCAAGTTCACAATATGAGGAAGCCATTTTGTTGCGTCATGTGTCACCGATTTTCTACGAATAAATCTGACACAATCCGATTGTGGTATTTAGTGTATATCGCTACTGTAATTAGTCACTGTTCTTGTGGATCAGTGCCCCTAAACACATAAATTCATATTGTGCGTTATATTCGGATTAATTCCTGAAAATGCATACATCAACATAAAGGTCTTGACTATGAGTGCACATAAGGAATTTGCCAAAAGTGTTGTTTATGCAAGTCTTAGAGTCCCTAGAAATAACCCACCCAAGTCACCTAATTCAGGCTAATTGATCTTGAAACTTCTCATCATGTTCGTGCCCTACAACTTGTTGCACATTTGAGTAACATTCCTTGATCACTCATGAATACAATAAAGTGTTGCTGCCTAGATGCATCAAATTTAAATATGGTGAAGGCCACATTCACATAGAAACAAACATGTATACATGTACATCACATTTTATGCTAACAAACCCTCTTCAGAGTAAGGAATTGTGAAGAAAAATCACAAAATAGGTGGTAAATCACAATTGTATGTAACTGTAACTTAGAAAACCGTGGGAAACAACTTAACATACCATTTTAAAATAATTTTCAATTAACACTATTCTTAGAATATGCTTATTCACTTGTTTTCTAGGGGCACAAATCCATGAGAAATGGGGCTACATAAAATGATTGATTCGGGCGCCGATAAACTCGTCCTATTTTAGATAACTCGACCACCACTTTATTCAATGTGTGTGTTGGTCGAAATGGTAATAATGCTAGGTTTTTTTTGCTAACGTTCATTGATTACAGTGCTATACGTAAAATGTGTCACCGACACATTTAAAATAATAGCGTGTCTGTTGCGTTTTTCGCCCATCTGGACCAAGTCCACCGTACCATTTTTTTCTCCGTGCGGATAGTCGGTTATGATTTTCTACAGACATGTTTCGTTGTAACTCCTCGAGTTAACTCAGGCGTCACCAAAACAAGCAGTTTCATATCGAGTCGAATTTAAGAAATTAATAATGAGCCTGGATCTAGAGTCCCCACCCTTATCACATCGCAGTTTTTTTTTGCCGATATTGATTTTGAAAATCAGTAGTATTTTCTGTAAATGACGTCGAATATAACAACAAATTAAATAAATTTACGGCTAATATTTTCAAAATCATTATTGGTGAAAAACGGCAATGTGATAAGGGTGGTAAGTCCAGGTTTGGGCTCATAAACTTGAACAGTACTCAAAACCACTGCAGTATAGAGTTTGTTTGTTTATTGGTGTTTAACGGCATATCAACAGCTAAGGTCATGTAAGGCCGGCCAAACGGGTCGATCCCGTTTTAACCTGCTGCATTGGGGGGAAAATCCCAAAATCAGAACAGACTATTTACATCGAGAAAATATATATTCAGCCCTGAAATTAGAATAACCTGACCTGGTACCAGGTCCATACCATGTATAGAGTGAGTGTATAGACATTCTTTTTATTTTGTTATTTTGTTATTTATTAAAACAATTCAACTAGTGTTGTCCCTACTCTGTATTAGTTCTGAGCACAGGCATTCGGCATGTTTCGGCTTTCATCAGTATAACATGTACATGTATATGAACAAAGCTTCTAACTTTGGTCGGACACGACCATGTATCATAGCAAAATAAGATGTTTAAACTTGTAATTTTCTATGTATTTCTGCAGGATAACGATAATTCTCAAATGATCAAATGAACTTGCCATTACAATATTGACGTTAGAGCCTTAACTACATGATTTCATTTGTTATGATACGAGGTTGTGTCCGACCTAGGAAAAGCAGCTGTAATTCGATATTCTGTAAATAATTATGTTCTAACTACCCGGTATGCTATTTTAGCAACATAATAAAAATTCTCAAATGAAAATGTGCACTTTCTGCCAAAAATATTCACATTAGCGTTAATAGAATCGAGGAATTTGTTATAATACGAGGTCGTGTTCGTTCATATAGTTATACCGATTAATTTTGTTTTTTTTGTTTGTTGAGGTTTAACGGCCTATCAACAGCTAAGGTCATTTAAGGCCGGGTCAATGGGTTTAGTACTAAAACCCATATATTACCTGTACAAGTACATGGACATTTTCAAGTACATGTACAAATGGGGGGAAAATCCCAAAATCAGAACTGAATATTTACAATAACAAAACTATATATTCAGCCCTGAAATAAGAATAATCCTGATCTGATGCCAGGTCCTCGCCACACCAGAATCACTTGGCCCCTCCCAAAAGCAGTAGGATCAGTAATAATCTTACTACTTTTATAATGGGTAATAACCCAATTCAACTCCCAGGTACTAAAGAGCCAAAGATAAAAACGTACCTGAGGGCCAAACCAGGCAAATCGTGATTCCAATAAGGAGGAACCCATACCGTCAATTTACGCCGTCTCATTCGCCCGACCACCACCCACGCATATATACCGATGAAAGCCGAAACACGCCGAATGCCTGTGGTTCTGAGTACATAACTCTAATTACATTTCATTACACTGCATTATCCCAACACTGCCAGAAATCGTCCACTTCCCGTTATCATTCGGCCCAGTAAACAGCATTTTTTCGGGTTATTTTACGACATAGCAGAGATGCGCGCGCATCACATTGTTTACCATAGTGACATAAATGTCAAAGCCATTCGCTTGGTCAAAAATGGAGATTAGAAATGTACGAAATGGTTAAAAATAATCAATCAATAAAATTATGTCACTTTCACTATTCCCAAATTATGTTATTCATAAAATACATTTTTAACCTAAAAAAATACCAGTTTACACATTTTTTCTTTTACCGTTTTTATTGTACTTTCAATACCGATTGTCTGTACGAGTATCTTTGTATACAGCCTTATATGAGCCATTTGTCTACCCACTAACGAGTTATTTTTAATTACGGCGTGTGTTAAATCGCATTTTATATGCCGTGACCAGAAAGGGTATTTTCCGATCTCGTGCTATTTTTACCAACACTCGTCACGTGACACGGTCAATCATATCACATATTTGATATGCGCAGTGAAGTATCGGAAGTGGAGAAGAAAAATCTCTGTTCGAGTCCAAATCTAAATCTCCACGTAACTCTTTCCATTTGGTGATCTGGTCGCCAATATTAACCACTCTCTCTCTCTGTACTGCCTGTCCCTCAGATATTTCGCCTTTTTTTCTGGCCGACGCCGTTTCATACAATTTCTGTCCTGGACGTTTCGACATGTTGATATTCTGTTTACATATTAGGAAGCCTACGTGGGCATGTACCTTTAATTAATAATGATCTCTAGTTATATGAAACTTTTCTACACCACTAATCAGTTGAGGCGGAATAATTTTCTCATCCATAACTTTTCTCATTGTCCGAAGAAATTTCTCGCAGGCATATTTTTATACTTCCATGTTAGCAAATGTTTTTAAATAATTAATTATTTAATTATTATATTTTCTATATAATAATAGGGGGTGTTCAGTTTTAAATAATTAATTAATTATTACCCCTATATAAATAATTAATTTTTTTCATACTATATGTTAGCAAATATACTTTTTTAAATAATTAATTAATTAATTATTCTGACCAAACGACTGTATGGTATAAGAGAGACAACTCTGACAAGGACGACCCGCTTTAGAAAGTACACAGTTGTCTAACATGGCTCTGTATTCTATAGGTGGTCCGCACTTTTTGTTTATTCAGTTCATACACAAATACGAGGGGTGTGGGATCGTAGATGGAGTGTAGGGGCACTATGTAGGTTGGTGGTATCATTTTAACTCCCTATATACTACTGAACAGGTTATCTGGACCCGCAGATCAGGTAATTTGTTAATCGAGGTAATTAACTTCGGGTAGCAAAACCTGTATCCGTGAAAATATACGAGGTGCGAAAGTGTATGTATCAATGGAAGATCCGTGAGCTTGCATGAGCTGTTTGACACGTGACACACATTTCCACTGTTAAGTGCATCTAGTTAAGTCACTTAATAAGTGTCAAATCTGTCAAAATACCAAGCCAAACTTTATTTGTACACTTGTTTTTGATAATAAAAACATATATATAAAGTGTGCGAAACCACGTACACCGACTCTGTAACCATCACCAAGTGAAAAGTATCAAATGTTAGTATTGATAATCATATACCGTTAAATGTGTCTTTTGACCTGGTCCATCCGACAATTCGAACTCGCCGGTTACTAGAACATCTTTGTGAATTTCTTCTTTCAAACACTTCTTTGAATTTGGAGAGTGGTGAAACATTAGCGCATCTATGTTTATAAAACAGACACTAAACAGCACACCCAGAATGTATGAGGTGTCCATTGTTGATGGAAACAAGAAATTAGCTGCTAAAAAGGAAAAACTAACACAAAAACATAAAACACATCTGTGCACGTTTGATAACGTGGCATTCGTGAAATTTCGTGTGTTTCCGGATGGAATTATGGGGACATGTTTATTCGCCGGAACTCACACACTATTATGTGATAAAAAAACCCGGAACATAACTATAATTCATATTTTCGAATACATATTTTGATTGTAAATGTATCAAATTAAAAGTATTTCGCTATCATATGTTGCTATGGGGTCCGGGGGCATGCTCCCCCGTAGTTTTTTGAAATGTAAGAGGCATGAAACGCCATTTCCAATATTGAGGGCCAGATGTTGCTGGGGGGGGGGCATGCTCTCCTGAAAATGTTTGGAATCTAAGAGGCGCTAAACGCAATTTCCTGCATTCTCAGCAAGTTTGAGGATGAGAATATGTGCTTCATTACAGCAGGCCCCACCCCACCATCATTAGTGCCCCCCCCCCCACCCCCACACACCCCCCCCCCCCCCCCCCCCCACCCCCCCCCCCCCCCCCCCCCCCCCCCCCCCAGCCCGCAATTCCGCCGCTACTGGCCATGCTTTCATTTCATAAATATTCATTTGAAGTTAGCAACAAGTTACATTGTTTGCCACGGGTAAAATATGGAGCTGAGAATCCTCAGAACCCACGAAACCGCTCATAATTTATAAACTGTGTAATAACCGTATTGTATTATATACTGCATGTCTATCTGATCTCCACAATGTAAGTTTGGAGCGATGTCGAAAGATTAAATGATCCACACTTGATTAGTAATTAGAGATTTATACGCCAGAGTTATCGTTTAATAAGATCCTCAGACTCCCGCCTATCCCAAAGCCTATCACAAAGCCAAGGTCGCAGTCTTAGTGGATTCACAAACTTAACATTGGGGGATTTTTTTTTAATTTCCGTTTCCTTATCACGCCACTTCTTGATATTTCACGCATGTCTTCCTCTACTGGTTCTCGATCTTGGTATATCATGTCGTGGCAAATCCACAATCCACAGACTCCCACTAACCACAATATCAAGGTCACAACCTTAGTACTTTACATCACAGGTAGAAGACTCGGACGTAGGACCAAGTAATTTGCTGAAATATATAGTGTATGGAAATGGGTTTGTGGACTAACGTTTTTCAAATGAGCCAACTATTGGGTTCTAGGTCCGAGTCTTCAAATGTCCTTTACAATGGGGGAAATCTGTTATAATGTGTGTTTCTTTTCTCTATCATGCCGTGACAAATGCACGATTCACATGTACAGGCCCCCGCTAACCACAACGTCAAGGCCACACTCTTATATTAATACTTTACATTGGTGGATTTTTGTTATAATGTTTGTTTCCTTTCACCCCACTTCTTGATATTTCACACATATCTTCCTGTAATGGTTCTATATCATGACTTTAAACAAATCATATATTTTTCTCACTCAATCACTGTACTGTATTTACTAACATTGTATATGGCAAAAACATGTAATTTATGTTATAAGCCAGAATAAATTATATTGTATTGTAGTGCATATCATGCAATGACAACTTGTGAGAAGTCTCAGCTCAGCCCCATCCCGGACGGAACAATATTAATAAATGACAGTAACTCGGAGATATTTACTGACTGTATGAACTGGAATGTGGGCGACAGTAGTATTTTAATATATACAGCATCAGGCAAGTTGGATATTCATAGTGTGATGTTCGGAAAAATTACACAGGAAATAAGAATATGCTGCTCTCATATTATTTTAGATGTGACTTTAACAATAATTCATATAATTGCTGACTCATTTTATAAACACATGTAAATATTGCATATGGTGTTAGGCCGAACTTTGTATAAATTAACCAGCGGCTTATTTGATATATGCAGATAGTACATTATTATATAATAAAACAGCTTTTTTTCCCTGACTAAAGTTTTATTCTGCCGTATTCTTGGATACGAAATTGAGTAATCGTCATGTGTATTTACTATGTACATGTACTCATTTTATAATGGACAAACAAGACAAAATGGTTGTTTGTATTCTGCAAATGTATTATATAAGGGAGTAATATTGGATATGTTTTATAATTATTATCTGACATAAAGAAAAAATGGCAGATGCATAATTATAGCATCTTATTGTTTTATAATCACGACACACAAAGGTTTTATTTTATAAAACTGCTCTACATTTCACTCGAATTAACAACACACTAGCTGATTAGTCCTCGGCGTTTTATTAAAATAGCATCTAATGGTTTTAACTATAATATTAAGCAGTGATACAAGTCAAAACTCATAGTGTAGATTATTTTAATCATCCATAATCTTGAAGAGTACAATACAATGATTGAACATAAATACATATAACATAATTACAAAACTAATAGACAATGACATACGTTAGCGAAGATCATATGGGTCAATATCGGTATACTATATCATTGAACTCCAATGTCCATACTGCCCATATGTACTCAACTGAAGCCTAGAGCATGGCTAGACAGCCGCATTGTAAATCGGGCAGTTAATAACTCCGTGAATAGTGGATGATAACCGCACCGTCCAATGCTTATGTACCGCTGCCTAGGGCGAAAACGAAACTCTAGACAATGACCTACACTAAACAATGCAGCAATGATAACATAACCGATATCGTGCATTTTATGACAGAGATCATAAACAGTTACTGTACATATGTACATGTATCTGTCCACATTGCGGAATACGGTATGCCACTCAATATGGTATTACATGAATTAAATATGGGACACCCGAAGATACAAAATACCCCAGTGTATTACCAGTGCAGGCACCAATCAAACATTGTACGCATTGTATAGGTGCGCAGTCTGATTCAATGCTACACTGGTCGTCAAGTACATTTTATCAGCGGGGACCCATATTTTACTGGCGACAGCGTACTCTCGTCAATCAAGATGATTGCAGTTTAACAGTATGTACTGCTGGATCATGGTCCACTATACTCAACGCTCAGACAGTGACGTCACAACCGTCAATATAGATCCAAGCCTATCACATACTTGGTACAATCGCACATGTCCATACATCTACCTGATCAGAGACGTCCTTCAGCTGAAGGACGGTATGCAAAACATTAACTTTAACCTGTGAAGGTACCAGGTACCAATGTTTGATAGCGATTTACATTCATCTGATGTGATATGTAACATGTCAGGAGCGCTACACAACGCATAGATTTGTCGTTCAATTTGCAATGAGGTGAACCGGTTGAATACATGCATTCCGTATTGTTGAATGCTTTTACGCCATAATGGCTGTCGCAGGTCCTCAGAGTACATACAGTAGTACATGCAATGGGGTATGATGTTGTTGGTGAAGTGTCCACACTTGTCACAATAACGAGACCATGTATCAGAAAACATTTTTGAAATTAGGTAGATTTACATTGGATCGTTAATTTGTGATTGACGACGGAATCTGTCCATAAGGTACAAGGTGACAATGTCTGATGAATGACCTTGAACTTTGACAAATCACTGTCAGCCTCGGTACGTTATGCTAGAGTAGCTTTTCGTGCTCACGAATTGCATTATACAATGTATTTTTCCACACATACTTCACCGGAAAGGTACCTGTCTCACTGTATACTTTAACAAAATGCGATATATATCATGAATAAAGCCGATCGCCGCTATTGAGTTGTTAATGTATGGTATAAAATTTGGTGCAACATGATGGGGGAGACATCAGGATACAGCGTGCTATACTTTGCTATCATCAAATTTATCTATAAAGTCTGATATATGAAGGGTTTGTTGACCCTTTGTTAAAATGTTTGAGAATTCAGTAAATGCTGTGTAACAGTAAGAACAATACACAGTGCTGTATATATATCCAATGACTGGTAAGGCGTTATATATGAGTGTATTGGCACTAGTGACGTAGTGTTTACTTGCCTGCTTTGCGAATAAATGCCGCTTTTACCTGTGTCATATGTACTTCTAATACATCAGTTTGACATTTTACACATCGAACAAGTGTCTATTGTATATTTTGCGAGTGATGGTAGAAAAGCTCAGATATAGCTAAGATATCTAGCTTTTTGTGTAGTCTTCTGCTGAAATAATATTTACAGGAACGTTGTCGTCATATATATCTGAGATGTATTGCACCAAATTTGAATAGATGTTCTGCCATATTAAGTACTGTAAGTTTCAAACGCTCCAAGTGATGAAACTGTCCAACAACAACAATAACAACAGAATATTTTTAAATGACCCACCTTGTGAGACGTCTCAGCCCAGCCCAAAACATACAATATATGAGACATGCCATGTGATTTTGTACCTTCCTACATCTGCGTAATTTCATGAAATACATTTACGTAACAACATTTACCATATTTTCCTTAAATGGCGTCAAAAATTGACAAAATTTTCAGAGTACATGCACTCTGAAATGTTTGTCAGCTTTTGACTAATATTCTTGACCTAATTTTTACAAACGAGGAATCAATGGTTAGTAATCTAGAATACTTACCTGGACTAGGGAAAAGTGACCACCGTCTACTAACATTTGATTATAAGTGCTATACTCAGCCCCATGATGCAGGTGCTCAAAGACTAAATTATTACAAAGGAGATTATACTGCTATAAGTGAGTACCTGCAAAGTGTAGACTGGGAGGATGCTCCCATTACATCAGTGGACGGATACTGGGAATTTCTCTCAGGGAAAATAGATTTATCTATGAAGGAACACATTCCAATCTCCAGAAGTAGAGCATGTTTCAGAAAGCCTTGGATGAATAAGGACACTGCAAAAGCTGTTGACAAGAAACGCAGAGCTTGGGTCAAGTATCAAAACCAAAGAAACGACACTAATTTCTGTACGTATGCAGAGCAGCGGAACGAAACGACAAACATTATCAGAACTGCAAAGCAGAACTATGAGAAATCTCTAGCTGAGAACATTCAAGAAGATAATAAGTCATTTTGGAGATACGTTAAATCTAAAACTAAAACAAAGGATAGTGTAAGTGACTTAATTATGGAAAACAACCAACAATAACTACATCTGACTTGGAGAAAGCGAATGTACTAAATAGTTTTTTCGCAAGTGTATTCACACAGGAAATTCAACAACAATTCCATCAATTATTGATAGGACATTCACATCAGAACTGAGTGAAATACAGATAACTCAAGAAGATGTAATGAGACATTTAACCAAATTAGACACGAAGAAGACACCAGGTCCGGATGGAATACACAACAAAGTACTATTTGAACTGAGACACGTACTGTGCGAACCGTTGACAACTCTATTCAATCTGTCAGTATCAACTGGATCAGTCCCCACTGAATGGAAGAAAGCATTTATCACACCTATATATAAAAAGGGTAGGGTAGTAAAAAATTAGCGGAAAATTATAGGCCAGTGAGTCTAACGGCAACAACATGTAAACTTCTTGAACGAATAGTAAAGGAGAAACTTATGAAACATATGGACAATCATAATCTATTCTCAAATCACCAACATGGCTTTCGTCGTGGACATTCCTGTGTAACTCAGTTGCTAGAAGTGATAGAAATATGGACTGATATACTAGACAGTGGCGATTGTAGACATTATATACTTAGACTTTCGAAAAGCGTTTGACACTGTGCCATTTGAACGTTTACTGAGTAAACTCCATGCGTACGGAATAAGAGGTAGTGTTTTGTTGTGGATTCGAAGTTTCTTGGAGAACCGTAAACAGAGAGTAGTTATCAATAATGAAAAGTCAGAATGGGCAGAAGTAATTTCAGGAGTTCCGCAGGGTAGTGTCCTCGGACCCGTGTTGTTTTTACTCTTTTTATCAACGATCTACCAGAAATAGTCGAAAATCTTGTTAAAATTTTCGCAGATGATACCAAGCTGTCAGCTACAGTCAAGGATGCTTCAGATTGTGAGAGACTTCAGTCAGACTTAATTTCGCTCTCAAAGTGGTCAGACACCTGGCAGTTACGCTTCAATGCAAGTAAGTGCAAATGTATGCATATTGGTCGAACTAACCAACAGCAAATATACTACATGCAGGAGGACGATGCCAATGTCCCAATATCAAAAGTAACCGAGGAGAAAGACCTGGGAGTTACATTTACGGATGACTTGAAGTTTAGCACACATATTGCAAAGTCCGTCAATCAAGCAAACAAGATGATCGGTATAATTAGAAGAACTTTTACATTTATGGACAAATCTATGTTCTTACCACTTTACAAGTCATTAGTGCGACCCCCCATTTAGAGTATGGATCCGTAATTTGGTCACCTTTTCTCAAAAAAGACATCCTATTAATTGAAAACGCTCAACGTAGGGCCACAAAGCTAGTGAAGGACATACAGATGAAACCATATGATGAAAGAATGAGGATACTCGGTTTACCGACACTTCAATATAGACGCGACAGAGCGGACATGATACAAGTATTCAAAATAATGAATGGAATCGACGAGCTCGACGAGAGGAAATTCTTCAAACCACAGGAAACAACACGAACCCGAGGTCACAATCGTAAACTTCAAAAGAGTCAATGCAGACTGCGAATCCGACAGAAAGTGTTCTCACAGAGAGTTGTCACTGGCTGGAACTTGTTACCCAGTGAATGCGTGAACGTCTCAACAGTTAACAGCTTCAAGAGCTCGTTGAACAAGGCCTGGAGGAACAGACCAGGGAAATTTAATATTTAGTAATGTATAGTTGTACATAGTTATGCCCGCCCGACCACAAGTTATATGTATTTATATGTAAATGGCTAAAATAGGCCAGAACAAGCGACTGCTTACAGAAACGGCCTTCAACCAAGGTAAACCAAGGTAAAGCCATATTATCCACACTGCATCAGTCCACCCAGCTGTAAATGGGTACCGGCTAATTACCGGGAACCTCGATTGTATTTGAAATTGTATATACATGTATATATGGAAAAAAAATGCTCATCCGTGTAGTTCTGACACCAGTTAGAACAGTGATTGTTTCGCACCTGTAAAAGTGTTCCTTTACCGTTACCTCAACGACTTCCATCGAATATTACCGGAAATTTCCGGGTGCCGCGAAAAATAAGCGCGGAAGGTCAGTTCAATATCAACAACAACAACAACAACATGCGATCTTGAAATGTTTTTGAGACATTTTATTGTAAACTGGATATGGCTAGGATAAAGTAGGTTTAGTATCATTGGATTTGCATGTAATACGTGTCATCTATGTTAGGACACATTATTGTCGCGGTACGTAACTCACTTCGGGGACGAATTCCAATTTGGCGGGGAAGTATGTCGCGGTACGTAACTCCTAGACTGAGGCCAGTGTCAGTGAGGGGAGGAAGTGTGTATTCGTGGGACCGTATTCGTGCCCGGCTAGCTCAGTCGGTTAGAGCGATGGTACGGTAAACCAGATGTCCCGCGTTCGAGCCCCTGGCCGGAGCACATTTGTTTCACCCTGTGACATTTCCAATTTGGCAGTGAAGTATGTCGCGGTACGAAATGTCACAGGGTGAGAAAAATGTGCACCGGCCCTGGGCTAGAACCCGGGACCTCTGGTTTACCGTACCATCGCTCTAACCGACTGAGCTAGCCGGGCACGAATACACACTTCCTCCCCACAGTGAGTTACGTACCGTGACATACTTCCCCGCCAAATTGGAATTCGTCCCCGAATTCTATATTTAATTCGTCTCTGAATTTCATATTTTGGTACATTTTGGGTAGTATATATATATCAGTCACGGTCCCTCGTTGGGCGCCAAATGTCACAGGGTGAGAAAAATGTGCTCCTGCCTGGGGCTCGAACCCGGGACCTCTGGTTTACTGTACCATCGCTCTAACCGACTGAGCTAGCCGGGCACGAATACACACTTCCTCCCCTCAATGAGTTACGTACCGCGACATACTTCCCCGCCAAATTGGAATTCGTCCCCGAATTCTATATTTAATTTGTCTCTGAATTCCATATATTTGGTTCATTTTGGGTAGTATATATATCAGTCACGGTCCCTCGTTGGGCGCCAAATGTCACAGGGTGAGAAAAATGTGCTCTGGCCCGGGCCTCGAACCCGGGACCTTTGGTTTACCGTACCATCGCTCTAACCGACTGAGCTAGCCGGGCACGAATACACACTTCCTCCCCTCAGTGAGCTACGTACCGCGACATACTTCTCCGCCAAATTGGAATTCGTCCCCGAATTCTATATTTAATTTGTCTCTGAATTCCATATTTTGGTACATTTTGGGTAGTATATATATCAGTCACGGCCCCACGTTGGGCGCCAAATGTCACAGGGTGAGAAAAATGTGCACCGGCCCGGGGCTCGAACCCGGTACCTCTGGTTTACCGTACCATCGCTCTAACCGACTGAGCTAGCCGAGCACGAATACACACTTCCTCCCCTCAGTGAGTTACGTACAGCGACATTATCTCAATACGGTACTAAATCATTCAGCATAATTTACGTCACTAATCATGCTAATGTGGTAATGACTTATTTTTAAATCCTGCCAACACTTCCAGCCCACCCCCACCCCACACAGGGCAGGGGTATATATTTTTCGTCATTCTGTTTGTTTGTCTTTCCCATTTGCGTTAAAAGTTTTTGGGTACCCATTATCTTAGCTGCACGTTTTCCGCTTTATAGCCAACAGGTTGTACTCACAGTCACAGTGCTACTAAAATAATTCCATTGTATTCAATTCAATCTGTATAGATAGAGTCTTATACTGCATGAATTCAAGTGGGTGGGGAATATTCAACATTGCCTGTGGTTGTACTATATCGCTAAACCACGCTACACAGTAAAACTGTGCATAATAGCATTTACACTTTGTGCACTAAAATGTAGAAAAAACCTACAGGCGTTCATACTTCGCTATATTGTTCTTGAGAGGCAATTCTACAATATGACACAAAAGTATTACTATAAACTTACCTAATAAACTGTGTATTAGCCAAATTCTTAGGTCGACACATTGGTACAATGGTGTTGTCTAATTCTGCGCACCTAAGGCTTTCCAAACAACAGGCATGGGAAATTTCCGGATTAATCCGGAATTGAGGTCCCAGGGACCACTTTTGTGAATCTTGTAAATCCGTTGAGAATGGCGATAAAAAATTACAATTTTTAAGTGGCGATTCTTTTATTTTCCCCAGCGGAATCCCTGTTACACATGTACTGACTTCTTGTTGCAAGTATTATTTATACCCCCCGCAACGAGTTGTGGGGGGGAATACTGGAGTCAGGTTGTCCGTCCGTCCGTCCGTCCGCGTAAACTTAACATCAGAGAAATATTGTTATAACTTCTATTTCCTTCATCTAAAATGCTTAATATTTCACACATGCATTCCTGTACGGCTCTACTACCATGCTGTGCCAAATCCACGACCGTCCAACCCCCGCAGATCCCAAGGTCAAGGTCAAATACTTAGTCCGTAAACTTAACATCAGAGAAATATTGTTATAACTTCTATTTCCTTCATCTAAAATGCTTAATATTTCACACATGCATTCCTGTAAGGCTCTACTACCATGCTGTGCCAAATCCACGACCGTCCATCCCCCGCAGATCCCAAGGTCAAGGTCAAATATTTAGTCTCTTTACAAAACTTAACATCAGAGAAATATTGTTATAACTTCTATTTCCTTCATCCAAAATGCTTAATATTTCACACATGCATTCCTGTAAGGCTCTACTACCATGCTGTGTCAAATTCACGACCATCCAACCCCCGCTGATACCAAGGTCAAGGTCAAATACTTAGTCTCGTTACAAAACTTAACATCAGAGAAATATTGTTCTAACTTCTTCTTTCATCTAAAATGCTTAATATTTCACACATGCATTCCTGTAAGGCTCTACTACCATGCTGTGCCAAATCCACAACCGTCCAACCCCCGCTGATCCCAAGCTCTAAGGTTGTACTATCATGCTGTGACAAATATACGACTGTCCAACCCCCGCTGATCCCAAGGTCAAGGTCACATACTTAGTCTCTTTACAAAACTTAACATCAGAGAAATATGTTATAACTTCTATTTCTTTCATTGAAAATTCTTAATATTTCATATGCTGTGACAAATCCCCGCTGATCTCGAGGTCAACATCACATACATACCGTATACCTCCAATTAACTCCCCCCCCCCCCCCCCCCTCCTAATAAACGCCCCCCTTCCCCACCCCCCCAAAAAAAAAAAAAAAGAATATTTACCAATGACCGCCAATTTCAAACACAAATAGCATAATCCTTAAATCCTTATTTGTGTTTGAAATTGGCGGTCCTTGGTAATTTTTTTTTATTTTTATTTTTTTTTACTGGCTAATAAACGCCCCCCTTCCTTTTGTAAAATGTAACGCCTCCGGGGGTGTTAATTCGAGGTTATACGGTAGTCTCTTTACAAAACTTAACATCAGAGAAATCGGTTATAACTTCTATTTCCTTGCTCGGATCTGCTTCACATTTCACACACTCATTGCTCCAATGGACCTCTACCACCCTGTGACAAATTCACGTTCATGCCGCTCGCGCTAATCCCAGAGTCAATGGAAATTTTTACATATTTTAGGGGTACCTGGGCCCACGCGGGGGGGGGGTGGGGGGGGGGTATTCCGTAAGCCTCGCTTACTGACCAATCTAGTTTTATATTGAAATGGATTATGTTGCCAATTATTCCTAATTACATGTATAGCATATTTTTTCAGGGGAAAATATGATCTATTTAATGTTAAATATACCTCAGAATGAAGCACAGAGCATCTATAATTGAACAAATATTCTGGCGTGGGGGGGGGGGGGGGCATGCCCCAAACCCCCCTAGCAAATCTCAGCTCAATCCGTTGCTCAAATAATTTTTCAGGATTGGGGATAGTGTTCCACCCTGAAACAAATTTATATGGCATTACCATCTACATTAATTAATTATTGCAAGTCCATTGTCGGGGTCAGCAAAATACTATTTCAAACTATTAATTACTTTAATTGCTGATATTTAATAGTTCGAAGCAGTGTTTTTCTTCAAAATACCATGTGTGACTGTGACCCCATCATTTTTGAAAATGTCCCCACTTTTTTTCCACTGGTACTTCACTCCGTGCCGGCGTCAAATGTTTCATGTCGAAACTGCTGCCAGATTTCCGACAAATTTCCATTCAGAATATTCTGACAGTTTTGTCTAGTAACCAACACAAAACATTTTCGCCGGTCACTAGATGAAACATATGTTTATACGATAGCTGCTGAGTGGCATCTCGTCAGGAAACTGGTGCATTTTTTCGATGTGAAACATTTTACGCCGGCATGGAGTGCAGCACCAGTGATCACATACAGGCAAGTGCACACAGCAGCAGTCTACTAGAAGTATGTTCCACTCATCTGGAAGCGAGGGAGAATGTAACATACCGTACATGTGAACATACTTGATGTACCTGTTCATGGTTCTTATGTCTTCCAGGATGGTTATGGTTATAGCCAAGAGCTTGAGCGGATCTGGTCATCGTCTTATCAGAGTTAGACCAAAGCAATCAGAGAAGCTGGAATTTCTTTACCAAGATCCCAAAGGCAAGTCATATGACAACTTCACATGATAAGTCTTTCCTTCGTCAGTTGACTGTGCAACACATTTACTTTTATCATTTTCCTACCTTTATGGCCCCTATGCGATAGCAAGGGGGGCAAATTGTGTTGCTCTTGAGGTTCCATCCGTCCGTGTACATTTACGTAAGAGTTTCTCCAACATGTACATATACTATCTTCAATATTACGCGATGGATTGCTTCAATACTTGCACACTTTAGTCACTTGAACATTTTTTACGCACTCACGCCACCATTAACACGACTTTGACCTTTTTCACCTTCGAAATGTCGCTGAAACAGTTTATAAGAGTTTATCCATCATGTAATATCTTCAATATTACTTGAAAGATTGCTTTAATATTTGGACACTTGATTCACCTGAATATGTATGACACAATCACCCCACCACTGACATATCCTTTACCTTTGTGACCTTCAAAATGGTGCTGAAACACTTAACCATTTTCTTACGTCAAAAAGTTTGTAAGACTTTCTCAAAATGACTTTGAAATTTTTATGCCCCCTATGCGATAGCAAGGGTGTGACTGTCATATTGCATTACTGTTGAGGTTCCGTACATCCGTCGGTATGTCCGTCAGTGTACATATACGTCAAAAAGTTTGTAAGAGTTTCTCCATCATGAAATATCTTCAATAATACTTGAAGGTTTGCTTTAATATTTGGACAGTTGAACATGTGTGACACACTCGCACCACCAATGACATGACCTTGACCTTCAAAATGATGCTGAAACACTTAGCCATTGTGTTATTTCGAAAACTTTGTAATGTTCAGTTTATCCATCATGTAATATCTTCAATATTACTTGAAGGATTGCTTTAATATTTGGACACTTCATTCACCTGAACATGTGTGAGGCACTCGCACTGCCAATGACATGACATTGACCTTTGTGACCTTCGAAATGGTGCTGAAACACTTAGCCATTTTCTTGCATCAACAAGTTTGTAAGACTTTCTCTAATGACTTTGAAGTAAATTTAAAGTTTTATTTTTTACACACAATCTCTAGTTAGAGCCCAGTATGCCATGGGGGCATATCCATGTTTTACAAACATATTGTCTAGTTGGTGTGTATTCTATTTACAGTTTGTGTATTCTATTTACAATTACATGCAGCCTATTCCATTTACAATTTGTGTATTCCATTGACATTGGTGTGTATTCCATTGACAGTTGGTGTGTTGGTGTGTATTCTACTCCATTTACTGTTGGTGCATATCCCATTTATTGTTTGTGTATTCCATTTACAGTTTGTGTATTCCATACTCTGTTTACAGTTTGTTTATTCCATATTCCATTTACAATTGATCTATTCCATCTAAAGTTTGTGTGTATTCCATTGACACTTGGTGTGTATCCCATTGGCAGTTGGTGTGTATCACATTTATATAGTTGGTGTGTATTCTATTTATAGGTGGTGTGTATTCTATTTAAAGTGTGTGTATTCCATTTACAATGTGTGTATTCCATTGGCAGTTGGTTTGTATTCCATTGACAGTTGGTGTGCATTCCATATACAGTCATGGTGTATTCCATTGACAGTTGGTGCGTATTCCATTTACATTTTGTGTATTCCATTGCCCGTTGTGTATTCCATTGGCAGTTGGTGTGTATTCCATTGGCAGTTGGTGTGTATTCCATTGACAGTTGGTGTATTCAGTGTATTCCGTTTACATTTGGTGTGTATTCTATTCACAGTTGGTGTGACGTGTTTATACAGGGAGTGGAAGAAGATCCGCAGCTTCACATACGCCGGTGGAAAGTGACTTTGGTGCAGGGACTCGTCACAAACCAACATGCTACTGCTGATGGTGTCCTGTCATGACAAATCAGATAAGCCATGTGCTTTTGTACCTAAGATGTGGGATGATATCTCATAAAACGTATTTACAAAACTTACTATATTTTCCAAAAATGACGTCGAAAGTTTACGGAATGTTCAGAGTAAATGTGGAATAGAATTACGCATTTGCTATGAACATTTGGTCAACCTTTGACATCTTTTACACACAACAATACCCCAGTTTATATATTTTTACATCTTCTGCGGTACATTTGCACATGGCTTGCCTGAAATGGTGGCTTATTGCGTTTGTGTCCAGTGTAGCTACAGATCAGCGAATCTCACCAGGGCCTACACCAGTCACTATTGTGTTGCTGAAATGGACCTGATGCTGCTAGCAAACTTGTTACATGTGCTATAACTGGCTACATTGGGTTTATGGGATTTGTGGCCAGTGTAGATCCTGATGAAATATCGGCCAGCGTAGATCCTGATGAAATATCATACTCAGTAACCTGATAACAATCCATATTGCTTGTTAGCAGCATGACGGGTGGTTCATTGAATGATGAACAGTGCATATCTTGATCAGGATCTACACTGGTAGCAAAATCCATAAGCCTAATTTCTCCAGTCACAGCCACAGATTAGGATCCATGTGTGTGGTGGCCCTTCAGGAGTAACACTGCCTAAAACTCATGTTGCCCATCTTGTCATGACGGCTCAAAGGGTAGCTGGAAATACAATCCTGTGATCAGTCAAAAAATTTTGTGTGACGAATGCGTTGTAGTTTTGTTTCATCAATCAATCAGTACAATACACACATATACCTTACGGCAAATGTTATGTTAAGTGTTGTTTATGCACTATTAGTTGAATAAATCACCTTCAAGAACAAAGTAAGACATAATGATGAAAAAAAGTCGTCACACATCGGTCATCACACATACTGACAATGGTCATATCGAGTTATTCTGTTGTGTTCTTAGCACCTCTGATTTCAGATGTTCTCTCTTTGAGAGACTAATTGTCTAGTATACTGTCATTATTTGTGATGGCCGAACAAAGGTGATCCACCGTTGCACCACCATGTCTTACTGTATTGTGATACCTGATGTACTGTATTGTCCTTTGGCACTAACTACCGTTAATTTATCTGTCTTGGCGATGTCTAGCTATCTGGGGGCCGTTTCACTAAACTTCTTACAACTAAAATGTTCATAAGTGAAAAATTATGATAGTCTGTACATTTCATATTAACAATGTTTTCTCGTAAACAATTATTGGATTTACATTTATTGAGCATATGCAGCCCATGCTCAATAAATGTAAATCCATCATTTGAAATTTACAGACGTTCCTAAATTTGCACTTACAAACATTTTAGTCGTACGAAGTTTAGTGAAACGGGCCCCTGGTTCTGAAATGCCCGTACTCTGGTTGTGATTCAGTCTTGCTGTCGTCAACAAAAATGTGGCTATGGCTGGACAAATGTAGATTCAGATCAGACTGTGCTTGCCATAGTCTGATCAGGATCTGCACGGTTCGCTATTACATCAATGAAACGCCCGTCATGCTTCTAACAAGCAATATAGATCGTTATCAGGCTGCAGGAGTGTGCTATTTGATCAGGAGCTATGATAAGCCCCATGTCTACAGTCTCGGCCACACATATGAAAGGTACATGCCCTCAGTTGTCACAAAGTGTTCTGTATAGCAGAGACATCAGCTGGGACAGTTTCTGGCAAAATAAACATTAATTCACCATTACCCCACATATTGATTGGCATTATTATACATTTTATATCGGACACAATTTTCCACACTGATATCAGGGGCGATAACCATGTTTCCTTAAAATGTTAACGAACATTACTATAATTATTCTCTGTATTTATTTTTTGATGTGCAATTATCATACTTTATAATCTGTCGAAAATATAATTTTTTCAGGGGACGCATTTAATTAGTATAAATAATAAAAAATTACCATGCCTCATTTGCATATTAAAATAGCCTGATACCAACGCGTGTCGCTATCATTAAAATAAATATTACTAAATGATTATACCTGTATAGCGGCCACTCGTAATCTTTAGAACTGGTGGAATAGTAACACAATGATACCCTTATTTAATTCCTATAAAGAACATGTTGTGCCTACTGAGTGGGCATGCACCTTTAACATGATTAACTAATGTGTGAATGCACACCATCGACTACAATTATTGCTAAAGTGTTGTGGTCCCTTTTCTCAGCCGGCGGGCACTTGTAGTGCCGAGAGTTGTGCCATAGAATAGAATACTACACCCCATTTAGCCTATGCTTGCAACTTATATCCAGGATCTAGTTTCACTAGTGCGCTAATCCCTTGTAGAAAATAACTTGTTACTGTCTTGGTTAGTCTGATATGTAAATATGCAGTATTGGTAGAAGTTTATTGTGGACAATGTTAAATAAATCCTAAATACAAGCACATGATGATAGCAGACAAAGTGGATAATGAGTTACCATTTACCATTTACCATTTAGTCGCTGTACCATCAACAGATGAGCATGCTGAAGGAACATATTTTCTTGGGTTTCAAATATATGTATGATGTAAAACGACATTCAGTCAATTCTCTGGCAGCGCATACTAATCATGGTGTGCACTGGTTGTTAAAGGTACATGCCCACGTAGTAGGTTATAATATAGTGATACAGATATTTTTGTATATTCTGTACGTATGATATTTCCTGGCAAAATAAACATTCATTCACCATTACCCCACGTATTGATTAGCATTATTATACATTTTATTTTAGACGAAAATTTTCACACTGACATCAGGGGCGATAACCGTGTTTCCTTAAAATGTTAACGGACATTACTATTTATTCTCTGTATTTATTTTTTGATGTGCAATGATCATACTTTATAATTGTCGAAAATATTATTTTTTCAGGCGACACATTTCATTAGTATAAATAATTGAAAAATATGCCTCATTTGCATATGAAAATAGCCTGATACCAACGCGCGTCACTATCAATAAAATAAATATTACTAAATGATTATATCTGTTTTCCGGGCATTTGTAATTTTTAGAACTGGTGGAATAGTGACACAATTATACACTTACTTATTGGGCATGTACCTTTAATATGACAACAGTTTTTTTTTCTCAATATTTCTTGGCAAAAGAAGAAAACAAACCCGTTTTGACAGTGCATGAGAATGATCTACCGTTGTTGAACAGATTAAAACTAGAGAACAAGATACCCTAAGGAGAACCGTGTAAAGAAGAAACTAACGCAATACATCATGATAAACCTACCTCCCGCTTACGTCGCCACCATGCCCCAAAAGGACGGAAACATACAACGCTTTCAAACATGATTAATATAATAGATGACAAATACAAAATACCTAGGGACGACATGGATGAATTGTAGTACTATGACGGCCCCGTCACCAGTTCTACAGGACAATACATAATAACAACTAGCTACTAATACAGTAACTTCATATAAAGAAGCAATAGAAAAAGAACAGATCGAGCCATAACATGATGATGATATGATAAAAAAAATACTTCGAAAAAACAAAGCTGCTATCCATAACAACCATCAATAACTCACAGAACCGATTATCTGCCAGGTTTTCCCTGGCGTGGTGTCGAAACGATTATTGAGATTTAAAACAATCATTGAACACCATCTGAGACGAAATTCCAAATAAGTTTCCTTTCATATACATATTATGCCACCGCAACGATAGTTATCCGGGCATATATAGTGCTATCCGGGCATATAATTTATTATAGTGTTATCCGGGTATATATAGTGTTATCTGTCCGTGGACAGTCTTCGTTTCCGTGCGATAATTCAACTTCCGTTTTTTTCGCGCCCGCTTGCGGAAAGTGCGATATAATCTGCACTTTGGCGTACGTACGTACGTACGTACGTGTGTCCGGTTAAAGTTTTTGGTTAAATTTTTTTTAGTTAAAGTTTTTCGTTATACTATATCTCTGCAACTGCTTCGCCCATTACCTTGAAACTTCACATGGGTGTTTATCATCGTCTATATTTTCATTCTGCCCCACCTACCGTGCGGCCCCTGTGCCCAATGACAAGGTCTAATTACTTTGAAATGTTGGTTAAAGTTTTTGGTTAAAGTTTTTTGGTTAACGTTTTTCGTTATACTATATCTCTGCAACTGCTTCGCCCATTACCTTGAAACTTCACATGGGTGTTTATCATCATCTATATTTTCATTCTACCCCCCTACCATGCGGCCCCTGTGCCCAATGGCCAATGTCAAGGTCTAATTGTATCCCCCGGACTCCGTCGGGGGATACTATGGATTTGACAGCGGGCCGAGTCCGCCGCAGACACTTCTTGTCCGGAGCATAACTCGAACACCCTTTGGAATATTTTCATGAAACTTCACACATGCATAGACCACGACCCGAAGGTGTGTATCGCACAAGAATGACAACTCTTGCATAGCTAATTTTTGAGTTATCTCCCGTTTTTGTTTCGCGCACTGATTGACCATAACTCGACCACCCTTTGGAATATTTTTATGAAACTTCACACATTCAATTAGACCAAGAACCGAAGGTGTGTCGTGCACAAGAATGACAACTCTTGCATAGCTAATTTTTTAGTTATCTACCTTTTTTGTTTTCGCGCACTGATTTCCTGTCCGGAGCATAACTTAACCACCCTTTGGAATATTTTCATGAAACTTCACACATGCATAGACCACGACCCGGAGGTGTGTTGCGCACAAGAATGACAACTCTTGTATCTAATTTTTGAGTTATCTCCCTTTTTTGTTTTTTGCACTCTACAAACTGGACAATAATGCATGAAGACCCGTTTTCTCGTGTGCTTTGTACACCTTACCTGTAGAGAGAACAATAGCCTTCTCCGGTTGAACAATAGAGACTGGGAGAACCATTCACCTGTGCATGTGCTAGCATGTGCAAATGTCCAGTCTTGACCACTCTGACCACAGGTAATTTATACAGGTAAATTACTACATTGTATATTACATTTCCGTAAACTGTGTTGAAAATATTGTGGCATTATGTGGACCTGTGCAGATATATGTAGATAAATATAGGACTATTAAACAAAAATTCTGGGCTCCAGTAGCAAGCATTATTATTTTTAATTTTTAAACTTTTTTTTTCCATTTTATTTTTTCATTTTTTTTTTTCATTTTTGTCTAGTAGCATAAGGTCGTAAGTGCTATATACAGACTATTATCATATTAATAAAACAATTATTGACTAGTGAGCCATAGAATATAATCTGATATTCCATGGCTCACTAATATAATATGTTCGGGCCAGTGAAAATTGCTTTCGGGGCCCAGGCTCGAGGTCAAGGCGGGACAAGGCAAGGCATTTGATTCCGCGGAATTCTTGTTTACTTATCTCCCTTTGTTGTTTGATGCTCTGATTTCGTATCCTGAGCATAACTCGAACACCCTTTAGAATATTTTTATGCCCCACCACGATAGTGGATGGGGCATTTAGTGTTACCCTTGTCCGTCCGTCCGTCCGTCCGTCCGCACACACGAATGGGTACTTGTAAGCGTACGGGGATCTTATTGGGTAGGGTTAGGATAGTGTTGGGTACTCTTGTTGGGTATTTTTATACAGTAAAAACCCAACAAGTATTCATTCGTAGGAACGTGCGTCCCGTCCGTCCGTCCGTCCGTCACAAAACTTTAACACTCGGGTAAATTTCTCATAATTTCTTCATCCTTCGACCGATCTGCTTCATATTTCATATACACATTGCTCTGATGGTTCACTACCGCCCTGTGCCAAGTCCACGTTTGTCCTGCCCCCGCCAAGCCCAGGGTCAAGGTCACATACTTGGTGCTTCAAAAACTTTAACGCTCAGGTAAATATCTTATAATTTCTGTTTTCTTTCACGGATCAGTTTCATATTTCATATACACATTGCTCTAATGGTCATCTACTGCCCTGTGCCAAATCCACGTTCGTCCTGCCCCCGCCAAGCCCAGGGTCAAGGTCACATACTTGGTGCTTCAAAAAACTTTAACGCTCAGGTAAATATCTTATAATTTTTCTTTCCATTCACGGATCAACTTCATATTTCATATACGCGTTGCTCTAATGGGCCTCTACCGCCCTGTGCCAAATCCACGTTCGTCCTGCCCCCGCCAAGCCCAGGGTTAAGATCACATACTTAGTGCTTCAAAAACTTTAACGCTCAGGTAAATATCTTATAATTTCTGTTTTCTTTCACGAATCAGCTTCATATTTATGCCCCCGCCACCGAATGGTGAGGGGGGCATATAGTGTTACCGGTGTCCGTACGTACGTAACGTACGTACGTAACGTACGTAACGTACGTAACGTACGTAACGTACGTACGTCCCGAAACCTTAACGCTCGGGTAAATGGCTTATAATTTCTGTTTCCTTGCTCGGATCTGCTTCACATTTCACACACGCATTGCTCCAATGGTCCTCTGCCACCCTGTGACAAATCCACATTCGTGCCGCCCCCGCTAAGCCCAGGGTCAAGGTCACAGACTTGGTGCGTTCGAAACCTTAACGCTGGGTAAATGCCGTATAATTTCTGTTTCTTTGCTCGGATCTGCTTCACATTTCACACACGCATTGCTCCAATGGTCCTCTGCCACCCTGTGACAAATCCACATTCGTCCCGCCCCCGCTAAGCCCATGATCAAGGTCACAGACTTGGTGCGTTCGAAACCTTAACGCTGGGTAAATGCCTTATAATTTCTGTTTCCTTGCTCCGATCTGCTTCACATTTCACACACGCATTGCTCCAATGGTCCTCTGCCACCCTGTGACAAATCCACATTAAAATATGCCTTGTTTTTCTTTGGCTGCCAGCGGGGGCATTCGTGTGCCGACAGGCCACATTTCTAGTTCATATATGCATTGCTCTAATGGTCCACTACCGCCCTGTGCCAAATCCACGTTCGTCCTGCCCCCGCCAAGCCCAGGGTCAAGGTCACATACTTGGTGCTTCAAAAACTTTAACGCTCAGGTAAAAGAAAAATTTGACTTGGAATTTGGCCTCATTTATTATCAAAGCGATATGTATGACATCCGTGTTCTATGAACACATTTTCTAGTTTATTAAACTTCACACATGCATAGAAGACGACCCAAAGGTGTGTCGCACGTAAGAATGACAACTCTTGCGTCGTTAATTTCTTAGTTATCTCCCTTTGTTGTTTCGTGCACTGATTTCGTGTCCGGAGCATAACTCGAACACCCTTTGGAATATTTTCATGAAACTTCACACATGCATAGACCACGACCCTAAAGGTGTGTCACGCAAGAATGACAACTCTTGCATCACTAATTTTTTTAGTTATCTCCCTTGTTTTTCCGTCACTGATTTTGTCTCCGCAGCATAACTCGAACACCCTTTTTTCAAACTACTTGTGTATCTGGGGAGGGGGATACACATGCGCTTGTCGACAAGCGTCCATTTCTAGTTACTTTGATATGTTTGGTTATAGTTTTTGGTTAAAGTATTTTGGTTAAAGTTTTTCGTTACACTATATCTCTGCAACTGCTTCGCCCATTACCTTGAACCTTCACATGGGTGTTTATCATCATCTATATTTTCATTCTACTCCCCTCCCGTGCGGCCCCTGTGCCCAATGTCAAGGTCTAATTTCTTTGAAATCTTTGTTTAAAGTTTTTGGTTTAAAGTTTTTTGGTTAAAGTATTTCGTTACACTATCTCTGCAACTGCTTCGCCCATTACCTTGAAACTTCACATCGGTGTTTATCATCATCTATGTTTTCATTCTACCGCCCTCCCGTGCGGCCCCTGTTCCCAATGTCAAGGTCTAATTACTTTGACATTTTTGGTTAAAGTTTTTGGTTAAAGTTTTTCCTTATACTATATCTCTGCAACTGCTTCGCCCATTACCTTGAAACTTCACATGGGTGTTTATCATCATGTCACGCCCGCTTGCGGAAAGCACGGTATAGTCGCCACTTTGGCGTCCGTACGTCCGTGTGTCCGGTTAAAGTGTTTTGGTTTAAGTTTTTAGCTCACCTGAGCGAAGCTCATGTGAGCTATTGTTACCGCAATGTGTCCGTCGTCCGTCGTCTGTCGTCTGTCGTCGTCGTCGTCGTCCGTGAACATTTCCAAACGTCTTCTCCTCGGTAACCATTGGGCCTATAGTCACACAACTTCATGATCATGGTCCTTAGGTAGGGCGATTACAAAATTGTTAAAATGACGTCATTACGTAATCCAAGATGGCCGCCGTCTAAAAATAGCACACATTCTTAAAAAATCTTCTTCTCAAGAACCGCCAACCGGATTTCGACAAAACTTGGTAGGAATGATCGATGTACAATGCTCTTTCAAAGTTGTTAAAATGGTGACCCCTGGGTCAAAAATGGGCGTGGCCCGTGGGGTCAAATCGGGGTCAAATTTTATTTTGACCGAATATGTTCATGTCATATATCAAATTGAAGGTATCAATGAGGCGAGGCGATCACTCTGGTGCATTTATTGTTGAAATCGGATCGTTATGTCGTCCAAGATGGCCGCCGAAAGGTCAAAAGGTTCTTTTATTAGATATTTCAAAATTCTTCATCACATGAACTGCTTGGCCCATGGTACCCAAACTTAAAAGTTATGGTCCATGGGTGAAGCCTTTTCAGATTTGTTAAAATGGAGGTCCTAGCTAATCCAAGATGGCCGCCGTCTAAAAATAGCATAAATTCTTAAAAAATCTACTCATGAACCGCTAGCCGGATTTCGACGAAACTTGGTAGGAATGATCGATGTACAATGCTCTTTCAAAGTTGTTATAATGGTGACCCCGGGGTCAAAAATGGGCGTGGCCCGTGGGGTCAAATTTTATTTTTGACCGAATATGGTCAGGTTATATATCAAATCGAAGGTATCAATGAGGCGATCACTCTGGTACATTTCTTGTTGAAATCGGATTGTTATGTCATCCAAGATGGCCGCCGAAATGTCAAAAGGTCTTTCATTTATTAGAGATTTCAAAATTCTTCTTCACATGAACCGCTTGGCCCATGGTAGCCAAACTTAAAAGTTATGGTCCATGGGTGAAGCCTTTTCATATTTGTTAAAATGGAGGTCATCGCTAGTCCAAGATGGCCGCCGTCTAAAAATAGCATAAATTCTTAAAAAATCTTCTCATGAACCGCTGGCCGGATTTCGACTAAACTTGGTAGAAATGACCGATTTACAACGCTCTTTCAAAGTTGTGAAAATGGTGACCCCGGGGTCAAAAATGGGCGTGGCCCGTGGGGTCAAATTGGGGTCAAATTTTATTTTTGACCAAATATGCTCATGTCATATTATATCAAATTGAAGGTATCGATGAGGCGATTGCTCTGGTGCAAAATTTGTCGAAATCGAATGATTATAACATCCATGATGGCCACCAAAAGGTCCATTTATTCGAGATTTTGAACGTCATGAGAGTCATCGCGTAATCCAAGATGACCGCCATCTAAAAATAGCACACTTTTTTTTAAAACACATGAACTCAATGTCACATTCTCTGGTGTTCATGGAGTTAGGTGAGCGAATTAGGGCCATCATGGCCCTCTTGTTTGTTAAAGTTTTACCGTCTACTATATCGCTTTTTTTTAGTGTCCATGCCTCGCCCCAAGGCGCGACATGCAGGCCGCGGCCATCTAGTTTACACATTCATATCAGCCACCGATGTTTGATTGCTGTTTGTTCTTGACCATAATGGCTCACCAGCAGTGGCATTTATCACAAACAATGTTCTAGTTTTAACAGTATAGCTCACTGACTATTTATTGATCAGACGACGGAGTGATAGCTTTTAAAATAAATTGCAGTCTGCTTAATAACACTGGCATGCTGTTATCGCGGCGTGATATATCATCCGACTGGTGACGCACCCGTAAACCGACCGTTTCCTGCTGTGTTGAGCCGTGAGAAGTCCTGGTTAAACATAGAGATCAGTGTGATCGTGCCCATACCCGCACTCTCGCGGACACGGAAGCTGTCTGGGAGTGCTTGGTAAACAGACTACACGCCCAATACGCACAACAGGAATGCGGAGACAGACGTTGTTCTATACATCAGACCAGATGACTAATAATTAATGTACAATGAAACTCAGAACACACTTGTAAAATACTATTCGCAACGCAGACCGAAAACATTAAGACATTATTTGCAAACTTTTCCAGCTTTAAGTTTTGATAAACTCTTTATTGTCTCGTCGATAACCGAGGCCAAGAGAAAATATGCAGAGTTCAGGCCGTCAAGTGAGGGATTGGTCCAAAACAATAGGAAAATAGGAATTCAGACGGTGAAAAAATAGGAATAAAATAGGAAAATATAGTCTAAAATAGGAATAAAATAGTACTTTAAGATGGCTTCCCCAACACATGTTATGGCCATCCTGACCTTTTAATAGTTTTTAGCTCGACTATTCGAAGAATAAGTAGAGCTTATGTTGTCACCCCGGCGTCGGCGTCGGCGTCGGCGTCGGCGTCGGCGTCACGCCTTGGTTAAGGTTTTTAGTCAACCTTGTATATGGAATACTACTGGCCGTACACCCACCATACTTGCACAACTTCATCTCCTAGTGATGTCCATCAATAACCCCTGATCTATATTTGACATTGACCTACATTTCCTCTTGAATTACTTAGTTAATTCCCCTTGGTTAAGGTTTTTAGTCAACCTTGGTTAAGGTTTTTAGTCAAGCTTGTACATGGAATACTATTGTGCGTACAGACACCATACTTGGACAACCTTTTCTCATAGCGATGTAAATCAATAACCCCTGATCAATATTTGACCTTGACCTACATTTCCTCTTGAATTAGTTACTTAATTCCCCTTGGTTAAGGTTTTTAGTCAACCTTGGTTAAGGTTTTTAGTCAAGCTTGTACATGGAATACTATTGTGCATACAGACACCATACTTGGACAACCTTTTCTCATAGGGATGTACATCAATAACCCCTGATCTATATTTGACCTTGACCTACACTTCCTCTTGAAATACTTAGTTAATTCCCCTTGGTTAAGGTTTTTAGTCAAGCTTGTATATGGAATACTGGCGCTACACCCACCATACTTGAACAACTTCATCTCCTAGTGATATACATCAACAACCATTGACCTATATTTGACCTTGACCTACATTTAACCTTGAATTACATAGTTAATTCCCCTTGGTTACGGTTTTTAGTCAACCTTGGTTAAGGTTTTTAGTCAAGCTTGTACATGGAATACTAGTTTGCATACAGACACCATACTTGGACAACCTTTTCTCATAGGGATGTACATCAATAACCCCTGATCTATATTTGACCTTGACCTACATTTCCTCTTGAATTACTTAGCTAATTCCCCTTGGTTAAGGTTTTTAGTCAAGCTTGTATATGGAATACTCCTGGCCCTACACCCACCATACTTGGACAACTTCATCTCCTAGTGATGTACATCAACAACCCCTGACCTATATTTGACCTTGACCTACATTTAACCTTGAATTACATAGTTAATTCCCCTTGGTTAAGGTTTTTAGTCAACCTTGGTTAAGGTTTTTAGTCAAGCTTGTACATGGAATACTAGTGTGCATACAGACACCATACTTGGACAACCTTTTCTCATAGGGATGTACATCAATAATCCCTGATCTATATTTGACATTGACCTACATTTCCTCTTCAATTACTTAGTTAATTCCCCTTTTTTAAGGTTTTTAGTCTGGCTTGTATATGGAATATTCCTGGCCCTACACCCACCATACTTGGACAACTTCATCTCCTAGTGATGTACAGCAACAACCACTGACCTATATTTGACCTTGACCTACATTTAACTTTGAATTACTTAGTTCATTCCCCTTGGTTAAGGTTTTTAGTCAAGCTTGTACATGGAATACTATTGTGCATACTAACACCATACTTGGACAACCATTTCTCATAGGGATGTACATCAATAACCCCTGATCTATATTTTACCTTGACCTACATTTCCTCTTGAATTATTTACTTAATTCTCCATGGTTAAGGTTTTTAGTCAAGCTTGTAGATGCAATACTCCTGGCCCTACACCAACCATACTTGGACAACTTCATCTCCTAGTGATGTACATCAATAATCCCTGACCTATATTTGACCTTGACCTACTTTTATCCTTGGATTACTTTCTTATTTCCCCTTGGTTAAGGTTTTTAGTCAAGCTTGTATATGGAATATTCCTGGGCCTACAGCAACCATACTTGGAAAACTTCATCTCCTAGTGATGTACATCAATAACCCCTGACCTATATCTGACATTGACCTACATTTAACCTTGAATTACTTACTTAATTTCCCTTCGTTAAGGTTTTTAGTCAACCTTGGTTAAGGTTTTTATGCAGGCCGCGGCCACATTGACCTACATTTAACCTTGAATTACTTACTTAATTTCCCTTGGTTAAGGTTTTTAGTCAACCTTGGTTAAGGTTTTTATGCAGGCCGCGGCCACCTTGTTTGTCAAGCTATGTGTACATCGACAACCCTCATAGTCGAGCTATGCTGTTCTCCTACAGCTCTTGTTATTGATAATGTGAGTTCTACTGCTCAAAGACTATACAATATAAACATGATTTTGACACATTACTTGTACTCTAATAATTAAAGTAATGTACATATATGTTAGCCTCCATACCGTCCCATTCAGCCAACCCCATCCACCCTTGTCTTTATGTTTTGAAAATATACATTTTTTTTTATTAATGAGCATGCTGAATATGGGGTCCTAAAACTAGGATAGGTCGGATTACCTGAACCACATACCGTATATATATTGCCTGAAAATACTAAAGCATGGAGCTCACATATAACCCCGGCCGCTGCCGCTGCCTCATAATGCTAATCAAAAAAGAAAATTCCTGTCATGCGACATTGAATCCAGAATGATTTTGAAAAGGCAGACAGCGTTATTTGGAAATTGTATTGATAAATGCATATGAATGAAGATAACAAGTGAAGGATGAATGTTACAGAGATATAAAGTACTTAACCAGACAGTATGTGTGTAAAGCATGTATATGCCCTCATGGTATATTGGACTCTAACTAGAGATTGTGTATACAAAAACAAAACTTCAACAAATTTCAAAGTCATTTGAGAAAGTCTTACAAGTTTTTGACATAAGAAAATGGCCAAGTGTTTCAGCACCATTTTGAAGGTCATAAAGGTTAAGGTCATGTCCAAATATTAAAGCAATCCTTTAAGTAATATTGAAGATATTACATGATGGAGAAACTCTTACAACGTAAGAAAATGTGTTTCAGTACCATTTTGAATGTCACAGAGGTCAATGTTATATCATTGGTGGTGCGAGGGCACCACACACGTTCAGGTGAATGAACTGTCCAAATATTAAAGCTATCGTTCAATTAATATTGAAGATATTACATGATAGAGAAACTCTGACAAAGTTTTCGACTTTTTGACGTTAATGTACACGGACAGACGTACAGAACCTCAAGATCAACGCAATATGCCCGCCTTGCTATTGCATAGGGGGCATAAAAACATGACCAAAATGGAATTTTTACAAAAATCTTAAAAGCAAACCTCTACATAATTTGACCTTGAGCATGTGGGTACTATGGGTATTGTGCACAATGATTTGATTTGATATATTGGTGTCATAACAGCTAACGTCATTTAAGGCCGGGCCAACGGGTTCGATCCCATATTTAACTTGCTACATTGGGGTGAAAATAGGAACGGAATATTTACATCGAAAATGTGTTCATAAAATACGGATGCCCCACATATTGCTTCGATAGTAAATGAGACAAAATTCCAAGTCCAAACGGGGGAGATAATCCATGGTTCAGTGTCAAAGCAAAAATAGAATTTCACTTTGTGCATATTCACACCATAAAGAGCTACGTACCAAGCATCAAGCCTCCACCTACTACGGTTTAGAAGTTTTACAAGTTACAAGGCAAATTGGTGAAATCTAAGTCGAAAAGGGGGAGATAATCCATGGTTCAGTGTCAAAGCAAAAATAGAATTTCACTTTGTGCATATTCACACCATAAAGAGCTACGTACCAAGCATCAAGCCTCCACCTATTACGGTTTAGAAGTTTTACAAGTTACAAGGCAAATTGGTGAAATCTAAGTCGAAAAGGGGGAGATAATCCATGACCCGGGGCGTCGAATAAAATATTGAAATAAACTTTGTGCATCTACTCATCATAAGGAAGCTACACACCAAGTTTGAGGTCTGTAGCTGTTACGGTTTAAAAGTTTTACGCGTTAGAAGGCAAAATTGGGAAATTCTAAGTCGAAAATGAGGAGATAATCCATGACCCGGGGGTTGAATAAATAATAAAAATAAATTTTGCGCATCTACTCATCATAAAGAAGCTACATATCAAGTTTCAGGTCTGTGGCTATTACAGTTTAAAAGTTTTACGAAATACAAGGCAAAATTGGGAAAGGGGGAGATAATCCATGACCCGGGTTGAATCAAAAATTGAAATAAACTTTGCGCACCTACTCATCGTAAGGAAGTTACATACCAAGTTTCAGGTCTGTAGCTAGTATGGTTTAAAAGTTTTATGAGTTACAAGGTTGGTGATGGACGGACGAACGGACGGACAATGTAACACTATCGTGGTGGGGCATACACAATATATTCAGCCCTGAACTTAGAAGAACCTGACCTGTTGCCAGGTCCATACTACATCAAAGTCACTTGGACGCTTCCCCTAAAAGTAATATGATGACGAACAAGAACTGGCATCATTAAACAAAGCTAATCCCCTCGTGGCAGTCTTAAATAAAATAATTAAAGTCCTCAGTGACCTTGACCTTGGACGGTCGGACGTGGGTCGTATGCACCATCCGTAGACACACATTGTGGCCAAATATTATTAAAATCGGTGAAGCGGTTCCTGAGTTATTGAAAAATTAAAGGTGTTACGAACGTATGTGACGGCCAATGAATATATGGAGGATGATAAATATGCTTATCAATTTTAAAGTAAATCGGTAAAGGGGTTGCAGAGACATAAAGTACTGAAATTCTTTCACGCAAATGTTACAAATGAACAGACAGACATTACAAAACTATATACCCCTCGACATACTTTATATGCTGGGGATATAAAAAGCAGCACTGGAGGCAGGGAACGCTAATGACTCAATATTCTGTATACAGGTCAGCAAAATAGTTCTTACCTTCCAATTTACAAAGTATACATACAAAATACTATTTAAATGTACAATTAATGGACTAATTTAAATTTAAGCACAATTTGAAAGACGACCTGCTGGAAAATGGCACTGAAGATTGCCATAGCCATCTAACACAGTTGAATATTAGTGTTATGCAATAATAGTTTTGTAGTTATGTTACAAAGTACAATATTTACCTATATAGTCAATTTCACTGTCCTGTTCATAATTAAAATGGGCAAAAATGTGTTGATTTTTTTTAAAGGCCAAACAATAGGATAAATAGGAACATTTGGTCAGAAAATAAGAAAAAATAGGAATTGCTAAAACAATAGGAATAAATACGATACTTGATGGCCTGAGATTTTCATGACTGCAATCTGTCAGTCTGGTATGCGTCACACCCCAATGTAAAACTCGTCACCGCCAATTAAATGACTTTTCTTCTTTTCATTTACTCAATTATTTTCTTGGTTAACCTACCTCCAATACGGTTATGTGTGCAACCTGTGCTGTTCATACGCTGTCAAACCTTTACCATTTAGAATGATGTGGTTTTGTGTCGTGCACGAGTTATTTTGGCAGTGGTACATATTCGCTTGTGAACAAACGTACAATAATATAGTGAAACAGCCTTGTCCCAGCGACTGTATTGCCACCTATGCATGCATGTTCTAATCTAGTATGGTAATATTACGGCAAACACATAATGTAATGATTAATGAATGTAAGGACATACAATACATTATGTGCTAACATACATGGACGCTATATTAACACGTACATATCTACAGTTGACTAACTACCATACACAACAGAGGCATCATTACCAATAAGCTAATCCAATCGCTCGTCTGGCGGCCTTGATAATAAAGGAACCAAGGTGAACATAAGCCCTCCGTGCATTGACCTTCGGGTATTCGAAACAAAACACCATCCGTATGTATACACGTTTGGGTGAATGGGTTAAGCAGTCATTGCTAGAAAAATAACTATAGTTGCCTTACAGACAATGTGAAAGTCCGGAGTGACCTTGCTGTTTGCTGTTCAGACGTGGGGTGTACTAGTATGCGACAAAAGCATTTTGCCTGACACACACTAAATATTATTAAAATATGTGAAGGAGTTGAGCAGTTACTGAGAATACATTTGACTTACAAACAAGGTGAACTTACGTCCGCAGTGACATTGACATTGGGTGTTCAAACGTAGAATGTACGCGGAACGAATACCAGTCGTATATACGAATTGTGGCCAAATATTATTAGAAATCGGTGACGTGGTTCATAAGTTATGAAATGAAAGGTGTTACTAATACGTGCACGTACATACGCACGTATATGGACTATCGCAATATTCCGTCCTGTCTATCGGCGAGGGGATAACTTTCATGGTGTAAACATTACTGTTGTTATACCATTCCAAACATATTGTTGCTCCTACCATGTGAAATATGATGGCGTCTCGGCAAGTCTCCCGACTGTAATTAACGCAGTATCTAGATAAATGGGGCTTACTTTATGTGATCAGTCTAGCTGCTGCTGTGCTGGCACGCTCCTCTATCCGACGAGGGTCTGTCTTTGCTAGATGCACGACTGGTGTGAATAGCGGACAGTACATTGCACTATGGTAGGTGAGGCAAAACTACCAGAAATCACATTTATTCAAAAGCAGTTTTAATAATATCAAACACAGCAAAATACATTGTTATACGATAGACAGATGTGCCAGTCTGACAAATAAATATGCATTGTTTGTACATCGGCTATGTTGACAGTAAGGAAGAACATTGATCATATATGTAGTAATTAACGTAGACGTTTCCGAGATCTGCAGACATTCAATCTCCATTGGTGGAATATGTGAAGTAGCAAGACCATATCCCATCTTTTTGACAATAGTACAAACACTATGGTACTTTATATTATTTTACTTTGGTATTGCATCTCAGTTTCGTTGAGTTTCGATTAAGCTGGCGCTCGGAGACGTTTAGTTTAAACAATATTTTATTGGCAAATGTACAATATACATGTTACATAACAAAATACAAGGATTTGAAAACAAGCTAGAAGCTTATATGAATTCATCTCCCTACAAGATAGAAGACAGTGTAACATACAAATCATATGTAGTACGCATTGCAATATACAAATTTGACTGATCGGAGACGTTTGGGTCGTGGACTAACGCTTTTGGCACCGTTCGTAACAGAACCGGGGCTCGTTTTACTTAACTCCGTACGACTAAAATGTTCGCAAGTGCCAATTTAGGATCGTCTGGAAACTTCAATTGATGGATTTACATTTATTGAGCATAGGCTGCATATGCAGCCTATGCTCAATAAATGTAAATCCAATAATGTTTTACAAGAAAACATTGTTAATATGAAATTTAGGGACTCATAATTTTGCACTTTACATATTAGACGTGCGGAATTTAGTGAAACGGCCCCCTGAACAAGTGAAATAACATCAGAGTCGACTAGTTTAAACATCATGCTTTTGCAAATATTGCACTTTCGTCAGTAATACTGAATACGTAATAGGCTCTGTATGAGATTATCTGCTCTTTTGCATTTGAGGAGTTTCCGAGACTTATCTGCCAATGGTGTAGAGGATTTACAACAGTTACACAGTCATGACGCTTTAACCCTTTCACCCCGCAGTAACTGCTATATATGGACTTTTCCATGTGGACATAACGACTTTTGACCTATTCCATTAGTATCATCAGAAAATTCCTGTTTTATAAAAAAAAATAGGAGAAAAGTCACAAACACTGCGGATCCTGATGAGACGTCCCGTTACAGTTTGCAAACACTTAACGGGAAAGCCTTCTGTAGTATTGAAAGGATTTGTCAACACGTAAAGGCGACACTGATAAAAATAGAAATTAAATTTATATCCAACGAGTCAAAACTTTAAAAGGCAGATAATTGAATACACTAACCAATATTTACGGAGCCCCACAGGGGATTGGTATTTTTTTTTACTAATTCGTTCCCACGAACTAACATTTAACAATTCGTTCCCTGGAATTAACAATTCGTTGCCACGATATAACAATTTGTTCCCACGAATTAACAATTTGTTCCCGTGGGAACGAATTGTTATTTCGTGTGAACAAATTGTTAAATTGAGGGAACGAATTGTTAATTGGTGGGAACGAATTGTTAATTGAGGGAACGAATTGTTATTTCGTGGGAACGAATTAACAAACAAAAAACAAAATTCTATGTCCCCTGCGGGGCTCCATAAATATTTATAGTTACACCACTCGCTATTATAGTTATATAAACCCCGTTATCAAATGACGTGATGGTCGTGTTATCAGGTAGATTTGTGGCACGATAGGGCTACGTGCTATACACCAGAGCAATTTCTCTTTTCATTCATGTCGGGGTCAACACATACACCAGAGATCCAGCTAAGCTGCGTATTTGCAAAAATACCCAATTACCATTGCCAAAATCCCAATTGAAATCAGAAGTAACGAGTGTCAAAAAGCAATAAAAAATGTATTGTACATTTATCACGCTACAGAAAACAATAAACAGACCACAAATATAGTTTATTTTTCTTATTTTCCATGAAAACACATTTTGGTATTACATTAGACAGGAGACAATTCTAATGCAATGCCAAGATATGTTTTTATTTCGAAGCAAACTATTCAATTAGAAAATGTGTTCATAGAACACGGATGCCCCACATATCGCTTTGATAATAAATGAGGCCAAATTCCAAGTCAAATTTGTTTTTACCTGAGCGTTAAAGTTTTTGAAGCACCAACTATGTGACTGACCCTGGGCTTGGCGGGGGCAGGACAAACGTGGATTTGGCACAGGGCGGTAGAGGACCATTAGAGCAATGCGCATATGAAGTATAAAGTTGATCCGTGAAAGAAAATAGAAATTATAAGATAGTTACCTGAGCGTATATGTTTTTGAAGCACTAATTATGTGACCTTGACCCTGGGCTTGGAGGGGGCAGGACGAACGTGAATTTGGCACAGGACATTAGAGCAATGCGAATATGAAGTATGAAGCTGGTCCGTGAAAGGGAACAGAAATTATAAGATATTTACCCGAGCGTTAAAGTTTTTGAAGCACCAAGTATGTGACCTTGACCCTGGGCTTGGCGGGGGCAAGACGAACGTGGATTTGGCACAGGGCGGTAGAGGACCATTATAGCAATGTGTATATGAAATATGAAGCAGATCGGTCGAAGGATGAAGAAATTACGAGACATTTATCCGAGCGTTAAAGTTTTGTGACGGACGGACGGGCGGACGAGACGGGACGGGACGGACAAGGGTAACACTAAATGCCCTCTCCACTATCGTGGTGGGGCATAATAATTGCTGTCTGTTGATGTGTAAACAGTAGTGTGATTTCATTTTACTCAATTAAAATTTTGAAATACCCAATTGCTTCAGAAAGTATGGAGTGACAATACTCAATTACGAATTCCTTATCTGGAGCCCTGCATACACAGACTGAAATGCTCGTCAATACATCTTTTGTCAGCCCGCATGCGGAAAGCGAGACATAGTGATCACAATGACGTCCTGCGTCCGTCCGTCCGTCTTTGCGTCCGTGTGTCAGTCCGTCCGTCCGTCCGTCCGTCCGAAATCTGCGTTAAAGTTTTTAAATACCTTTTATCTCTGCAGTCCTAAGTCACATTGACTTGAAACTTCATATGCTTATTAGTCATCATCCATGTATTCATGCTGTATCCCACTCATGCGGCCCCTGTGCCCAAGGTCAATATCAAATGACGTTAAATATTTGTCAAAATTTGCGTTAAAGTTTTCAGATACTTACCATCTCTGTAACCATAAGTCGGATTTCCTTGAAACTTTGTACGCTTATTGGTCATCATCCATATATTCATTCTGTGTCCCACTCATGCGGCCCCTGTGCCACTAGGTCAAGGTCAAATGACTTAGAAATTTGCGTTAAAGTTTCTGTCAAAATTTTGCGTTAAAGTTTTTACATACTTACTATCTCTGTAACCGTAAGTCAGATTTGCTTGAAACTTCATATGCTTATTGGGCATCATCCATATATTCATTCTGTGTCCCATTCATGCGGCCCCTGTGCCCGAAGGGCAAGGCCAAATGACTTAGAAGTTTGCGTTATTATAAAATCTGCGTTAAAGTTTTTACATACCTTATATCTCCACAATTGTTACTCCAATTTACTTCCAACTTCCAATACTTCATTTTCATCATCCATATTTTCATTCCATAGCCTGTCCATGTGGTCCACATGCACAAGGTCAAGGTCAAATGACTTTGAAATTTGTGTTAATGTTTTTACATACCTTATATCTCCACAACACTTACTCCGAGTTACTTTCAACATCCAATACTTCTTAATTCATCATCCATATTTTCATTCTATAGCCCACCCATGCGGCCCACATCCCCAAGATCAAATGACTTAATCCTAATTACAAATAAATATACTCTGACCATCAAATGCCTCGGCGGGACCGACATGCGGGCCGCGGCCATCTGGTCTCATTTTGTAATCGCCATACATGTGTATTGGTGGGCAATCACAATTATGCACCCTGTCACCATTGTTGCGATAGTAGTCTTACTGTGAATGGCTGGCCCTCCCATTGAGTATGTAGTACCACATTGACATGGGGACAACCATTCAGAGTAACGTCATACTTGTATACTATTGAACCGCCTGCTTTATTAGTATTAGTATGGTATGTATCTGTATAGTTACTGCTTGGCAATCCACAATGCACGAGTCAATAAGCAGAAGATTAAACGATAAGGTCAGATAAAGAAGGATATCACATGCATGTATCCGTAAGCGAGAGGGAGTAACATTTTACAGTTTAATGCCGTTTTACTGTTGATGGAAAATTCGAACGTTGATGATCCTTTCAATGCATTACATTCTGAATACTATTACGTGTATGCACATTTTGAATTGTCTTTTATATTTTTCTCCACTTTCAACGAAAGCATATGATGTGACCACCCATTTGAACCGTCTCGACGAGTGGTCACAACATAATTATACTTCTGATGAAATGAAGAATTCTCCTGGAAAAAAAAGAAGAGTATCGTCAGAATGTAGTGGGTTGAATATTACAGCCACAAACAATCCGCTCTCGAGCAGAATGGAGGGTGACGGCCGCCAGCAGCCATACCCGGACGCCATGTATAGTAACCACGAAGTCCTAAATGTAGCCAGCCACAAGGCGGAAATGACGAAGGCACGGAACATGTGTGCTGCAGATACGTGGCGGCCTTATAGGATGCACGGTAGTATCGCCTTCCTGTCCTTTGGATAATCGTCGAACTTCTGTACATAATATCTGCAAGAAATTGTGATGTTGTTCAGCAGTATACACCATCAATACCAAGGTGCATGCTCACGTGGTTAGAACAAAAATGGCTGAACGTGTTGAAAGCGTGCCCACTGCAAAGTAGTATTTAATAGCTTCTTTAATATGCCACGGATTTTGATGAAATACGGGCAGCAAACGCGTCTTCATGAGCTGCATTTGGTGGTCTCGGGACTTCGACTTATACATATGTCGTTTTTGCGAAGAATCGATTTCCGTGCCAGTATTACAGTAAACACGGAAATCGATTCTTCGCAAAAACGACAGAAGTTAGGGCCAAAGTACAGAGACCACCAAATGCAGCTTAACAAGACGCGTTTTATGCGCCATATTTCATAAAATCTGTTACACAATAAGGACAATATAAAAGAATACGTACCTTGAATCGGAGGCGCTTCTTGAAGTTTCAGTAATTTGGGTTGTTGCTGTTGTAACCACGTGATCTCGCACATTGAATAAGTAATATTTATGAAGATCTTTGCCACATATCAATTCTCTATGAATGTTCGTGTAGACACTTTCCATTTTCAGACAAGAATTCCGCTCGTGAGTGGTAATTTAAGGCCGGGTCAATGGGTTTAGTACTAAATCGCATATATTATCTGATTGGGTACAAATGGGGGAAAAATCCCAAAATCAGAACTGAACATTTACAATAAAATAAAATATATATTCAGCCCTGAAATCAGAATAATCCTGATCCGATGTCCGGTCCTCGCCACACCAGAATCACTTGGCCCCCTCCCAAAGCAGTAGAATCAGTAATAATCTTACTACTTTTATAATGGGCAATAACCCAATTCAACTCACATGTAACAAAAGAGACAAAGATAAAAACGTTCATGAGCGCCAAACCAGGCAAATCGTGATTCCTATAAGGAGGAACCCCTACTGTTAATTTACGCCGTTGCGTTTGCCTCACCAATCACCCACGGGTGACATTTTGTACCGTGACTGCGTGAGCCATGTTTGTATATATGTGATTATGTACTACATGTATATAGATTACGTTTAGTCACTATTAAATCGAATGTGGTGTGCTATCAAACACTATTTTAACCGTTATCAAATGAATGCTTTTCATCACAGATCTGTCGGTCTCGTTGATAATGTAAAGAATTGTCCACACAGATAAGATTATGCAATGTCCGGGTGCGACTAAGTTGTAGACGTATCATATTGATTATACATAACGTCGTCATTTGTAAGTGCTATATATATATGCGTATCGTTATTTATACAGATGTTGAACCAGCGATGACTGACAAAAGATTAATCAATCCTTAGTGCGCATGCTGCAATAGAACAGGGACGTATTGGCATACGGCTGCGAGTAGACAGAGAAATGCCGCGGCATGTACCACCTTTATAAGCTCGGTGGACACCTGATAGCTGCACAGAATGCTTGGCTAGTTTTTGCATTGCACACGCGCCTATAATGTAGGCGACCGCGCAATATTTACCTGTGGTGTTGCATTGCCCGCGGGCCTATGTTGCAGCAGGTGAAGAAGGCGAATGCGAGGGCGGGCAGCGACCAGCAGGCCAGGGCAAACCCGATCCACTCGACACACTCCCCGAAGAAATTAGCGCCTGATATGTACTCGAACATGCCACCTGGAAAGCAGTGACGATCACAATTGGACGAACTTTGTATAGTTGGAGTTGCTAATGTATATGGTCATGGTGCACCACTTTAGTTTGAGCTGGCGATCAGTTATTGGTCAAATATGACCGATAGATAATCCACGCCGGACGGCCTCCGATTCTGTGTGAGATTCTTTCGTACACGCAAATTTCGCTTTGGATGAGGTATACAAAATGCGAATAACTGAATAAATGCTGGAAAGAGCGATTTGAAGTGAATATATTCACACACCTAATACCTTTATCGATTGCCAGCGACAGAAATCATACATTTAATCGATGTGTATTGTGTTTGTGCGAGTCGGAAACGAGAGGGCTCTTTCTATAATGGCCACAATGTTATCCACCTTTCTTCATATAAGATGGTAATGTACGAGACCAAGTGGGTGGGGTAATGGGATTTTTTTGGTGTCATAGGTCCGAGTCTTCCACCTGTGCACATGCCATGTTCAACTCATTAATGATAGCATCTATAATTGAAAACTATTACACTACAGTAACTGCAAATTGTACTTTTTGTGCTCCAACAATGTGTGCTAATTTAGAAACAATTGACTGCTCAGTCAATTGTTTCTAAATGAGCACCCATTTCATATTCAAATCTGTAGCATGCAAATAACAAACAATAGATACGCTTCCCACGGTGTTACTCGTGGTGTCCTAATAGTTGACATACGAGACAATAGAGAACATGATACCCAGAGGGAGACACATGAACCCTTGTCATACCGCAGATAAGTTTCTCGGCTTTTGATTGGCTAGCTTGCCTGGTCATATATATTATATGACCTGCCAAGGCCGTCGAACATAGAGAAATTGCGATTCCCCTCCGGCGCCTCGCGTCCAATGAAGACACATTTTGAAAGCGTCTAGCGATTGCGAATTGTATTCCTCACTAAACACAATAAAACCCCGAATTGATCAATACAAGTAACAGATTGTACACTCAAAACCAGTCTTTATTGTTTATTTTTCCATAAATATTCTTCGCTCATCAAAATATGAGCAAAAAATTAGCCAAAATAACGAAAATTGCTTTTCAAATCTCAACACGCTTGTCTTCGTGACACGGCTATATTTAGGTCACAAACTATGGGTTCCACGCACGAAACCGCGGCGTAGCAATGACAGCGAATGTTTGGGAACCAGTCGCATTATTCTAGAGGCGCCAAAGGGAGAGCAGATCGATAGAGCAGTGGAATATAAATTAAATTACACATATAAAAAAACTGTCATAAAGTCGTTTTCGATGGATTTCTTACTCCATATTTGGTTTGTTTTCGTTTAATAAAAAAACAAAATGTTCATTTACGCCTTTATATTAAGACTGACGGTAGAAAATCGAATCTCGGATTATTTTTCTTCCTGAAAAAAAAACGCAAAGATCAAAAGAAGAAATATGTTTATACGGCCAAATACAGGATCTGCGGTATGACAAATACGTTATTGTGATTCTACACAGGCTATATGGTGTAATATTGCAAGGTATGTTCACCACATACCTCCAGACGGGCAATATTACACCATATAGCCTGTGTAGAATCACAATAACTTATAATACAAAGAAACTAACGTAATACATGCTGATAAACACAAGATACGGGCACAGCGGTGGTCGAGATACCTATGACACGCTTTGTGATTAAATACCTTTTTTTTCATGAACAATATTTACATAAACTGCGATATTTGATGTAACTGAGATAACTGAGATCGGAGTGTTCCGAGTATATTCCGCATTTTCTCTGTCAGCGTTGTAACATATATCATGAGATATCGCACATCTTCGGTGCAAAACCACATGGCTCGTCTCATATCCGCATGTAGTTACCTCTGGGTATTTTGTATCCGGTCTCTCCCGGCTTCCTGAGAGTCCTGAGAATGTGGTCCGAGTGGATGTTGATGAGGAAACCACACACGAACAGGCTCACACCTGCAATGGAATTACAACTAAAGTCGCGTCTTGATAAAATATGTTGACAAAATGTGACAATTCTGTTTGATGTATAGCTAGAATAACCGTCCAAATTGGGCGCAAACTTGCCAGTGCAGTTATAGCAAGATTTGCCATGTCACAGATACAGCGAGATTTCACTTCAAGTGAAATATCACTTTTTATCCCGTCAACACAGTACGTATGTGCCGTGAAACACGGTGCCGTGAAACATTTTTGATATCCAGTCAATACTAGTTTTGCATTTTACAGCCATTTGTAGGTGTTCACGGGATAAATAGAATAGTAGGTTAGTGCCGTGAATGGGAAAAAATATCTGGCGCGGCACGGAAACGGGATGTGCTCAGCAGAGCCTCGCCCATCCCGTTTCCTGAGCCTTGCCAGATATTTGTTCCCATTCACGGCACTAACCTACTATTCTCTATATTTATGACTTGAAAATCTCCCGAAGGGCAATCGCGCTGTATTTATGACTTGGCATAATAATCTCCCGGAATTTCAATGGGAATTATCCAATTGTAGACTCCCATCACATCCTAGCTAACATCTGAATACTATCAAATCTAATAACAATTATTTTTCACAAATAATATAACACAGTTTCGGTTAGACCATGGACTTACCGACGATGAAGTGCGGTCTAATGAACCAGCGCTGGTCGAACTGAGCGTGGTAGAGGAGGTGGCCTCCCTGCAGGAAGCCGTTCACGGCACAGAAGACGAACGCCATCAAACATGTCGTCATGGGCGTCGCCTTGCCGCCGCGCAGCAGGAACGGGAAAATACACGTGCTGCAATGGAGGGTGAAATGTGAAAGGTGTATCGTCACAGCTAATATCATAATAGAGACGGTACCTCTGTTTCACCAGCTGCAATGGAGGGTGAACATGGTTGTGACTGGAGAAATGGTGCTTATGGGTTTGCGACCAGTGTAGATGCAGACCAGCATGTGCATCCGCACTATCTGATCAGGATATGCACTGCTCACCATTCCATCAATTAAACTAGACTGCTATCATGCTACAGGAGTATGCAATTTGTTAAGGAAATATACTGATCACTAATCCCATACGTCCCAGTTCATCCGTCACACATGTGAAAGGTTTATCGCCCAGCAACAGCTATGGTTATATATACAGCTAGTCTACATTCGTTTACTCAAAGTCGGTTAAGTCGAATTCCCTCTTTACGTCGAAGTCGTGTCCAAGTCCCGTTTCAGATCCTATTATTTTCAATGTAACTGGCTACCGTTACGTCGAATGTCGTTACGGCGAATTTTCGCCAATTCGAACTAATTGTTAGGTCCCGAAAACAGAAATGTGTGGTATTTCACTCTCGTTAAGTCAAAGTATCAGTTTGCACTCGAAGTGATTTACTCGACACCAATTAAACTGTAAGCGGTTTACATGCTTTATTTATTAAGCATAATAAAATATTACTTTAGTGCGTTGACTTGTCTTTTCTTGTTCCACCGTGTTAATACAGATGCGTATACTAAGTTCGACTACACCCATGCGTGTATAGGCAAACGCAAGTAAACGCATTAAAGTTGCAAAAAGTGTAACTCCGTGTGTCACAGGTCGTATGGGAGTTGCGTCCCGTAACGTGTATGGCAATATATCGAGGTCCTGTTCAGGGGCCCGTTTCACTAAACTTCCTACGACTAAAATTTTCGTAAGTGCAAAATTATGATAATCTGTAAATATCACATTAACAATGTTTTCTTGTAAACAAGTATTGGATTTACATTTATTGAGCATAGGCTGCATATGCAGCATATGCTCAATAAATGTAAATCCATCAATTGAAATTTCCAGACGATTCTAAATTTGAACTTACGAACATTTTAGTCGTGCGAAGTTTAGTGAAACGGCCCCCATATTTCGTTACGTCGAACTTCGGTTTACTCGAAGTATTTATCACAGTCCGACGGACTTCGAGTGACCGATCGTAGACTGTAGACTGGATCTCGGTTTCATGTCCCATCCGAGCGAACAGCGGGATGGCAATACGAAGAAAGTGTTTGTTATGGCGGGGATTGATACTTAACCCTTAGACCGCTACTCACAACAATTGTCGTCTGCTGTTGTTTTTATATCTTGGACTTATTTCTCAATAAAAACATGCTTTGACAGCACTTCAGAATCATTTCCAATGGAAATGATTCTGAAGTGATGACAAAACATGTTATAAATTATTCTAAAGTGCTGTCAAAGCATGTTTTTGATAATAACACTGGAAAATAAACAGCAGACGACAACAAATAAGATAGCGGTGTAAGGGTTAATACATATACTGACGCAAAAAAGAAACTGAGCACTTTTATATTTGCTATATTTTTATAACTACTCTGAACAACTTATTGAAATTTTCCAAGATATTACACGCATCCTTGCGTATATATTGCACTAATTTCTTACATTTTAACGGATATTTGTTATCCAAACTGACCGAATAGTGTTACGCAACATTTTTGCACGTGCACATCGAGCGCCATGTTGTACACGTTTTTTTAGTCACTGACCGATTTATAGCTACAATAATTCGCCTCCGATATGTTATCTACAATTTGACCCATTCAAAAACTGTGAACAACCGAAGTGCATACCCAAACATGTTGCATGTAGGTAAACTGTATATTGAATACCTTTAAATAAATACTCTTTGATGTAGAACTAGTAAATTGCCAAAAGTAATAGAACAGGGAAGTAAATTTCCCATGGAAGCCATATTTTCTCTTGTTGTTGTTCAACATTCAACATAACGAATGAAGCTTTCAAATTTACAAGATATACATGTAAATGTCAGATGACACATTGATACAGTAAAATAATCAATTTCAGCATGTGTATTTTCTTTATTAATAATGTATTGATACAGTTTTGACAGTTTTGTATCTCTAACATATCAAACACGCCGGATAACCGAGTGCAAAAATCACACTTCCATGTGTTACATTAAAGAGACGGGGTTAAATTGCTACCCTCGCGAGAGGTATGGAGCGTGGTAGCAATTTTGTTTCTACATCATATAGTGCGCACCATGCCGTGTCCAGGCCAAAGTACCGAGACCACCAAATGCAGCTTAACAAGATGCGCCATATTTCATCAAAATCCGTTACATAATCAGGACAAAATAAAAAAATACGTACTTTGAACCGAAGGGCTTCTGGAAGTATCAGTATTTGTTGTTGCTGTAATCACGTGATCATACACCTTGGATTTACTGAACCTTTATGCAAATCACATTTCACATTGAATTCGACTCGTTTACAAGATATCATTGCTTCGCGAAAACGAGACTTCAAGCTGTTCTGCATCTTGCGTCAGGCGTAAGCGTCAGCGACGTTGCAAGACCAATTATCAATCTGCGACAGCGTTTTCAGCAATCTGCAGCCGATTTCATCAAAATCTCTAAGCGTACTTATCTAGCTAAGTATACTTTGAGGGAGTTATCATTTATTTTCCCCGAAATGCATTATTTCATATAGAGCTAACGACTGCATATATGGACCTATTTGATGTATAAAAGTATGCAGACTTATTATGTACTGAATGTATTACATTATCACAGCCAATATGTCTGTGATAATGTAATAAATTCAGTATAATAAATTTATCCCTAAATTGAAAATTTCTCCCTCAAAGTGTAATTAGCAAGAAAACTATAATTTGCAATTTTGATGAAATCGGCTACGGGAAGCGTCAGAGATGGCGTTCGTTCAGGCAGACCAAAGGTAACGACTGCACGTCAAGACCGGTACATGACGTTAACGTACGTAACATGTTTAAAACAGCTACAGGTACCGCGATTGAATACGGCTATCTAAACAACCCGTTAATAACCATCTGCGCTGGGCTCAACGTCATTTACGGTGGACTCGTGCCCAATGGACAAGGGTGTTGTTTAGCGACGATTCCCGTTTCAATCTTACCGTTGCTGATGGCAGCTAGGTTACGCGTTTTCCGCCGTCGAGATGAAAGTTTTGCTGATACTTGCTTGTTGGAGCGGATCGATTTGGTGGAGGCAGCGTTATGGTTTGGGGTGGGATAATCCAATATTGGGGGAGGGGGTGGAGGTCGAAAGATAGATAATTCCAACATATTGATGACGTGCTCCGTACTGTGGTGGTTCCGTTTCTATATCATCATCCCGGTCTGCTGATGCACGATAATGCAAGGCCACACACTGATCGACTGACGCCAGGCATAACGACAACGACAATGGCCGGCTTGCTCACCGGACATGCATCCAATCGAGCACATATGGGACCTTGGACGGAGGTCAAACAACAATCATGTTATTAACAACATTCGTGACCTTACAGTTGCCCTTTCCAAGAAAGGAATGTCATTCCAAATTACGCCATTCAACATTACGTCCGGTTGATGCGGTCGAGAATCGTTGGTTTGATTCATAGGAGAGGTGTACACACTCGGTATTGAACAAATTACAGAAATTACACATTTACAGTTGTAAACATGAAGAAACTAACACAGACAATTGACAATTCTAAGATTGCGAATATCAGTTTCGATCCCTGCGTCATTTATCGTGGTAAAAACCAACGTCATTTATATTTGATAATTACGGAACACACTGCATCGTGTACTCACATACATATCCTAAATTTTGGTAGGAAATAGGTATACCTATACTGACGTAAACAAAGAAACTGTGCACGTGGCCATGGGTTTTACTATAATTTTGTTCGGCAACTTGTGTAAAGTTTACACAAGTTGCCGAACAACAATATTGTAAAACCCACGTGCACAGTTTCTATGTTTTGCGTCAGTATAGAATGCACCACAGACATGGGTGTACGACATGTACTTCGCGATAGCCATTATAACCATTTCTTCTTCTTTTGTTTTCTTTTCTAGCTCCCGTCAAACACATAACGCACGTGCGTATATATACCTATATTTAGATAATATTAAAACCACCAGCAAACACATCAACATGTCAACAGAACGAGGTGCATCTTTGTCTTTTTGAATACTTTGTTGATCTGGATTACGGTATTCTACAAAAAGATCGTGGCGAACGATGCACTGATGCTGATACGTACGGATCCCCGTAGGGGATGTAGAACACAAATTGTGGGAACGAATTGTTAAATTGAGGGAACGAATTGTTATTTCGTGGGAACTAATTAATAAAACAAAATCCATGTCCCCTGCGGGGCTCCGTAGAAAGTGTGTTGGTACAGAAAGGTATTACAATCGGGGTACATGCGGATGTTTAATCTGATACCTATTTATAAAACGTGGGGTGATGATCGCGCTATAGGATCGTGTTGATAACATTTCCGCTACTGACACAGTGCTCTAGTTTTGTCTCATATCCAGGTATGTGTTATCATGGTTGCAGCGTCATCCTCAGTGTCCAATATTGGCAACATTAACGCAGTTGATAGTGCATCATTAGTAATCTCCAAATGATACACTCCCACCTGTATTACTATTGCCAATATTGGTTAAGTAATACTGACTGTAAAGCTTTCTGGATATATATGTACTCCAGTACCATGCTCTAAAATTTAATCAGCTTGAATAACAGTTGGAGTACATACTCTGCTCATAGTTTTATTATCACAGTTGCTGGAAATGCTCAGCGCAGTTGGTGGTGTATATCAGATCGACCTACGAGTACATATATGTATTATAGCTATGAACGCCTTCCAAGCCAAGCCCCATCCTTAAACAGAGCTAGAGCAAATGAGCAGAGGCTAACGGGTTTCATCGGCCGCCGCCTGGACCGACAAATAAAAAAAAATAACGAAACTCTTACGGACGGACGGACGAACGGACGAACGGACGGAATGATGAAAACTATATACCCTCGATATACTCTGTATGCCGCGGGAATAATTAAGTTCCATTATCTGTGCACGTGCTATATTTAGTTAACAGAGCTCCAGAAAAGCTGCGTATTTGCGTAAATACCCAATTAAAATTGCCAAAAACCCAATTGAAATCAGAAGTAGTGAGTATCAAAAAGCAATGAGAACAATTGTGGTACCTTTATCATGTTGCAGAAAACAATAAACAGACCACCAATATAGCATATGTTTCTTTATTTTCCATAAAAACACATCTTGGTATTTCATTAGAATTGTCTCTATGTTTTCATTTCGAAACAAACTATTCAATAATTGCTGCCTGTTGATGTGTAAACAGTAGTGTGATTTAATTTTACCCAATTACAATTTTGAAATACCCAATTGCTTCAGAAATGATGGAGTAACAATACTCAATTACTAATTCCTTATCTGGAGTTGTTTAGTGAGAACCACACATTGACCATGATACTTACAATGTCGACTAGTATTATCATACACATGTGCTTGTTCGTTCATCATATATACAATGCTTAAATATTGTACATTTATATTTAAATTCCATGATAATGAACGTGGTGCTCCATATAGGAGCTGCATGAATGTCAAATATGGCGAATGTCACAGTCGTGTGTGTTGATCGTACACAGTACGTAGTCGTTGTTAATTTAGTTGTACAAACAACACGTTGGTATCCATGCATGTAGGCGTGTGTTTTTTTAAAATTTACATCAATATATGCATGGACATATAAACAATAAATATTGAACATGTGACACTTTATATTCGGCCATACAAGGCCATTCAATGACGTTGGTAATCAGTTTGATAACAAATCAATTACTACTCCCATCATTTGATTACATTCTGTCAGCTTTTATTTCGGAAACACTATTCTGTAGGATTCTAAGATGGAGGAAATATTTTCTTCTATAAACTAACTTACTTCAAGATTTATGATCCGATGTTCAAACTAGAACTGTAGTTTAAATGGATAAAATTCAACAACATATTTGCTTTACACCTCGTCACTCAATTCATGCTAAACGTCCATAGATAATCGTTTTGTTAGGTAATATTTAACAACATTATTTAGGCATAATATCATTGGTTAAACATGTTGGTCCGAATGGCATCTGGTCCTAAGCAATGGAGAGCCGAATAAACTCGAGTGCACCGCAACTTGTAAAGAAATAAAACATACGAAAGAGAACCCTACTCCATGTACCATGTACTCACCGTTGGAAGTAATGCATCACAAACAGTGTTAAAAGAATAATATTCGGCAGTTTTCGGAGACCCGGGGCGTCGGAGAATGTGAAGGCGACGGGGATGGCGAGAGAAGGAAGTTCCTGCAGAAACCAGGCGAGTTTTCCGTTGACCTGCACGCCCCAGCCCGCCCGCGAGTACCGCCCGTACGGCGCTGTAATCCCGTACGCCAGCAACGTAAACACGAGCACTCCGAACACGAAGTAGGTCCCAGACAGCAGCTGCAGTAGCGTCAAGTCTACATCAAGAATTACTTTAGTCTGATCGAGTATCGTTTCCTTCACAACCGACGCCATTGATCAAGCTTTATAGTCGTATATGGCCGAAACTGGTGAGTGCCGCATATGAGAGCGGTGGTCCGTAGACAAGATATTTATACTTAGGAGCACGTGATTAATAGTCAGGTTCAATATGTATTTATAAATAGTACAGGCGGTTATCGGTAGATTCAATCGTGTCATTTAATATATGAATTCAATTTCCACAGAGGGGATTATGATACCCCTGTTAAAATCATAGAGGGGATTATGATAGCCACTGCAAAACGACAGAGGGGATTATGACAGCCCCTGTCATTTTTCAGTAGAGGGGATTATAAACGGAGAGGATTTTGATATGTATACACTCGATATTTTTTACATATTTTTTGGAATTTGCAGACCGATTTTCAAAATCCAACTTTTGTTTTCTTAGTTACATTATTTTCAAGCTAGCCTGGTTTTTCGTTGTTCGACTCTCCTTCCTCCCCCGCTACCTTTTGCCCCATGTTAAATTTCCGTAGTTAAATTGTTTTTTCGCAATACAATCAATATTTGGTGGAATTTCATCAGATAAAAAAAAATAATGGGAAGGGTGACACTTATTGATGAAAAAATACTTGCATTTAAATATTTCTTTTACATTTAATGTGTCTTTAATTAATAGCCAAAAGTTCGTCGGCAGCAAAACGTGGAACACACATTAGTAATATATAATTACGTATGTGACGTGATATAATGATTGTATGATCATTACATCACTGACCAATATATACATATTATAATGTATATATGTAAACAATTATATCTGTATTTTTAAAATATCAAAATGCCTTGTGTATTATTTCTCTTCCATACAGCGGTATTACAAATTAACCCGGACTATATCCATATGAGGATCACCATGGTGTAGTGTCCGTTTTTCGAAAGCCTCTTCTCATGCATACAAGTACAAATAGTAGAAGTTAGATAGTGTCTTCTCGTTGAATATGGTTAGTTAACAGCGCATGGGGGCAATTTAGAGGCCGGAAATCGTCGAGCCGTAGTTAACTAACCATATTACACGAGAAGACATTATCTAACTAATTTTTTGAACGGATACGACGAAAACCTGAGATAAAATTATATATTTTGTCGAATTTATTGTACGTTTAATACAATACATATTATTACACAATCTAATTCAAGCAATTCCCCTTGGATACACCGCTTTTATTTACGTTTCCGCAGACATGCCCTCAATGGTCACGTAACCATTTACAATGCCAGGCGTCTGTTATGTAGTTCACAATCTTACCGAGGCTGGATTAGTATGTTTGCAATCAGTGTATAACCAACAGAGCCTGCACATCTGCGCAGTTTGATCATTGACTACGGTTTCGTGGTTCTATCACCGTGCTTATTAAACTTTGTAGACGCATTCTCCGAATTCGATAGTTTGATTTGCCGAGACTGAGCACAACTCAGCATTAACCAAACTTTTCTTTTCTGATTTTGAGCATACTCTTGAAAGGGTTACGTACAGTACTCGGAAATTTATTCAGCACTGGCCCTATCGTATATCGTGAAAACCATGCTCATTATTCGAAGGTGGCAATTAAATGTCAATGCTGATCGGGATCTACACTGGCCAGTAATGCACACAGTGGACCATATATATTACATGTAGTATCTCATCGCAGGAATTGTATTCGGTAGTAAGTTGTAAATTTGTAGAACATTCTCCATCAACGTACACTTACATAGACAAGTGTACTTAGCGAGTTTAGTGCAATTGGCTACATGCAGCTCTGCAAATGTTTCCCTGTCTGCCCTGTACGAGTGATGGTGGTGGAGGCGCGCCCCGGCGGGTAGTTGGAGTACTGGGGGCCGTTTCATTAAACTTCGTACGACTAAAATGTTCGTAAGTGCAAATTTAGGATCGTCTGTAAATTTCAATTAATGGATTTGCATTTATTGAGCATAGGCTGCATATGCACTCAATAAATGTAAATCCAATAATTGTTTACAAGAAAACATTATTTATGTTAAATTTACAGACTATCATAATTTTGCACTTACGAACATTTTAGTCATAAGAAGTTTAGTGAAACGGACGCCTGGATCACAAAGGGTCCCATAATCGGGAACTAGATATTGAGACGTTTACTCTGCTCGTCCTATTAGCTTCAAAACAATACTACTCCCGCCTCCCGGAAATTAATTGAATTCATTTTGAGACATGAATTAGACATTTGAGTTTAGTGTGTCTAAATATCGGCGGTTTATCTGATGACACACCCCTCACCACACACTGGTCGAGGGAGACATTGATCGGTGCATAACTATTTAGATCCATCCATTTGTATACGTTTGTTATTATCCAAGCATATTTGCTTGGATATAGTCCTTATACGGTTTTTGAGACCTCACATGATTTATGCAAATGAGTAATTGTCGACCAACGAACGTACTTCATGCTTCATGATTCTAGCTACGCCACGTGAGAGAGTTCCAAAGCGAGCGGTGCATTATGAACGTGTCACTCACATTTTTGGCCAGCTGCATTTTTTTTCAGCTACAGTTATATTTTTAAAAACAGTTTGTGATTTTATAAAATATTAACTGTCGTGTTTCATAATAAATATTTTGTTAGGAAGGTTATATTTTTAGCGCAATGATCGACCGCGCTCCACATGTAATTTATACGTAGTTATACGCCATGAAAAATAGTTCTGATAGTGAGCTAACATTATATTGTATAGTGTAATACATGTGTTGTTAATTTTTCTGTACGACATTTATATTACAAAATGTTTATCTGATTTAATATAATATAAACTGACATGTATTAATTTGAGTATATTATTTTCACGCGCACTGATACAATTAACCTCGTGTCTCATGAAAAGTAGTTTCCGCCATTTTATGCCGACAAATTACAGAATCGTTTACATAATCATAGGTCAATGGCTCGATAAAATCCAACATTGGACAGCGAAATGATGATGATTTAAAACAGAAACATTGTTTTTTGACAGTTACATACCGCATGCTTTAAATAATCATCTAGAGCCATCGATATTATTAATCATTGTCCATTTTACTTAAAACATCAACAAATCTATAATGACGTTACACAGAAAATGCAGTACGATACACTTCACAAAGGAAACATTGTCTTAGAGTTTGAATAATTTTAGGTTCCGCCGAACGAACGAGTACGCCAAAATATATTTCCGTACAAATCCAAAAACCTATTTATTATATACCCGTTCAACAAAACATGCATCCTAATCATTAAATAATCCGATAGTGTGATGAAATGCGACTCTCCATTATTTTTGTTGAACAATCCGAGCGCCTGTGATGGCTTCATTTTATGCAAATTGACAAGGTCATTTCGCGCACCTGAATCGATACAATAATTTAATTCAGGGGTTGAAATTTCACTCGCCCAGCTCGCCATGGCGAGTGCTTTTTGTCCGGTCGAGTACTTTCTACAGGCACTCGCCCAGTTTGGCGAGTGAAAGATTAGGTCAGGATTTTTTTTTTTGGAAGAAATTGCCAATTAATTCCATCGATAACGGCCAACAAATGGTATTAATTCAGCGACCATTTGTTGTTTACAGTTTACGTCAATTTGCGGGAAGTAAGATTCAAGCAGTGTCTATGTACACGGTTACGGGTAGAATCTCTAGCGATTTTGAACATATATCGGGCAAGTTTAATTCACGGATTATTTGTCGGCTTTACGCGGCCGGGCTAACAAATAATAGGACTGCGAGTATTGACTAGTGTATACGCGGCCACATATATCGTCTCGTATACAGTTGGGTTAACGCGCATTTCAGACGCCGAACATAACGGCTTGGGACGAAACGGTCGGCGCCGGGTCCGAAACCATTGAATTTAGTAATTAAGGCAGCACACAGCGCATGCAAACATAGCCACTATAAATTAAACTAAATCTATGTCACTCAACTCTTATAGAAAATAATAAGTGTGCAAGCCTCTGAGCAAATTCGCTGCTATTTGTTTGTTTATGTTCATTTAATACTTAAAATATAAATAACAATAATAGTGAATATGTCTCATACGTTTTGGTAATGATCATATGTAAAACATTACAAAAACTGGAAATAGCAATTTATTTTTTAAAAAAACTGGGCGAGTAACTTTTTGACCTGGGCAAGTACTTTTTTTTTATTTTCTACCTACCTTGGTTCAACCTTGGTTGAAGGCCGTTTCTTGTAAGCTAGGCTTGTACTGGCCTATTTTAGCGATGTCAAATTGGATAATTGTCTTTGAAACTGGGGGGAGAGCGCAACTAAATCATGGTTAAAATGTCTGTACAATATTTTCACGTGTTGAATTTGCTGGGTCTCTTCTTCCAGGCGGAGTTGAGTGAACTTTTGAAACTATTTAGTGTGTTCGAATTTACATAATCACTAGGGAGTGCATTCCAGTCTGTGACGACTCTTTGAGAGAATACTTTTTGTCGCAACTGCGAAGGATTTCAGGACTTTCAGTCCTTTGATCTCCCTATGGGGGCAGCGATTGATCGGGCTACGCCTAAACAGCGAGTACGACCAAGAAAATAGTGCCATGTGCCAACTTATACTATGGCGTTGTGGTATGTCTTGCTTTGCATCTAAAACTCTACATATACTATTCTCTATAATTTTCTCAGTTTTGTGCTCAGTTTATCAGTTAAATTCTGTAAAATACGAAGCAAGACATTTCGTGCGTATGAATGCAGCAACTATTATCTTTAGTTCTCACAGTTAGGTAGCAGTGAACAGTTATAATAGTCGTCAGTTTCGTACACTTTTTTTCTGGGAGTTTCAAAGAGTAATTTATTCTAGAGAAAACGTATGTATGGGAATGGGTTTTTATCCCGTCAACACTGTACGTATGTGCCGTGAAACACGGTGCCGTGAAACATTTTTGATATCCTGTCAATACGATCTAATCACTGCATATGAATATGTGCGGTGGCTGGGATTATTTTGTTTGCATTTTAAAGCCATTTTTATGTGTTGAAGGGATAAATAGAATAGTAGGTTATTGCCGTGAATGGGAAAAAATATCTGGCGTGGCACGGAAACGGGATGTGCTCGGCAGAGCCTCGCCCATCCCGTTTCCTGAGCCTTGCCAGATATGATTTCCCATTCACGGCACTAACCTACTATTCTCTATGTACCATCACAGTACATTTGCCTCTGGATGATGATTGAGAAAATATGCTCTTGTTACGCAAGTGATCAGTGACGATATCAGTCAAATTGGTTAACGTATTTTGAATAACGGTAAAACGGTAAAAAGATACATATATAATTACCATTGTTATCCTCATTTAACATGTTTAGTCTGGTTCCCAGTTCTTAGCTAGTCTGGTGTAGCGTGAAACCATTAGACAATTTTCGTTGTAACTCCCGGGTTAAACTCGTGTAACCCGAGTAGCAGAGGAACAAGCAGCTCTAGTCGCTGTTCGAGTCCAGCTCGAGTTAGATTCTAGTAACCCACTACACGGTTGGGTACAAATCGAGTTACTCGAGTAAGGTTCAAAGGTCAAATTACTTAACTCGAGTTGGAACTCTGCTTGTTCCATTGGCACTCGTGTTACCTGAGTTGGTACCCGCGAGTTACAATGAAACACGCCCATTCATACTTGGGGCGACAATAAAACCCGGTACTTCATCGATAAAAAGCCGATATACTCTCCGGTGCCTGTTATTTTGAGACTTCCCATTATTGTATTTTAGCCGGAAGGTGCGTTAGTATGTGTAATGAATAAATGTGGAAATATGACATAATGCTTATATAGCTATAAGTCGTTGTGGCCGAAGGATTAATTAGGTATTGCAGCTTAGGGTTGGATGGGTTGAACCCTCACTTGGTTGATATGACCGCCGGCTGAACCGCCGACCAGCGTGTGGAGCGCGTGGAGCGCGTGGTCGAGCGGTCTGAGGCGCTGGACTGCTGATCTTACGGTCATGGGTACGAACCTCATCGGAGGCGTGCCTTGTGTCCTTGAGCAACACTCTTAATCCACACTGCTTCAGTCCACCCAGCTGTATATATATGGGTACCAGCTACATACCGGGAATCCCGATTGCATTACATACCGGGAATCTCGGTATTATGAATACAAATATGATCATATCAATTAAGGGGAAACACTACGAAATAGGCCGAAGACGAAGTTTATATAAGCAAATGCTTATATCCTGTCTCTAACACTGTATGAACAGTTAAATAATGCACTGACATTAATTACCTAACTGCCTGTGGCGTCTGGTATAACGGATGAGGACTGGACAGTATTGTTGCATGTGGGCATAGCACGTCTCGAGTGATGCTATTTGGATGGGGTGCACTATTTTAGGTAAGAATATCGTTCGTTTCGAGCCTGACTTTCTTTAATATCTCAGCAACTACTAATTAGCGAGTTCGATGCGATAAATCGAAGATACCTCGGAAAATTGAATAGCAACACTTGCTAATGAATCCGTCCTCGTAGATTTAGCCAGTTAGGACGTATATGCATTTTGAGCAAGTCTACATTTCCATACGATGGGGTGCATTGGTTTCAAAATAGATGTACTACATGAAATCGGTAGAAAATGCAGTTTTAGTCCCCAAATACTGAAGCTCTTATATAGTAGCATTGCTATGTACTAATACTGCACATTGGCGATACCATCCGGAAAATAACGAGAATGTGTTGGCAATATAGAAATATGGGTTGTGCTCGGATTTCAGTTGGTGGAATGGGATGCACTCAGTATATGCTGGATGTTATGGTATTTTACTGTATTTCACTCTGGCAACAAACGTTAATATATAAACAGTCAATGTTGCAACTTGGGCGAATACATTTATACCTATTCTGCGTGTGGTCCATTGTAGTGTACTGTATTGTGGTGTACTGTACTGTAGTGTGCTGTGCTCGGCTGGGCTGAGCTGGGCCTGACCGGGCCGTAGATTATTTTACAATTATTAATTAAAACATATATATAGTTTCTAAAGACCATATCGAACGTTTAATTAAACAGTGACTACTGAAATTAACGTCATGACGTCTAGCTAATAACATCCGGTTCACATCTTCACTATTGACGTCACATAGGACTACGAATAAAGCAGTTTCTAACTATTTTGATAAATACCATAATTTGGTCGACATAACAGGGACTATTGAAATTGACATCATGACGTCCGGCTAATACCATCCGGTTACTGATTCTTCTTCTTCTTCTTATGAGATACAGCACTCCTTCATAAACTTAGGGGATAACCATGCTTTGTTTTTCGATTTGGAGCGGTATGTGGGAGGGTTTATGGTCTGTGAATCAGTTTTACGGCGACGCGTTGGTTATCCCCATTCTAATGCACCTAGTGTGCTCCCCGCTTTCTGCAACGTCGTAGCATATCACGAACAGTGATATTTTTCAATAATTCCAGCACAAAAATATTTACACAATTCCCTAACATTTGATTGGCCCGTAGCAAGTCTCTGTCCAAAATTTATATCCCAATAAACTCCCACGCCGAACTACTTTCTACAGGTGTGCTGTCAGTGCTGTCAATGTAAACAAATGGCTGCCGTCTGTCAAAATAAACACATTTTCTTGATTAATTTATTTCAAATGCTGGAATTATAAGGAATGAATGGCCTTTTTGTGGAATTTATCGGGGATATAAACTTGGAAAAGTCGCGGGAATACTGGACGAGGCCTTCCGGTCCAGTATTCCCCTGACGAGGCCTTCTGTCCAATATTCCCGCGACTTTTCCAAATTTATACCCCGATAACTTCCACAAAAAGGCCATTAATACATCAGCAGGTTGTTTTCGTCATCGATAACCGCCTCACACCAAATTAATTGGAAGAAATGTAAATCCGCCGAAGAATATTCCCATTTCAAATTGAGATTAACGGGACTTTTTCTAAGACATCTATGCATTTATTCAACTGTAATGTTTATTTTAACAATTATATGTGTAGTTGTATGTGTAGTTATTTGCTTTTATTCATTTAAAGAAATGCCAACATTTCTGCATTGGGTTCGTGTCATTTTTATAAAGGAAATGTCAACAACTTGTTGTGTCAACAGGCCTAGGATTTCCCTGGATTTACGCCTAATTCAGGTGATTACCCATCTGCAATACAGTTTATTATGTATAGTCATGTATGTGCACATTGGAATTCGTAAAGTTATAGGTACTGGCATTTTGTGTTTGCATTTGAGCACTTTACTAAATTCTTCTGTATTTTGGGCGGGTGGGATAATATTTTTTGGGAATTTTAGAAGGGCCACCACACTGAAGTCACGTTTGTCAGTTGTTGGTAGATTCTCTTTTCCGCTTTGGGTTGTACAGGTCAATATGGCAGAATGGATAGCCGAAAATGTACCGAAATTAATTTGGAAATATGTGCATACCCCGCCGCTGGCCATTGTTTTCAAAAGCGCGTAGGGTTATATAAATATTTCAAGTTGTAAAACACCGACTGGTAAAACGGAGATTTTATATGCTGTGATTTTTCATATTTTATAGGCTGTGATTTCAATTGACCAATCAGATGCGTGCTTTCTATTTATTTTCGGTGCATTAAAAAGAATATGTATATGAGTCTTTTTCTGCATGGATGTGTGTGTATGTTTGTATGCGGTTTTGTCTGGTCCTAGGGTCTGAGGATATTAGGAGATTATTCGGTGGATGTATAGCAACTATGTATAGTAGTGGATGATTTTATAGAACATGATGAGCCGGGAGCGTGTACGTCTGATTTCAAGAGAGGGCCAATTTAAAGTATGGAGCCTATCGGAGACAGAGCTTGTGTTGTGATATCGGTTCAAAGCATATCTAGCTGCGCGACGTTGTACTTTTTCAATTTGATTTATTTGAGGTTTCGTATGTGGGTCCCAGACAGAAGATGAGTATTCCAATTGAACAAGGGCTTTGTAGTCGTGATCTTTTGCTTTTGAAGAATATATTTATTTTAAGTTTCTACGAAGAAATCCTAATGATTGATTTGCTTTACTGGTTAATGAATTGATGTGTTTGTCCCATTGTAAATTATTTTGTAGAATGATACCCACATATTTTGCGTGTTGAACCTTTTCGAGAAGATGATTGTGTAATTTATACGTGAATTTAATTGGTGTTTTTTTTGTGTGACACTAAGGATGTTACATTTGTCAGGATGGAAATTATGGAAGATAATATCCGCCATAATTCTATTAGGCCTGATGCTTGCTTGCTGATGACATTCTAAGTTCTATCCGTCTTATTACAATTATATGTGGCTTGATACTTGCTGACTGGTGCCATTACAACTTACTTTCATGTTATTTTATTCGTCATTCGTTGTTATGACATTTGAAATATTCTTGGTTGTAGTCTAAATTGCATGGGCATTTGGCTTGATGCTTTATTCATTCGCACTGTTTCAATGCGTTTGTGTTGATTACATTGTAATCGGCTCGATGATTCATTCTTAGTGACATCCGGAGTTCCATTATTGATTATTGCATCACTGTTTTGCCATGCGTTGTGTTACCTCGCTAAGCAACGCCCCTTGACAACAACAATTGCAACAGTAATTTGGAACAACCATTATGACGCCAGGTGCGCTGCTAAAACTTAAAATAGTTCTCATAAAATGATTTAATATGCTGGTACCCGTCCTCCAATGCGTTGCTCTCTAAATTGGTCCCATGTCCCTAACGGTGTTGATGTAGATTGATGCCGCCTTTTCTGTTGCGCCATGTTTAGGTTAAAAGACACCAAATAGTTTTACTGTATAATTTAACCGAATCCCAGCCAGTCTTTCCTACTTTCACTATTCGTATGGATGTTGTGGGACCAACCTCGTCATGTCCCCCACTATTGTTTACATTCGTTGGCCACGGAAACTCTGTTTACATCCCGTGCCCATCAGGCTCAGTGTTTTCTTTTAAATGCTTCAAATATACTGAAAACTGGTGTTAAAAACACCACAACATGTTCCTCAAGTGAAACAAGATAGTAATGGATCAAGATTTGCAAGCAAACTGTGTCTGTGACCTTAAAACACACGGACTATTTTTTATGCCGGACTACTTTTGCATACTCAATTTCTCTAACCTTAAACCTAGAGTGCTACATGCCAGGTTATAATAATTATAGGGAGACATGTTTTTCTTTATTCTTTCAATCTGACATTTTTTCTGGCAAAATGAACATTGATTTACCATTACCAGACGTACTCATTGACATTATTATACTTTTTATATCAAACGCGAAATGCCAGTTTGATATCAGGGGCGATAACCGGGTTTCCTTAACATGATAACGGAAGCAATTATTTATTCCATTTATTTATGTTTTGATGTTCAATATCATACTTTATGATATGTTGATAAAATTATTTATTCAGCATTTAGTTGATATAAATAATTTAAAAATACTGCATCATTTGCATATGGAACTAGCTTGATACCACCGCGAGTCTCTATGAGTACATTAACGATTTCTAAATAAGTATATCAGTGTAGTTGGCACTCGTAATTTTTAAAAGTGGTGGACTAGTTGCAATTATACACTTATTTAAGTTCCATAAAGAAAAGTGTGTACCTACTAGATGGAACCCCAGCTTCAACAATAATTAAATCTATATTTTAATTAGTCAAGATCGAGAGCAGAATGGGCGTAGGTTATTGGAAATTAGGTCCCACAACATCCATAAGAAAAATGAAAGTAGCAGAGAATAGAAAAATGTGTGGTAACGGGTTAGTTTTTTTAGGGAAAATCAATGGTGGTGGCCAACGTTAGTCTATTATTTATTTCTCAGAATATGTTACATTCATACAAGTATACAATTACAATATTACATGAGAAAACAATTGTGTTTTTTTAGTATAGATAGAAAGAAGTTGAAAATAATAGAATGGGAGGAAGGTGTTAAGCTGAGTTCCAGCTAGGAAGCGAAAGACATTAAGAGAATAGTTTATCCAGCCTGCAACATTCATGTTCTATGTAAGCACGTGCATGCACGTGTAAAAACAAAAGTAAAACACTTGCAATTTCATAATACAACTTATGTTTTCGTTTTGTATACCATATATAAGACGATACCTATGCATAACAAGTACCCCTTGCGGTACAAGACAGTCATTTTCAGCAACATAACACAGCATGTAGTGAAGTGTAACTATTTTCGATTTAGTCCATATTGAATGATGCTCGGTCTGATCGTGTAATATTATAAATCAAAATCCCTCCATTTCTTTTGGTGTATCTCCATTTTTCCTTTCCTTGCGCTATAATTTCTTCTACCGTAATACTATGTTTTAAGTACGATAAAAAATTGTCGAAACGTAGATTAGACTTATTATATTTACATTTGAATATATAATATTTTGCTAGGATTAAGATATATTGTAATTGCTTTTCATGCTCTACCGTTTCGATTATTCCAAATGAAGTAGTATAAAAATTGATGTTCACTGTAATGCCCTTTTGTATTAAAAAGTTAGTCATTTGTGACCAAAAATGTTGTATTACTGTACATTCCCAAAACAAATGATTGAATGTTTCTATGTTCATGTTACAAAAATCACATATACTAGACTCTACTATATTACACCTGGCCATCAGTTTGTTGGTACCTATGATTCTCATCAAATATTTGTATTGAAAGGTTCTAAGTCTTGTATCTATGGTGCTCCGTATGGTAATAGAGTATATTGTTTTCCAATTCAGGATTTGATCTTGAAATATATTCGCCCATTTTTGTTCTGATTTTATGTTCTCCCTTGTTATTTTTCCTAATTGCATATTGTATAGTTTTTTATTTATACCTTTACATTTTTGTACTACATGAACAAGGTTCGGAGTATTTTGTACTGAATTAATGCTTTCTGTTTTCATATGTTCTACCCATTGTGCAGGTATACTCCTTGTTAATGTGTAATACTTTAGAAAGTCTGAAATTCTGATTGAATATAGTTCCGCAAACACTGGGAATAGGTAAAAACTGTTTTGTCCTAAAATCAAAAATATGTTCTATCCGTTGAACACCTTTATCGTGCCAGTCTTTGTAAAATAGTATCTTTGCGTCATTTTTGATGTGCGAGTTATTCCATAATACTTGTTTTGATATGATATCATTTGATTCTGTGAAGTTAATTTTTGACCATGCTGTAAGTATACTGTTTATAAATTTGTGTTTATGAATGTTGTTTGCATCTTCATATTTAATATTACATTCAAAAATAAAAGTTCCACCAAATTGTTTTAGTTGTTCGATGTACATTTGCTTCCATATCCCAGTATTATTTTCATCGCAAAGTCTCTTTACCCAACTAGCCTTTAATGAAATTATAAACAAATCAATATCAAGCATATTAATTCCTCCATTTTCGTAACTTTGGGTTATTACATTTCTTTTTATTTTGTCTGGTTTAGAATCCCATAAAAATTCGTACAGTTTTTTCTTGATATTTTTATAGTGTTCTCTGGGGGTGTTTGAATGACTGTTAACGGATATATTAATTTTGGTAGGGCGAATGTTTTAATTATATTTATCTTACCTATCAAAGTTAGATGCCTGCCTTTCCATTTATTTAGACAGTTTTTCGAATTCTTTAATTTTTGGATCAATGTTGTATTGATAGATCAAATTTGCGTCATTTGAAAATGTCATACCTAAAGTTTGGGCTTTTTCTGAGGTCCATGCAAATTGCTTATTGGGAAGGTAATGTAAAGACGATTTAGATAATGATCCTACCCGAAGAACAGTGCACTTTTTAATATTCAAGACCAGACCGGTGAATTTACCAAACTCGTCTATTGTTTCTACTAACTTATTGAATGAGTGTTCTGTGCCGTCAGTAAAAAACGTTGCATCATCTGCAAACATTGTGCTTTTAACTGTTTGATTATATGTTAACTCCTTTTATTTCATTGTCATTTTGAATAGCTAATGATAATATTTCTATAGCTATTATAAATAGATAAGGTGATAGGGGGCAGCCTTGGCGAACTCCACGGCCTATATTGAAAAAATCGGATATGTGTCCATTGTTGCTAACACAACTTCTAGCATCTGAATAAAACAATTTAATCCATTTAATAAACTCATCTCCAAAATTGAAATAGTTCAGAGTCTTCATCATATACTCGTAATCAACACTATCAAATGCTTTTTCAAAATCTGAGAAAAATAATATTCCAGGTGTGTTAGTTTCATTTAAGAGTTCTATTGACTCGAACAGTAATCTAATGTTTTCTCCGATATATCTTCCTTTTATGAAACCTGTTTGTGAGCCGCTGATTATTGAAGGTAATATTTTCTTGAGTCTGTTTGCAATTGATTTCGTTGCTATTTTATAATCTACGTTAAGAAGTGATATAGGTCTCCAATTTGATAATAATGATAACTCTTTATCTTTTTTCTCGGGAGTAACGTTATAATACCCTGTTTCTGAAGATCGGTAAGGTTTCCTGTTTCAAAAGAGTAGTTTAGCGAATTTACAAGATGCATTTTAATATTATTCCAAAATATTTTGTAAAATTCTACTGTTAGACCATCTGATCCTGGACTTATTGTTTTTCATATCTTGCACCGCTATCTTGCATTCGTACTCTGTTAGTGAACCTTCGCATGATTGTTTATCCTGGTTTGTTATTCTGTTGTTGTCATTTGCTGGAAAGAAAGTGTGTGTAGTTGCTGATATTTCTTTCTTAGTGTATAGTTTTTTGTAGTATTTTTCCTCTTCCTTCAGTATTTCTGGTTGTTCTGTGATTGTTTGTCCATTAACATTTAATCGTAAAATTGTTTTGCATTCAGAGTTTTTCTTTTCTAGGGCTATATATAATTTCTCATTTTTTTCTGCACCTTCGACCCACTCGCTTTGGATCGAAGCCTTATACCGTTTACCCGTTTCTCATAGATATTTTCAAGTTGTACTTTATTATTTTCAATTTGGATTCTTATGTTATTATTCATTGGATCATTTATTATTCTGTTTCCAGTTTCTCTATTTCTTTTTGAATGTCATTTTCCCTCGACCTTTCCTTTCTTTTTTTCCTTGTCGCATAACTTATAGTTTCATTTCTAATATTTCCCTTAATGATTTCCCATAGTGTATTTGGATTTGCCTCTCCGTTTATAGTTGCGGTTTCATGGATTGTGTTACATATTAATTCTTTATATTCTGTATCTAGAAGTAGACTATTGTTTAATTTGAAATACCCTGGACCCTACTAATATTTGATATTTGTAGTTTAAAGCTGACCATAGAGTGGTCCGATTTATAGCCGTATGATATTTTACAATTAGAAGAGCGATTTATTATATTTTCAGAAATCAGAAAATAATCTAAACGGCAAAATATTGTTGGTCGATTATTCGAATGCCATGTGTATTTTCGTGAGTTCTGATTTTGTAATCTCCATATATCACATAATGTATATGTGTCTAATATAGTTTTTATTTTATTTCGTGTTTGTTTGTTTGTACCTTGATGCCCATTTTTCTTGTCTATATTTGGATCAACGTTAGTCTGATCCCGGACGGTTATTGGTTTGAATCGGTAACGGGTCAGGTTGACAGTCAACCTGTGTTAGTTACCATATAGTAAAACTATTTTGTGTCTTCTAACCTATTCTGTGATCCTTTGTAGGTGAAATCTTACATCAACACCGGCATTGGAGGTGTGCCTCAAACAGCCAATCACATCTCGTACTATTATTTATTAGTCGGAGGATTCCTAACATTGACAGCAGTGCCATCTGGCGTCATAATGAGGCACTACTAACTCATATATTGCTTGCATCATTCTGCTTTTGGCTTGATGCTTTCTGCTTGCGGCTTTCAGCTTTCGGACTGTGGCTTGATGCTTACTTCCTGCGGCTTTATCCTTACTGCTTTCGGCCTTATTCAAAGTGCTAAGTGCTTTGTTCTTACTTTCTATTGCAAATGCTTAGTGCAAGAAAACAGGGACACGAATAAGGACGTATCAATAATTGTAATGCAAATAAGACGAATGAACAAAGCAATCAGCAGAATGGACATGTAAGAAAGACAAATACAATTACAACAAGCATATTTCAAATATAATAAATACAAATGACAAATGAAATAACATGAATATAAGTTGTAATGTCATCAGCACGCAAGCATCAAGTCACATAGAATTATGGCGGATATTACCTTCCATCAACAAATCTTGTTCCCATCTGCCTGCGGCTTCAAGGTCAGAATGCAGATTTCGGACATCGTTTTCATTATGGATTTCTTTGTAGAGTGTACTCCGGCTGTATTTCAGGTATTATGGAAAATCATTTATGTAAATAAGAAAGGGGATAGGACCTGGGGTACTGAGTCCTATCGCTAAGGAAATCCGAAATCCAATAAAGCGCATTACATGTGATACCATAATATTTCAATTTGTACAGAAGATGACTATTTTAACTATTTAGATAATACCATATTGTCGAAAATTAATAAAAAGTGTGACTATTGAAATAGTATATACACAGACATTCGGCGTGTTTCGGCTTTCATCGGTATACATCTATATATATGAACAAGGCTTCTAACTTTGGTCGGACACGACCTCGTATCATAACAAATTCCACGATTTTATTAACCCTAATGTGAATATTTTGGCAGAAAGTGCAAATGTTCATTTGAGAATTATTGTTATCTTGCTAAAATAGCATAGTTAGAACATGATTATGCAAAGAATATCGAATTACAAGCTGCTTTTCCTAGGTCGGACACAATCTCGCATATTGTAGTGGCAAGTTCATATGATCATTTGAGAATTATCGTTATCCTGCAGAAATACATAGAATGCATAGAAAATTAAAAGTGTTAAACATGTTATTGATACGAGGTCGCCTCCGACCAAAGTTAGAAGCCTTAAATTGTTCATATATACCGATGAAAGTCGAAACACGCCGAATGCCTGTGAGTATATACATTATACGAGTCTATTATCTGGCATACACATGTGCAGAGACATACATATTACAGACCCTAATTCCTGTGCATGTGCAATATATAATATAATTATATATATGGGTCGCGCTCTGTGAAAACCGGGCCTTAATGACAAAATGTTCAATTTGCACTTTTTTACATTTTTGGATGCGGACACCTTTCACAAACAATATGCTGAAAAGAAAATGCAAATATGTTTCATAGTTTTTGTTTTATCTAACTTGTTGTAGCACCATGTCAATCACGCAAGGAAAAAAAAGTAACGTCATCGAGAAAATGACGTTATTGAAACGCTGACGTTTGTACAATGCAACACAACAGCCTACAGTAGAAATGCGTGGTCATAGACTCATTGACTGTGCTTCCTGTAAACTGTATTTACTGATAGGTTTCACTAAATGTATCTACAACTGTTACTATGAATACTATCAAACATCGAACAGAATACAAATATGATATGTACATGTAGTGAACAAACCAAACGTACCACTATCAATGTTAAATCTATAATTAGCCGACATGTGACCTCGTAATTTGCTACTATCGCCAACTATCACAGATTATGCATATGCATGTACCGTCAGAAAGATACATTGTAATTATTTGAGAATTTAGTTCAGAATCGAATTTACTTTATTTACGTAACAGTTAATTGTGACGTCACTTATTGATGTAGACATTACGTCACTCATCAAGGACCAAACACAAACAACTAAACGACATTCCTGGTGTTTGAAATTGAAAAATCTGTGACTAATTCTGTAGAAATGAATGGCCTGAATTTGGTTAGAATTTGGATAGGCCTATATGACTGCACATATCAATGACTTCAGCGCCAGATGGTGTATAGACTAATAGAGGGTAGTCAGACACCCCCGGGGAGTTTTAAACAAACTAAAAATCGACTGTCGATACCCGACTCTCGGAATTAAATTTACCTCGTACTAGCAGGTAGGAGGTCTATGGAAAAATCCTGCGCTGACCCCCACTCCCTCGGCTGCTCACCGCCGCGCCACTGCCCCCACACCGAGAGGGCAGATATTGTTATATTAGGCGTGTCAGCTTAAAACAGTTATTGTGTGGGCTACCCGTCTCGATCATGTCTATGAATTTACTGCCGGTACTGATTTTTTTATATAAGTTTCTTCAAATTTTAAAAATGTACGCATTTATCAACCGTACTTTGTATATTCCTTCATATGTTTGTATTTGCGTGACTGATGCCCGCGCGACAGCATGTGTATTTATTTAGTAAGTGGAATGTATAGTTGTTAAAATAAAAAGTGGCCAACAGAACATTCAGGGCAAAATTATCCATTACTGTGTATTTTTAAAGGTGTGTCGGTTTGAATTTTTTGATAATGGGTTACCATTTGAAAACAAATATATATACATGTACATAAACCTGTCAATGTCGGGAAAATGTGCCGATGTGACATACATGATTGTATAATTGTTATAAAATGTTCTGATAAAAATACCGGCAGTAAGCATAATCGTACTGGTGCATGTATATGTATACACTGTATCCTCTCGTCGGGAATAATTAATTTGTAAACGAAATTTTGAATTTAATTGTGTTGCGTTTCAGAAAAAGTACATTCAACGCCTTAGAGCTTTGTAAACAAAGAAATGAGTGACCAACCAAGCCATGCTAAAAAGCACCGTGGCGTCTGTATATGTATTTTGAAGTCATGTCTGCACACTATATAATCACGTCAGTTATTTACACACTAAATTTGTACCGACCACAAAATTGCGACATTTGTTTGAAGCGTCTCGTTTGAATTTAGACGCGTTGAATCTGAAAATATAGAAGTTGTGTATTCCAGGGCGGATTCACGTAGGGGAAAACCCGGTGCGCGTCCCCCTAAAAGTTTAGGCGAGTAAAGATATGTTTGCTCTAAAATGCGTAATAACGCAGCAAAATGGGGAGTAGACATCAACAATATTCAGGAGGGCATACCACCGGACCCACCTAGCAGTCTCCCGAGCTCCGCTTGGTCGACAAACAAACGGTGCTAGTTCGAAAATATAGTAAACTGTTTCAATTAAGAAGTCCCGCCCCCCCCCCCCCCAACCTGAAATCCTGGATCCGCTCCTGGTATTTGCTTTATATTATTTACACACCTCCTACTAGAACGTCCCTTTGATAAAAAAAAACAATAAAGCACGCAGACATCCAGTGTTTAGTAGTAAGTAAATTAAATTAACAACGATCTAAAGTAGGACTTCTTAAATTTGTAAATGTTGGAGACCTGTGCATCTGCGCAGCCTGATCAGGGTCTGCACTGATTGCAAAAATACCCATATTTACAAGTGGTCAATTAAAATAATATTTAACAGTCATCAAACGGCAATCGTACGGCTGATGTAATGTGATATTTTTGAAAGTCGCTAAAAATTACGTGACATTAGAAGGTACATGCAAGTGATTGCAGATACAGATACAAATCAGTAGGATACGTCCCTGGGGCCCGTTTCACTAAACTTCGTAAGACTAAAATGTTCGTAAGTACACAATTAAGATAGTCTGTAAATTCCACATTAACAACATTTTCCTGTAAACAATTATTTGATTTACATTTATTGAGCAGCTTATGCTCAATAAATGTAAATCAATCAATTGAAATTTCCAGACGATCCTAGATTTGCACTTACGAACATTTTAGTCGTACGAAGTTTTGTGAAACGGGCCCCCGGTGGCTACAATTATGTTCGCACTAAATATGCCTGTGACACAATACCAACACACGAAATACTAAATAATAAAACATGTTTGGCCCAGTGTCAATATGATGCGATATGTCAGGAGCCGCGTAATTATTTTTCTGACAATTTCACAATTTTATTTTATGTTGATTTTCGAAACATTCGACGGTGAACTAGTAAATCAAATGAATTAAGACCTAGGCCCAGTTCTATCCGTGACAAATTTTATCCAGAATACGTGTCACAGTTAATGAGTTAACTGTTTATATTTTCTTTAATAAAAGTAACGGTTGCGGGCACACTTTCACGTAGAGCAGGGCCGGGTCCGACCGGCCGTCGGCACTAACCGCCCCCATCAGTAAACACGTTTAAACTTAAGTTGATATCTTATATTGCGCATGTTCATTTCCCCGTGAGTTTTAAGTTGCGACAAACAGTGCAGAAAGTATTGCCATTACGAATTAAATCGTTTTCCATAGAACGACATCTGTAAACCAAGACCTTTTCATAAATATGACCATGCAATATGTAGATATACGTAGACACATAATTAAGCCATGAATACATGAATGCAGTGTTACCCGAGTGTGTCTACATATTTCGAAAATCGGTTGTCACGTTCAAATTATGAAGGTTAGCGTTACTCATCAAAATGCGTAATGCAGTGTAATCTATAAATAAATCCCAAAATCGGAACGGGCTGTGTACCGCGTGTACGGTTCCGTCTTAGACGGCCGAAAATACCGACCCCGCTCTAATCTGAACGGGACCGTATAGTAAAGAGCGCACACACGCGCCCCGGGGTCGATCTCAAAGTTGTAAGTACATGTACAGCTGATGGTGGTCGCCAGACAGGATAAGTTTGTTTTCTGTGAGTATTCCGGTTTCAACCCAAATTAAGAAACATGCAGACGCCTCCATCTACACCGACTACAATTGTTCTCGCGTTTGTTTGTAATTGTTATATACATACACGTATATAAATAAAGTTTAAAAGAAATATTAGCATTATGATTACATAATACTGATATTGTTATGTGTTATCTAAAAATACCGGTCGTATGGTTATTTAGTTTCAAATGTCATTTCTCAAGTCGTCCATATAATATATTATAAAAATCATAAATGCAATATGCCCATTTGTATAAAAATAATCGACACAATTACTATACGTATTTCCTTGAAGAAAACCGAAGAAAAAAAAGACGACTATCTGAACCACTATGAAAACAACTGTACAATTCTGCCACGCATATCCAACATAAAAATTGTAATTGTAACTTTTCGACGTCATTTTCAGCCTTTCATGACGTTGTCATTAAGGCTGGTTTTCACAGAGCGCGGCCCATATATTATATCGATGTCTTTACGCATGTACCGGATGGTATCTCTTTACCATGATATCGGTACCGGCATATAGGGTAAATCATAGTTAGTAAATTAGAGTAATCTCCCTTCTCCCGCTGGAAAGTCATCACCAGAGGGCAACAGATGCTGCATAATTGATGAGGAAACTGTGAAAAACAGCAAGGTATCACTCCTAGTCTAACTGCCGACTCTACTGACATATGCCTGACAATTGTTAAGCTGTTAATTTATTAACTGATATGGAAAAGGAGGAAGGCAACTCTACTACGTTTCGTGGTAACATCGCGAATTCCGGACCAAAAGGTCCTACATTTTCTACAGACAAAAACAAAGCAAAAATGTCCACTAAAACCAACAAGAAATGGGTTCGCCTGGCGACGGTGCTGGCCTATGTGCTGGCCGTGTCACTGGCGGCGATCGTGCTCGCCATTTACTACAGCCTCATCTGGGACCCGAAGTTGAAGGCGACGACCATCACCCCGTCCACGACCACTGCAGCGGGCGACGCCTTCGACGACCTCACAACGATGGCAGAGAAGGCGCTGGAGAACGCGACGTCGGCCAGCAACATTGCCTCCACCATGTCAACTAACAAGCCGGCGGGTATATAACACTTGTGGCTGAGCACTTGTTGTAGAAGGTAAGGACATGCAGATCCCGCCTACCCATCGCCATCTATTTGTAGTTGTGGGCACGTAACTCTTCAACAACTGCAGTATCATCCATTCCACAATATGACACAAAAGTATCAACATAAATGTACCTAATGCACCAGTCAATGGAAATCCCCGCCCCCCCCTGGCCCGGGGAATAGCCGGGGCATACCCCGGGGTTTTAACCCGTCACGATGCCCCGCACTGCGGGGACAACCCTGGGGCTTTAACTTCGCCAAAATATGCGGCGACGTAACCCCGGGGCTTTACCGGGGCTTTAACATTCTTTTTAACTAGTTTTTTTCTGGATCTCAGCAGTCTTTATTTATTGAACTATAACCATGATATCACTGCGTGTTGTCCCCGGGCACACCTACACCAAATCACTTGGTTTTCGACCTCTTTTACTAGACTTTTACGAGAAGCAGGGGATAATGTGGCTTATTCTATCATAGGACCCCCTGTGGTGTGGGGGGGGGGGGGGGATCAGCTGCAGTGGTGCTGCTGATTCCTATGATGGAATAAATCACAGTATCCCCTGCTTCTCATAAAAGCCGGGTGAAAGGGGGCGGGGCGGGGAGCCAAGTGATTTGGTGTGGTAAGGGAACCTGGCACCAAATTGAGATTTCCTAAATTCAGATCTGAATTACTATTTCTCTCCCTGATACAGGTGTATTCCTGGCTATAAATGACTTAAAAAGTTAATGAGCTGTAAAACACCATTTCATCTGTCATAGGAATGCTGCTGATCCCTCCCCCACACCACAGGGGACAGCAGACAACATACATGTATCACTGTATGAGGGCAATGTATGAAGGCGTCAGACAACATGTATCACTGTATGAGGGCGTCAGACAACATATATCACTGTATGAGGGCGTCAGACAACATGTATCACTGTAAACATGTATCACTGTATGTGGGCGTCAGACAACATGTATCACTGTATGATACAACTGTCTGCCATGAGCACGGCCCTGAAACCACCGGACCTTCACAATATTGTGATCTTACTATTTCACGATTATTTTACAACGGCATTTTTTAAAAAAATGGGAATGCTATGCGATGTAATTATGAATATGGAACATTCAGAAGAAAAAGTGTTACAATTCATCCATAATTGGTGAAGATATCACACTTACAACTTGAGATCTGCCTGTTTTTCATGTTGTAAGTGCGATATCTTCATCAATTACGGATGGATTGTAAAATTTGTTTCTTCTGAAAGTTTCATATTCAAAATTACATCGCATAGCATTCCGATATTTTTGATAAAATTGATAAAATGTCGTTGTCAAATAATCGACAAATATTAAACACGAAAGTTGACACCGGTCTTTTACGAAAGTTGCCACCGGACAGGTTTACGCCGATTAAAATATTGGGAAGGTCTGGTGGTTCTAGGGCCATGATGAGACACATATTTTGTGGAGGTCATGTTCTAGCTGGAACCCAGCATTTATGTCAAGTCTTCTACATTGTATACATGTGACAATATTGAGTTCTTTCACTGTCTTGATTGATATCTAAACATGCAGTACATGTCAGAATATAAAGCTATAGTCCTTTTCTGATTTCAAACTTGGTGTTGCATTCTCCATTGCTTTTTGTACCACCGGCTGGTGGATAAGAATGGGATTAAGTTACTTTACTGGTGTGACTGAAGAGCCATCTGACAGCAGACAGACACCAAATCATGGTAGCGTAAATCTAAAGCTGCTATTAATAATCTGCAGTACTCGTACCCATGTGTGGCTCCTCAGACCAATGGAGTCGGCCGGACCAGTTTGTTGCTTCTGACTGCTAAAATAAATCAACCGTATTTCCTGATTCTTGTATATTAAGAGCTGAGTAAATGGAGACTGGCGCCCAGTGATTTTGGTGAGGTTAGAAGTATTCTGCAGTAGACCCTGCTTGTGGGGAGAGTCCACTAAAATGGAAATTGTGCAAACAGTCGTAAAATCACCCCAGAACAAGATAATGTATAAAGGTCAGTGATGAATTCTTTGTCCTCTTTGAGCAGGGATTCGAAACTGCCGACCTGTCTGTAATGACCTTAGCTGTTGAACGGACGTTCAATCAATATTCAATCAATCAATCTTTGTCCTCTAGACTGGGTTGTACCCAGTGATTGAATTGTTATTTTTAAATGTTTTGTACATCATCTATACACACTGATTGAACAAGCCTTCTGTTCTCAATTTTTTTAATATCAGCTTTGAAATATGCCCCGCACTGCGGGGCCTTTACCGGGGATTTAACCTTACTGATGTCCCCGGGGTGAGGGGCCATTTACCCGGGGTTTAACCAGCCAGATTGCCCCGCACTGGGGACATACTGGGGACATAGCGGGGCTTTAACTGAGTCAAAATTATAAGCCCCGCTATTCCCCGGGCCAGGGGGGGCGGGGATTTCCATTGACTGGTGCATAATAAAGCGTGTATTAGCAAAATTCTAAGGTCACTCTCCGCGAAGTAGAACGTAAACAAAGAACTTATAATAGGTTATATCACAATTTCGTGTTAAATCAATGATATCACCCATTCAAATCAGTGATATCACCTATTCGAATGAGTGAAAATGTTTCATCTTATTTTTGAGTGTATACATATCCTTAGGCTTAACAGATGTTTATACCCAACAGACAATTCATTCATGTCCTGGTTCAATCCTGCAACTAAGTGGTCTGGTTTGGTAAGGACATTTGGCTCAAGATCGGGACATCCCATACCGGTTAGTTCCTGTTTGTCTATTCCCTTGCTTTGGAACATATGCAGCACTCCATTTAATTGATCAATTAATAAATTTCTTGTGATTTATTTTCAGTTTTAAGTACCTCTACAAGACGAGCCATGCCAATTTGACATAGAGAAGTTAAGGTGTGAGAGAGCTGCTGAAGCTGGTGGCACAGGACGGTACAGCCATTACCTGCAGCTAGAGTGCAGTAATTTTACCAGCACAGGAAGTGTGTATTACATCGTCAGACTTGCAGTTGTGCTGATTGTAATATATCCTCCATCTGTACTATTTATCATGTGTTTGTTAAAGGTACATGCCCACTCAGTAGGCACAACATGTTCTTTATATCAGAGACATCATCGAGACATCTTATGGCAAAATAAACATTAATTCACCATTACCCCACATATTGATTGGCATTATTATACATTTTATATCAAACAGAAATTTTCACACACTGATATCAGGGGCGATAACTGTGTTTCCTTAAAATGTTAACGAACATTACTATTTATTCTCTGTATTTATTTTTTGATGTGCAATGAGCATTTAATTAGTATAAATAATTAAAAAATATCATGCCTCATTTGCATATGAAAATAGCCTGATGCCACCGCGAGTCACTATCAGTAACATAAATATTACCAAATGATTATGTCTGTATAGCAGCCACTCGTAATTTTTAGAACTTATGGAATAGTGACACAGTTATACACTTATTTAATTCATATAAAGTATAAAGAACACTTTGTGCCTACTAAGTGGGCATGTACCTTTAATGCATCAACAGTATAGGCCATGATAGCAATGTTTACAGTGTAGATCTATAAACCAGCTCATTATAACAAGCCGGCTCGTGAGGATCTGAACTCTCTGTGAATGTTTTCTTCTTATTTTGTTACAAAATTACACTTTCTGATTAATTGAACTCGGAATCGGTGTCGTCCCAAAAGAACCTGCTCATCTGTGTACCTAATATTCTGATAAGGGTCTGCACTTGTCTGTACTAATTTGCACAAGTATACAACAGTACCTGATGTATATAACCAAACCTTTAACCCTTTCAACACTACAGACCTCTTTAGTAGTGTTTGCAAACAGTGTAGATCCAGATGAGTCTGTTCGTGATGAGTCGTCTCATCAGGATTTGCACTTTTTGAAAATAATTTTCATATGGTTTAGAATATAAATAGACTAGTCTGAAAATCATTTTAGGATTGGATTGGTCCTTAACTTAACATATCACAGTCCATTCCAGTTAGTTAGGGTTGAAAGGATTAAACCCACATCAGCCAGCATGAATATGCTAACTAGCTGACCATATTGAACATTTGTAGATCGGCCTATTCTTTTATATATGACCTTTTGTGCTCTGAAAATTTTGTCAACTTTCAAAGACATTTATAGTCAAATTATCCGTTATGCGAACATCAGAGATGCCAAAATCTCATACACTGGAAAACATTTATTAGTACTGGAATAGTGGCCATGGCAGCCTTATGACTAGTGACAGACCCACCCACATGTAAAGCTCTAAACACCCAGAATGACATTTGTCTGCCATTCAATCTAACATAAGAGAAATTTGTATATGTTTAGGTATCCAAAATAACGCCACGAGAAGCGCAGTGCATATGTGGTGAGCACTATTTACACTAATACACTAGGTATTGATGCATAAATATTATAATCTCGCACACGAAGAAGAGGAAAACTCTGATATGAGATATATTTCACTTCTGATTAGAGTAGATCATGATCCGTTTGTGATCTTGTGGAACCAGGTAGACCAGATGATAGTAAATGATCCTGGTTTAAATCATGGCCCATATGTGTAGAAACATGATGTGCCGATTTCGAGAAAACAGCTGTGATTTTTAGCCAGGTTTTTTTAAAAAAAATCCAGGCTATTGGATTGGCGAAAGCCGGGCGGGCGGGCGGGCGGCGGGCGGCGTCCACAATCAATGTTAAGTTTTCGTGTTTGAGTCCATTTATTTGTTACTGTACCACCTAGGACCACCAAACTTTCACAGCTTCATAATCAAGGGGTGCCCACCACATATCACTATCAAACATGTTACTTTTTTTTAACTTGACCCATTTTTTCCGCGTAGTCGACTTAGCCATTTTCAATGTTAAGTTTTTCGCGTTTACAATGTTAAGTTTTCGTGTTTTAAGTCCATTTTCTTTGGTACTGTACCACCTAGGACCACCAAACTTTCACAGCTTCATAATCAAGGGGTACCCACCACATATCACTATCCAACATGTTACTTTTTTTTTTAACTTCACCCATTTTTTCCGCGCAGTCGACTTAGCCGATTTTCAATGTTAAGTTTTCGCCTTTACAATGTTAAGTTTTCGTGTTTAAGTCCATTTCTTTGGTACTGTACCACCTAGGACCACCAAACTTTCACAGCTTCATAACCAAGGGGTGCCTACCACTACAACTATCCAACATGTGACCATTTTTTTACCTTCACCTATTATTTCTACGTAATTGACTTAGCCATTTTCAACGTTAACTTTTTAACGTACGTCTGGTTAGAGTTTTTTTGGTTAAAACTTTTTGTTATACATATCTCTGCAACTGCTTCGCCCATTACCTTGAAACTTCACATGGGTGTTTATCATCATCCATATTTTCATTCCAACCCCCAACCGTGCGGCCCCTGTGCCCAAGGTGTCAAGGTCACATTACTTTGAATTTTTTTGTAAAGTATTTTTTTCGTGTACTATATCTCTGCCGCAACTAACTGTTCTTCACTACCAATCCCACCTTGATACTTCACATGGGTGTTTATCATCATTGTCGCAACCTGCTTGCGGAAAGCGCGATCCTGTGCCCAATTGTAAGGTCAAATTACTTTGAATTTTTTGTTAAAGTTTTTTCGTGTACTATGTCTCTGCAACTGCTTCATCCAATACCTTGATACTATCACATGGGTGTTTATCATCATTGTCGCACCTGCTTACGGAAAGCGCGATCCTGTGCCCAATGTCAAGGTCAAATTACTTTGAATTTTTTGTTGAAGTTTTTTCGTGTACTATATCTCTGCAACTGCTTCACCCAATACCTTGATACTTCACATGGGTGTTTATCATCATTGTCGCACCTGCTTGCGGAAAGCGCGATCCTGTGCCCAATGTCAAGGTCAAATTACTTTTGAATTTTTTGTTAAAGTTTTTTCGTGTACTATATCTCTGCAACTGCTTCACCCAATACCTTGATACTTCACATGGGTGTTTATCATCATTGTTGCACCTGCTTGCGGAAAGCGCGATCCTGTGCCCAATGTCAAGGTCAAATTACTTTGAATTTTTTTGTTAAAGTTTTTTTGTGTACTAAGTCTCTGCAACTGCTTCACCCAATACCTTGATACTTCACATGGGTGTTTATCATCATTGTCGCACCTGCTTGCGGAAAGCGCGATCCTGTGCCCTATGTCAAGTTCAAATTACTTTGAATTTTTTTGTTAAAGTTTTTTCGTGTACTATATCTCTGCAACTGCTTCACCCAATACCTTGATACTTCACAGGGGTGTTTATCATCATTGTCGCACCTGCTTGCGGAAAGTGCGATATCGTCGGCATTTTAGCATACGTCCGTCCGTTCGTCCGTGTGTCCGGTTAAAGTTTTTTGGTTAAAGTTTTTCCATCTACTATATCTAATTTTTTTAGTGTCCATGCCTCGCCCCAAGGCGCGACATGCAGGCCACGGCCATCTAGTCTACAAAAAGTGGGTATAATTATGTTACCAAGTGTCTATGCTTGGAAAAAACCTGGCCTTCGTGGCTTTGCCTCGTTTCTTGTTGTATCATGGTATTATTTTTTATGTACCGCAATTTATTTTTCGGGGTACATATAGTGATTATAGTCGCCACTCTATCCGTCTGACCAAGATTTTCGTTACAGTTTTCGCCTACCTTCATGTAAGTTGCTGTAAGTTGGATTGGCTGGAAACTTATGCTTATTTGTCATTGTATTTTCAGTATATAACCCACCCATGCGGCCTCTATGTTGAAGGACAAATAACTTTGTTACTTTAAGTCGGATTGACTCGAAACTTCATATGAAAATGTGTGATTTTTGAAAATATTTACAGAAACTGGTATTTGATGACAAGTATTTATTTATTTAATGGTGTTTAATGGCCTGTTAACAGCTGCTATCATGTTAGGCACCATAATTAGACACCATATGTATTGCACCTATGAGGACACATAAGTATTACTTATGTGTGATCATAGGTGCAATACATATGGTGCCTAATTATGGTGCCTAACATGATCGTAGCTGTTAACAGGCCATTAAAGACCATTAAATAAATACTTGTCATCATCCGTATTTTCATAATGAAGTGGGTTTTTTTACATTAAGTTTTTGAGGGGTAGCTCCATCAGTGTTATAAGTGATTTTTTGTCGTTAAAATGTGAAACTAACATACATTTTGTATATAATGTACATATAGCTTTTAAAGTTCAATTTTACAATTTTTAGCCAGGTTTTTTGGAAAAAAATCCAGGCTATTGGATTGGCGAAAGCCGGGCGGGCGGGCGGTGGGCGGGCGGCGTCCACAATCAATGTTAAGTTTTCGTGTTTGAGTCCATTTCTTTGTTACTGTACCACCTAGGACCACCAAACTTTCACAGCTTCATAATCAAGGGGTGCCCACCACATATCACTATCCAACATGTTACTTTTTTTTTAACTTCACCCATTTTTTCCGCGTAGTCGACTTAGCCATTTTCAATGTTAAGTTTTCGCGTTTACAATGTTAAGTTTTCGTGTTTAAGTCCATTTCTTTGGTACTGTACCACCTAGGACCACCAAACTTTTACAGCTTCATAATCAAGGGGTGGTACCCACCACATATCACTATCCAACATGTTACTTTTTTTTTAACTTCACCATTTTTTTCCGCCAGTCGACTTAGCCATTTTCAATGTTAATTTTTCGCGTTTACAATGTTAAGTTTTCGTGTTTTAAGTCCATTTCTTTGGTACTGTACCACCTAAGGACCACCAAACTTTCACAGCTTCATAACCAAGAGGTGCCTACCACATACAACTATCCAACATGTGACCATTTTTTTACCTTCACCTATTATTTCTACGTAATTGACTTAGCCATTTTTCAACGTTAACTTTTTAAACGTACGTCTGGTTAAAGTTTTTTAAAACTTTTTCGTTATACTATATCTCTGCAAACTGCATCGCCCATTACCCCTTGAAACTTCACATGGATGTTTATCATCATCCATATTTTCATTCTAACCCCCAACCGTGCGGCCCCTGTGCCCAATGTCAAGGTCAAATTACTTTGAATTTTTTTTGTTAAAGTTTTTTCGTGTACATATCTCTGCAACTGCTTCACCCAATACCTTGATACTTCACATGGGTGTTTATCATCATTGTCGCACCTGCTTGCGGAAAGCGCGATCCTGTGCCCAATGTCAAGGTCAAATTACTTTGAATTTTTTTGTTAAAGTTTTTTCGTGTACTATATCTCTGCAACTGCTTCACTCCCAATACCTTGATACTTCACATGGGTGTTTATCATCATTGTCGCACCTGCTTGCGGAAAGCGCGATCCTGTGCCCAATGTCAAGGTCAAATTACTTTGAATTTTTGTTAAAGTTTTTTTCGTGTACTAATATCTCTGCAACTGCTTCACCCAATACCTTGATAATTCACATGGGTGTTTATCATCATTGTCGCACCTGCTTGCGGAAAGCGCGATCCTGTGCCCAATGTCAAGGTCAAATTACTTTGAATTTTTTGTTAAAGTTTTTTCGTGTACTATATCTCTGCAACTGCTTCACCCAATACCTTGATACTTCACATGGGTGTTTATCATCATTGTCGCACCTGCTTGCGGAAAGCGCCATATCGTCGGCATTTTGGCATACGTCCGTCCGTTCGTCCGTGTGTCCGGTTAAAGTTTTTTGGTTAATGTTTTTCCGTCTACTATATCTATTTTTTTAGTGTCCATGCCTCGCCCCAAGGCGCGACATGCAGGCCACGGCCATCTAGTCTACAAAAAGTGGGTATAATTAGTGTCTATGCTTGGAAAAAACCTGGCCTTCGTGGCTTTGCCTCGTTTCTTGTTATGTAGTGTATTACACCAAAGATCTGTTTCATTAATTCTTATACATTTTATTGTACATGTATTGTATTTATTAAGTGTATTAATTTGTTGTGGATATGTGCAATAGATATCTATTCCCCAACTGGAGCAGTGAGGGGATATCACTCATGAATATCTGTACATGTACGGGTAGGTGGAATTGTTATGTCCATACATGACATAACCACATAAATACCTGAATTATTTCATCATACTTCAGAAGGGTGTAAATAACAGGAATACTATGTGAATAACAAACTGCCAACAGTTAATCTTGCTTGTCCAACATTGGCGTGTTGTTATATTCATTTTGCGTACTCTGAATGTGTATGCGTGTGATGATCTGTATGCGTGTGATGTACATGTACATCATTGCTGTACACTATCTACAGAGCTCCAGTTAAGCTGTGTAATTTGATCAACTTTGGGGAGACTCGTTATTTCTTTACCAAAATTGGCAATCCCAACTTGCCATGTTTCGTGAAGAAATAAGAAAAATACCCAGAAAATTTGGTCCAATTATGCACCTTAACTGGAGCTCTGTATCTATATATCTATCTGGTGGTACTGGCCATTTTAGCATTATGATAGTGTAGATATGATAGTACATATGATAGTGTACATATGGCAAGTCACTTTGATCAAGTGCGTTGATAGCAGAGCTCCAGTTGATAGCAGAGCTCCAGATAAGTTTTGTGTCCAAAGAATATTATACGCCCAGATTTCCAATTCAATGCTTATTTTACTTTTACAAATGTATTATTGATTTTCTTCCTTATTAAATAGGGAACAACTGATAAAAAATAAAACAAATTTAAAAATTCACTTAATTGAACTGCAAAAAGCAAACACTGTTTGCTTTTTGCAGCTCAACTAAGTGCATTTTCAACTTTATTACAGTATTTTCACTACTCAATTTGAAAATCAATTTGCTGCGAGTATTTTGTACTCCCACTTTTGATAATCAATGCGTATGCTGCTAAAATAAGTGCATAAATACTCCAATACGCACCTTATCTGGAGCTCTGACACTCTGCCAGGCCAATGTTGATATAAATGTATACTACATGTATATGTTAGATGCATGTGTGGCGTTTCTCTGGATGTAGATTCTTGTCAGACTCGTGCATGCACTGTCTGGTTTGGTTCTACACGGGTAGCAAAGACCATCGGCACCATTTCTCCATTCACAAGTAGCATGTCATAAACATAAATCGAAAATTAATAACTACAGTCGAACCTCCCCGAACAGCCACCTCTGTGACAGCCGATAATTTACATCAAAGATGGACTATTGCCTCTATAGTTAAACTCAGTCAAACAGCCACCTCTCTACTGCAGCCAGTTTTTTGCCTTCCCATGACTGGCTGTTATAGAGAGGTTGCACTGTACTAGGTAGCTGTTTATAATTTTTAGCTGCTACTCGTTGATGAATACATTGTATCTTCATTAGTTCATTGAAGCAAAATGCTCGATCAAGTTGTTAACCCTTAGACCGCTACTCACACCAAATGTCGTCTGCTGTTGCTTTTAGATCTTGCCTCATTTCTCAATATAAACATGGTTTGACAGCACTTCAGAATCATTTCCAATGGAAATGATTCTGAAGTTCTGTCAAAGCATGTTGTAAATTATTCTAAAGTGCTGTCAAAGCATGTTTTTGATGATAAAAATGGAAAATAGAAAATATACAGCAGACGACAAAAGAATTAACATAGCGGTGTATGGGTTAAGTTAACTAAAACTTGTTTTCTTTTCCTAAAGTTACTGGACCAGGCATATTCATCTCGGATTATATTAGATAGGTACTATGATAAAAATGAAGTTTACATCTATTTTCAATTTCCATGACTATTTTTGACAATATACAATGTACCACCTATATTCCCTACAACATGCAAAGAGCAACGGCAATGTAAATTTTTGATTCATACATCTGTTTGTACCCCATGAGCGATACAAGCCAATTTCATCTCCTTGTAATTGTGACAGAGTCCAAGAGTTCTCGCGTAACTGGCGGGCAGCAGGTTTGGAACATACGACGGGTAAATTAACGATGGTGGTTCATCCTTGCCAGAATCCTGATCAGTATCCTTGTTTATCCTGTCAACAAAGTGCGTATGTGCCGTGAAACACGGTGCCGTGAAACATTTTTGATATCCAGTCAATACTATTTTTGCATTTTACAGCCATTTGTAGGTGTTGACGGGATAAATATAATAGTAGGTTAGTGCCGTGAATGGGAAAAAATATCTCGCGCGGCACGGAAACGGGATGTGCTCGGCAGAGCCTCGCCCATCCCGTTTCCTGAGCCTTGCCAGATATTTTTTCCCATTCACGGCACTAACCTACTATTCTCTATTTGGCTTCAACTACATGTGTTGCCTGCCTGTCTTGTACATGATAGTTGAATCTTGTTAGACCAATTAATTAGAGTAGGAAGATTAGAGCTGGTCCCATTATGATTAGTGAGTAGGGAGGGCTAAGTGATTCTGATGTGAGGACCAGATCAAGATATTCTAATTCAGTGGTGAATATGTATTGTATTATGTAAATACAAGCATGTAGACTGATTAAGATATACACTGATCTCAAAAGAAATGAGCCGTCGTGGCCCTTGCTTGATTGTCGCCGATATGCTCCTCTGCCCACAAGGAATAGCCTAATGTACATTACATTGCATGCAAATAGCATCAGATAACAACTTTCCAGTCCCTGGAGTAATTAAGCTCCAGATAAGGAATTAGTAATTGAGTATTGTAACTTGATCTGAAGAAATTGGGTATTTCAAAACTTTAATTGGGTAAAATAAAATCACAACTACTGTTTACACATCAACAGACAGCAATTATTGCTTCGAAATGAAAACATATCTTGGCATTTCATTAGAATTGTATGAAATACCAAGATGTGTTTTCATGGAAAATATGCTATAATTGTGGTCTGTTTATTGTTTTCTGCAGCATGATAAAGGTACCACACATTTTTTATTGCTTTTTGATACTCGCTACTTCTGATTTCAATTTGGTTTTTGGCAATTTTAATTGAGTAAGCAAATACGCAGCTTATCTGGAGCACTGAGTAATGCTGTTGGTTATCATGTTTGTGTTGTGAAGTTGAAGTTCACTTGTACTGGGTTGAGCTCACCTACACAAAGTGCAGGCATGAAGAGATAAGGTTGTAACTAAATGTGGCTGTCCTGGAGAAATGGGGCTTATGTGATTTGTTACCAGTGTAGCTCCTGATCTTATAGCACAATCCTGCGGCATAGTAAGGACCTATGCCAGGCACTTCACTGATTGAGTGGGATGCACATTTCTCCAGTCACGACCACAAATAGTACGCACATTACAGCAATACAGGCATGAGTTGGGTGATTCTTGTTTTATTATAGGAATGAATGGCCTTTTTGTAGAATTTATCTGGGTATAAACTTGGAAAAGTCCCGGGAATACTGGACAAAGGCCGGAAGGCCTCGTCCAGTATTCCCGCGACTTTTCCAAGTTTATATCCCCGATAAATTCAACAAAAAGGCCATTCATTCCTTATAATTCCAGCATTTGAAATAAATTCATCAAGAAAATGTGTTTATTTTGACAGACGGCATCCATTTGTTTACATTGACAGCACTGACATGTCACCTGTAGAAAGTAGTTCGGCGTGGGAGTTTACTGGGATATAGATTTTGGACAGAGACTTGCTACGGGCCAATCAAATGTTAGGGAATTGTGTAAATATTTTTGTGCTGGAATTATTGTGCTGTATTAGAGTGAGTGTCTACAGAGCCCCGCAGGATTATCAAATCGTTCCCACGAAATAACAGTTTGTTCCCTCAATTTATTAATTCGTTCCCACTAAATAATTATTCGTTACTGCAAAATAACAATTCGTTAATTCGTGGGAACAAATTGTTAAATTGAGGGAACAAATTGTTATTTCATTAAATTGAGGGAACAAATTGTTATTTCGTTGGAACGAATTAATAAAAAAAAAAAATCTACGTCCCCTGCGGGGCTCCGTAAGTGTCTGTATACGTCTTGATCATTTTACATTCTTTCTGTAATGGACCACATTGCTGTGTGCACAAGTTGTCTTTGCAAATGATTTTACTCTAGTCAGTTCAATTCTGCTATAAACATGTACTTGTTGTTAGATTGCCTTTGTTATGTATTACGTTGTTAGTATGTGATATACAACATGTTACACCACTAGTCCTAAACAGTGTTCATTTAAATTCCTGTACAATTAGTCATACAGCATTATTGTTAAACCAATTATTTGTACCAGGCTACTACTGTCTGTTCCACGTTTTGCTGCCGACAAACTTTTGGATAGGAACATGCCCACTCAGTAGGCACAAACTGTTCTTTAAAGGAATTGAATAAGTGTATAATTGTGTCACTATTCCACCAGTTCTAAAAATTACAAGTGCCCGCTATAGCCTATACAGATATAATCATTTAGTAATATTTATTTTAATGATAGTGACGCGCGGTGGTATCTGGCTATTTTCATATACAAAGGAGGCAAATAGTTTTTAATTATTTATACTAATTAAATGCGTCACCGGAAAAAATAATATTTTCGACAGATTATAAAGTATAATTATAAAGTATAATTATTGCACATCAAAAAATAAATACAGAGGATAAATAGTAATATCTTAACATTTTAAAGAAATACGGTTATCGCCCCTGATATCAGTGTGATATAAAATGTATAATAATGCCAATCAATACGTGGGGTAATGGCGAATGAATGTGGAAAATGTCTCGGATGATGTTTCTGTTATAAAGAAAATGTTGTGCCTACTGAGTGGGCATGTATGTACCTTTAAATATTAAATCCTAAAAATATTTAAATGTAAGTACTTTTTCATCAATAACAAAAACGTCGCCCTCCCCAAAAAAATTATTTGATGACATTCTGTCAAATATTGATTTTATGGCGAAAAATCCTATGGGAATTTAACATGCCTCATGGGGAGCTAAAAGTAGATTTTATTTTAAGTACCGTAAAGATTCAAATAGACGCCCGGGCGTCTATTAGAATCACCACTGGCTCCGAAGTCCAGGGTGGGCGTTTAATAGAGGCAAGTGTTATTCAGCAAAGGGAAAATGATAAAAAAATATACGATGTTCTGCTATCTGAACAAAAACATAATTATTAACTAAGGGACGTTACTCTCAAACGCCAGACTTGATTGTACTGTCTGTCAGTTTATAAACATTTGGGCCAAGACGTTTCGGCACACTCTGGTCATTATGGTACAGTCGGTAGAAATGTTAAATTTAATGGTAATGTATATCAAGACAGCGTCAATCATTAATGCTGATCAGATTTACGCCTACGGACGTTTCGTCAGCGTTTCGGATCTGTCGGGTTTGAGATGCTTTGAAAATGGCGTCTCCGTAACCGTGTAAATTCTGATCACCCTGTGTCCGTGCAAATAGCTACTGCTGATGAGGAATTTACTGTGACACCGGAAACAGTCGAATTTCGCTTCCGCTTTTGAAAGTGAAAGTAGGAATTATGTTTTTTCACCGATTTTAATGGAAGTTGCTTTCGAAATAATGGAAAGAAAAAAATCTAATTGGACAATTAGCTCCGATTTTGTTTCAAGTCGGTACTGGGCGTTTATTAGAGGCACGAATTTCGTGAAAATCGGCCAAAAAATGTGTAATTTTCAACGTAAAAAGTGGGGGGTGGGCATCTATTAGAGCATGGGCGTCTATTAGAATCTTTGCGATAATTTTGAAATTTGTACACCGATTTTCAAAATCTAACTTGTTTCCTTAGTTCTGTCATTTCTAAGCTATCTTAGACAGGTTTCTGAGTCAATTGTCCACACATTAACTAGAGTTCTACTTGATGGATCGTAAGCAAATTTGGTAGATATGTTTATCACGGCAAGACAAAGAAGCCTAATGGTTTCCAAAAAATTCTGATGACTTTTTAAATCCCCCCTTGGCGGTTATTTTTAATTTTCGCACTTTGTGTCCTTGTCCACGCAATGCCTCAAGTTCTACTTCACCGACCGTAACCAACTTTGGTATACAAGTTTATCACGGCAAGATGAAGAAGCCTACTGATTTTGAAAATTTCCAATAACTTTTCTCCCCTTGGCGGCAGGCCATAATGTAATTTTCGGACTGTTTCCTTGTCCATGCAATAACTCAAGTTCTACTTAACCGATCATAACCAAATGTAATATGCATGTTTATCATGGCAAGATGAAGAAGCCAATTGATTTTGAAAAAATTCTGATAACTTATCTCCCCTTGGCGGACATTTTTAATTTTCAGAGACCGTATCCTTGTCCACGCAATAACTCGAGTTCTACTTGACATACTTGACGGATCGTCACCAAATTCGGCATACATATTTATCACGTCACTATTAAGAACCCTATCGGTTTTCAGCGAGTTATCTCCCCTTGTTGACTGGCCTTGCCTCGACGGCGTATATTGTGACCTTTGGCAGTCTTGTTTAATGTTTGTTGGCAGAAAAACGTGGAACATACAGTAGGTCTATATTGTGTGGGTGGCAGGTGGAAGCATGTGATGGGTAATTTATATGATAGGTTTCATCCTTACTGGAATCCCGATATCCCTGGTTTTCCCAGGTACATTTTAGGCTTTCTTGTTACTTGAAGAGTTGAATCCGGTTATACCATTATAAAATTAGTAGGATTAGTATTAAAGATTAATCCTATTACTTATGGAGTGGGGCTAAATGACTGGTGTGCTGATGACCTGGCACCAGGTCAGGTTATTCAAATTTCAGGGCTGAATATATTTTTTTCTGTAAATATTCAGTTCTGAGTTTGGGATTTTCTCCCCATCACAACAGGTGAACTATGGGATTTGATCCCATTAACCCAGCCTCAGTTTAGCTGTTAAATAAATAACTAGGTGTTGTCCAATGGTGTTGTAATGCTTGTTTGTCATCCATATTTTCATTCAGTGGTGTGCTGGTTGGTTCAGAGCATGCGGCCGGATTCATCCTTATAATAGGTTAAATGCGAGATCGTACCCGTTGGCCCGGCTTTAAATGACCTTAGCTGTTGATAGGCCGTTAAACAACAATACATCAAATCAATCTGTGGTGCACATACGCTCTCTAGCCAATGACATTAGGTTTGGTCTCGTGGGGCTGATACATGAAAGTATGGAATATGGATGCTGACAGCTATTTATTTTCTCAATATAGGACTACATGACGCCATTTAATATGTCGTTTTTGTGATGTTCAACTTTATTTTGAATTTCAATGTTTATTATCCCCTCGTTTCGGCACACTCTGGTCATTATGGTACAGTCGGTAGAAATGTTAAATTTAATGGTAATGTATATCAAGACAGCGTCAATCATTAATGCTGATCAGATTTACGCCTACGGACGTTTCGTCAGCGTTTCGGATCTGTCGGGTTTGAGATGCTTTGAAAATGGCGTCTCCGTAACCGTGTAAATTCTGATCACCCTGTGTCCGTGCAAATAGCTACTGCTGATGAGGAATTTACTGTGACACCGGAAACAGTCGAATTTCGCTTCCGCTTTTGAAAGTGAAAGTAGGAATTATGTTTTTTCACCGATTTTAATGGAAGTTGCTTTCGAAATAATGGAAAGAAAAAAATCTAATTGGACAATTAGCTCCGATTTTGTTTCAAGTCGGTACTGGGCGTTTATTAGAGGCACGAATTTCGTGAATGAAAATCGGCCAAAAAAATGTGTAATTTTCAACGTAAAAAGTGCGGGGGTGAGGGCACACTATTAGAGCATGGGCGTCTATTAGAATCTTTGCGATAATTTTGAAATTTGTACACCGATTTTCAAAATCTAACTTGTTTCCTTAGTTCTGTCATTTCTAAGCTATCTTAGACAGGTTTCTGAGTCAATTGTCCACACATTAACTAGAGTTCTACTTGATGGATCGTAAGCAAATTTGGTAGATATGTTTATCACGGCAAGACAAAGAAGCCTAATGGTTTCCAAAAAATTCTGATGACTTTTTAAATCCCCCCTTGGCGGTTATTTTTAATTTTCGCACTTTGTGTCCTTGTCCACGCAATGCCTCAAGTTCTACTTCACCGACCGTAACCAACTTTGGTATACAAGTTTATCACGGCAAGATGAAGAAGCCTACTGATTTTGAAAATTTCCAATAACTTTTCTCCCCTTGGCGGCCATATGTAATTTTCGGACTGTTTCCTTGTCCATGCAATAACTCAAGTTCTACTTAACCGATCATAACCAAATGTAATATGCATGTTTATCATGGCAAGATGAAGAAGCCAATTGATTTTGAAAACATTCTGATAACTTATCTCCCCTTGGCGGACATTTTTAATTTTCAGAGACCGTATCCTTGTCCACGCAATAACTCGAGTTCTACTTGACATACTTGACGGATCGTCACCAAATTCGGCATACATATTTATCACGTCACTATTAAGAACCCTATCGGTTTTCAGCGAGTTATCTCCCCTTGTTGACTGGCCTTGCCTCGACGGCGTATATTGTGACCTTTGGCAGTCTTGTTTAATGTTTGTTGGCAGAAAAACGTGGAACATACAGTAGGTCTATATTGTGTGGGTGGCAGGTGGAAGCATGTGATGGGTAATTTATATGATAGGTTTCATCCTTACTGGAATCCCGATATCCCTGGTTTTCCCAGGTACATTTTAGGCTTTCTTGTTACTTGAAGAGTTGAATCCGGTTATACCCATTATAAAATTAGTAGGATTAGTATTAATCCTATTACTTATGGAGTGGGGCTAAATGACTGGTGTGCTGATGACCTGGCACCAGGTCAGGTTATTCAAATTTCAGGGCTGAATATATTTTTTTCTGTAAATATTCAGTTCTGAGTTTGGGATTTTCTCCCCATCACAACAGGTGAACTATGGGATTTGATCCCATTAACCCAGCCTCAGTTTAGCTGTTAAATAAATAACTAGGTGTTGTCCAATGGTGTTGTAATGCTTGTTTGTCATCCATATTTTCATTCAGTGGTGTGCTGGTTGGTTCAGAGCATGCGGCCGGATTCATCCTTATAATAGGTTAAATGCGAGATCGTACCCGTTGGCCCGGCTTTAAATGACCTTAGCTGTTGATAGGCCGTTAAACAACAATACATCAAATCAATCTGTGGTGCACATACGCTCTCTAGCCAATGACATTAGGTTTGGTCTCGTGGGGCTGATACATGAAAGTATGGAATATGGATGCTGACAGCTATTTATTTTCTCAATATAGGACTACATGACGCCATTTAATATGTCGTTTTTGTGATGTTCAACTTTATTTTGAATTTCAATGTTTATTATCCCCTCGCCGATAGTCAAGAGGGGATATAGAGAATAGTAGTGCCGTGAATGGGAAAACATATATGGCAAGGCTTAGGAAACGGGATGGGTGAGGCTCTGTCGAGTACATCCCATGTCCGTGCCGCACCAGATATTTTTTCACATTCACAGCACTAACCTACTATTCTATTTATTCCGTCAACACCTACAAATGGCTTTAAAATGCAAACAAATAGCCCCAGCCACCGCACATATTCGTACGCAGTGGTAGACTCCCTGAGGCTTGTACCTCTATATCAGAAAAGCGGACGTTAAACCCTATTCACTCACTCACTCACTCATACGCAGTGATTAAGTCGTATTGACAGGATATCAAAAATGTTTCGCTGCCAGCGAGGGGATTAGCCGAGTGATAACGATGCCCTTGTTTTAGGTTTGGGACAGACAGACAGGGCAGCAATCGGCCTAGTGCTCTGTGCAACTGATCAGCATTGCGGCCCATATACATGTACAAGACATATACATGTACAAGACATATACATATACATGTACAAGACATATACATTTACATGTACAAGACATATACATGTACAAGACATATACATGTACAAGACATATACATATACATGTACAAGACATATACATATACATGTACAAGACAACATGTACAAGACATATACATATACATGTACAAGACATATACATATACATATACATGTACAAGACATATACATATACATGTACAAGACATATACATATACATATACATATACAAGACATATACATATACATGTACAAGACATATACACATACATGTACAAGACATATACATATACATGTACAAGACATATACATTTACATGTACAAGACATATACATTTACATGTACAAGACATATACATGTACAAGACATATACATGTACAAGACATATACATATACATGTACAAGACATATACATATACATGACAAGACATATACATATACATGTTACAAGACATATACAATAATAAAACATGTACAAGACAATACACCTATACATGTACAAGACATATACATATAACATATACAAACACATATACATATACATGTACAAGACATATACATATACATGTACAAGACATATACATATACATGTACAAGACATATACATATACATATACAAGTACAAGACATATACATATACATGTACAAGACATATACATATACATGTACAAGACATATACATATACATAAAAGACATATACATATACATGTACATGTACAAGACATATACATATACGATGTACAAACATATACATTATAAGCATTTAAACATGTACAGAAAATGGACATATACATGTACAAAACACTAGTTTACATATACAAGTACCAAGAATAACTACATACAATGTACAAAGACATAATACATACTACATGTAAAAGGACATTATACATATACAATGTACAAACATGTATTTACCATATAAACAGGTACAAGAACAATATACATGTACAAGACGTGCCATTTGATTTTGTACCTTAGAAGATGTGATATCTCTGAAAAATATTTCTTTTAATACTATGATATGGTCCGTAAATGACGTCTAAAGGTGACAAAATGTTCAGAGCTAATGTGTATTTTATCACAGTTTCTATAAATATTATATTATTTATGAAAAAGTCACATATATTTTTAGTTACAAAATCACGTGGCTTGTCTCATATTTCACTGTGACAGGAGGAATGGGGCTTCTGGCATTTGTTGTCAGCCGAGCCCCTGATCCTGTACCACATACCCGCAGCCTCGTACAGATATGTACTGGCTGGCATAAGCAAAACAGGTATTTCGCTGAATAAATGACGAACAGTGCAGACGCAGACTGCGCGGATGCTGTCTGATCTGGGTCTACACTGGTCGCAAATGCCATAAGCCCCATTTCTCCAGTCACGGCCACATAATATGTCTCTGTGATGGGAATTCTTGGTATTTGTTGCCAGTTATGCTCGTGATGCTCGTGATCTGCTAGCATACTCCTGCAATCTGGTAAGGATATAATGTATGGACTGTTTGTTAAAAGACAACATATGTTGGTGATCAACGACTGAATGACGTACAGTGCAGTTCCTGATCAGACTGCGGGTATGCGCAAAATTATCTGGGACTACACTGGTCGCAAAAACCAGAGCTGAATATATGCTTTTTTCTGATTTCGGAATGTTCACCCTCATCCGTACAGGTGAACTAAGGGGATATGACCCCATTGACCCGGCCTGAAATGATCTCGGCTTTTGACAGGCCATTAAACACCATTAAATAAATAAATGGTCGTAATGACCATAATCCCATTTCTCCGGTCGCAGCCACATACATGTATGCACATACGCCATTCCCAGCAAACATTCTATCAATGTGCATGATCACGTGGTTGCACAGCAACAACAATGGCTGAAAGTGTTGAAAGCGCGCCCCCTCCAAAGTAAGTATTATTTGATAGTTTCCGTAATAGGCAACGGATTATGGCATATGGCGCAGCAAACGCGTCTTCATGACTGCAAGTTGGCGGTCCCGGGAGTTCGGCACAGACTTATGTCCTTTTTGTGACGCATCGATTTCCGTGTCTGTAGATGTCTGTAGACACGGAAATCGATTCTTCGCAAAAACGACAGAAGTTTGGACCAAAGTACCGAGACCGCCAAATGCAGCTTAACAAGACGCGTTTGCTGCGCCATATTTCTCAAAATCCGTTGCATGATAAGGACAGAATAAAGGAATACGTACTTTGAATTGGAGGGCTTCTGGAAGTTTCAGTACTTGTTGTAACCACGTGATCATACACCTTGTCGATTGTGTTTACAGAAGCCATTTACTTTGTATTGTTGAGTGAATAAACTTGTGACAAGAAGTGTTGTGTGTCCACTATAATGCTTAAATGTTGGGCCCAGCGTAATTTGCTAGAGTTGTACATGCGCCAGCTGGTGCCGACTGAGCTGACCGGGCACAAGTACGCTCTACCAACGATAACACATCCACAACTACATCCACACCATGAATTGACAAACTTGTATAAGAAGTGTATCACCACAATTGCATTTCTAATAGTTGTTCATTCACACTGCGTGGGTGGCAGGTGGAGGGAGGGAGCATGAGATGGGTAATTTAACGATCGGGATTCATTCCTACGGAAGGGTGGTGGTCGGGCGAATGAGGCGGCGTAAATTAACGGTATGGGTTCCTCCTTATAGGAATCACGATTTGCCTGGTTTGGCCCTCGAGTACGTTTTTATCTTTGGCTCTTTAGTTACCTGGGAGTTGAATTGGGTTATTGCCAATTATAAAAGTAGTAAGATTATTACTGATTCTACTGCTTTTGGGAGGGGCCAAGTGATTCTGGTGTGGCGAGGACCTGGCATCAGATCAGGATTATTCTGCTTTCAGGGCTGAATATATAGTTTTGTTATTGTAAATATTCAGTTCTGATTTTGGGATCCCCCCCCCCATTTGTATATGTACTTGAACATGTACAGGTAATATATGGGATTTAAATGACCTTAGCTGGTGATATGCCGTTAAACCCCAACAAACAAAACAACAAACATCTTAGGAGTCGCGACTAGAGACCTGGTTTGGCCCTCACGTACGTCTTTGGAATTTTTGTATGCGAGTTGTATCTGGTTATACCCCTTATGTGAGACGATTATTCGTAATCCTATTGCATTTAGGGGAAGGGGCCAGGTGACTGGTGTTGAATGGACCAGCCTCCCCCCCCCCCACAATGCAGCATGTTAAAACAGGATCGAACACGTTTGCCCCTCCACCCCCCCCCCCGGCCTTACATGCCATTAGCTGTCGATAGGCTGTTAAACACCAATACACAAACATAATAGTGTAGTCCGTGCCGCGACTGCAGATGCTCGGGCTGATCTGGCGATACACTGTTCGTAGATGTTCCTCCTCTCAGTTGGTGGCTGTTCTTTGCTGCTGTATTTAGTGTCACAGTTATGTCCCTTTACTTATTGTGTGAATGTTGGTGCATGTAGAGGTAGGGGAATCGAATCGTTATTACGAGGTTGATCCCCATCCCTGGCAACCTTAATACTAAGATGAACATATGTCGTTGACCTTGGCTGTGATAATGTAATCAATTCAATATAAAAAAAAAAAAAATTCAATATAAAAAAAAAAAAAAATTTATCTTAAAATTAGTAAAAATTTCTACTTCAAAATATACTTTGCTAGAAAAGTATACTTTGCAATGTTGGTGAAATATGCTACAGATATGCACATACATGTAGCGCCGTGACAAGGTTCATCGGGCGGATATATAGCCCGGGTGTTCCACCGGTAATCCACCACCCATGGACTTATGTAACGCATGCACCGCCTACACTCCGTGGGCAAGTTTTCAATAAACAAGAGACAGACATGAACAAAATATATACTTTATTATATATAAAATGATTTTTCAATAATCATGATAATAGCTAACTCTTAGCGACAACATATTCTCGGCCAATTGCGTGTCTGTATACTGGTTATTGGAACCACGTGATAAGACGACTCGATTGAAGTGGACATTGAAATAACTCCGTCACTGGACAATTGATTGTGAGACTGCAGACATTTTCTCTTTTTGTTTCGGACAGTGTAATACAATTAGTTCTACAACCACCCATACTGAAGACATTTGTCGGACGTCATCGGGGGCCCGTTTCACTAAACGTCGTACGACTAAAATGTTCGTAAGTGCAAAATTATGATAGTCTGTAAATTTCACATTAACGTTTTCCTGTAAACAATTATTGGATTTACATTTATTTAGCATAGGCTGCCTATGCTCGTTAAATGTAAATCCATCAGGGAAACGGGCCCCTGATGCTCGAATACTTTGTTGTATAGCAGAAAATACATTGCATGTGGTTATATGACTTGTGTTACATTAACTGCGGACAAGTACCTCTGCAAAAACTCCCGGAGACGCCGAACGATACGGGAGGTTGTGAAGAGTTACGTGTCCGCAACTAATACAGTGCAACGTCTACAACAGCCACCCATGGGAAGACGCAAAACTGGCTGTTGTAGAGAGGTTGCTGTTGTAGGGAGGTTAACGCTGAATTAAATTTTAATGTCATCTTTTTTTTTATTTTCTTCGATAATTCTCATCAAATACATGCTTTGACAGCATTTTAGAATCATTTCCAATGGAAATGATTCTAAAGTGCAGTCAAAACATGTTTTTATTGAGAAAGAAGGCAAAAACAACATCAGATGACAATTTTCGTGCTCGGCAGTCTAAGGGTTAGATATAGAGGAACTCATCCATTTGCGATATAAAATAGTGGCTGTTACAGAGAGGTGGCTGTTGTAGAGAGGTGGCTGTTCGGGGAGGTTCCACTGTATTGCAAACCACTGGTGCAGCTGGCAAGCGGATTTTCTTATCAATGTAGGATTTAGTATTGCTGTATTTATTGGTGCATATGTAAGATTACTTTTGATGTTTGGATCATCCGGTAACACACAGCTTAGCCAGATTATCCGCGTGTTAATGGATTATCTCGACGTTTGATTACAACCCGATGGCGAGGTATTAACTGATATTTTGAGACGTTAAATACCATTCAATTGGACATTAGCCAACGGGTTAATATATATCTGGCAGTTTTGTCTTCTTAGCATAACCTCATGTATAACAAAACATGCATTTTCTCTCAATGACTCATGATGATGAAGGATTCGTTCCTGGTTTGTCACGGGTACAACGTACTAACTGGTGAATACGAGATCGCAATGTATTAACCCTTTGAAACCGAAAGCCCGCTATATCGGTTTATGCAAACAGTGCAGATCCAGATGAGCCGGCTCGTAACGAGCCGTCTCATCAGGATCTGCACTGTTTGAAAGTAATTTTCATATTTTTGAGAACAACAAATACCCTCTTTTTACTAATGGAAGTCTGAAAATCATTTTGCGATGATTGGATTGGTTTCAAAATTAACATATCGCAGCCCATTCAGTTCATTAATTAAATCGTCATACTGTCATAATTGACGAGAACAACTCGTAGGTGCAGTAGGTACATGTTTTCGACGAGATTCATGTTATCCCATCCAATTTATATCGTATTGATAATTTAGTAAGTCACCGTCACGAAATAATGATATAGTTAAAACTACTTGGGTGCAGTTAGATTTGGATGACAGAAACATTCCACCATACTTACAATCAGCTAGCATATATATGTGTAACAGGAAGAAACATAAATGAGCTAGCCGGGCACGAATACACACTTCCTCCTCACAGTGAGTTACGTACCGTGGCATATTCAGACAGAAGTGTGCATTACATGGTGCATTATGACTGCCTTTGACAGCTCTACCTTGAAAGGAAATATATAGGCCTCGTTTTCCGATGGCGAAACATAGTTAACCCTTAGACCGCTACACACAACAACTGCTGTTGCTTTTATATCTTGCATATTATTTCTCAATAAAAACATGGGTTTTCAGCACTTCAGAATCATTTCCAATGGAAATGATTATGAAGTGCTGTCAAAGCATGTTGTAAATTGTTCTAAAGTGCTGTCAAAGCATTTTTTATGATAAAAGAGGAAAATAGAAAATAAACAGCAGACGACAAACAATTAAGATAGCGGTGTAAGGGTTAACATACATGGTGTAACCAATATTGCTATCGAATGTACAAAAATGCAAAATGAAGTGACTGTGAAATGCATAGATTGGGAAATAAAGACAATTATAAATGAAGAAACTAAGACCATGCATGTGAATGACGTGAAATGCGTCACATGTAGTCAATGTTAGCGACCGTCCGTGACGAGAAAACGTCCGTCCCTTCTGGTCCTTGGGAAGGTAGCACGGACGTTTATCACGGAGCCCAGCCCTGGCATTCCCGCCCTTACCGCATTGCCATATGTCCCTGATATTGATTTCGAAATAATTCAATAGTTTCGCAAATTACTGCGAAAATGGACACAAAATGTTGTGCCAATTTTCAAGGTCATTTACGGAAAGTAGGACCGATTTTCGAAATTAATATAGGCGAATGAAGATAAGACAAGGGCGGTAACCTCAGAAGCGGAGTAATATCTCCCATATGAGACACGTCATGTGATTTTATACTTTCGGACATCTGCGTAATTGCATAAAATACCTTTACAAAAATTACAATTCTTTTCATAAATAAAGTCATAAGTTGACACAAGTTTCAGAGTACATGCGGAATATAATTCCGCATATACCCTGAACATTTTGTCAACTTTTAACGCCATTTACGGAAAATATTGTAAATTTTGTAAACGTATTTCATGAAATTACGCAGATGTCCGAAGGTACAAAATCACATGGCGTGTCTCAATTATGCGAGTGACGCCGCCCGATAACATGAGGGATGGTCACGGCGGCCGCGCGCGTGTGTGTATGGTACTTCTACGGACGGTGGGTCACGTGGACTGTCACGTGGGCAGATCTGTTCACTTCGAAGTGGTCATCATCTGGACGAATTCTGAAAAAAACCACAACGTATACTTATAACGAACGCGCGACAGACTGACAAAATCTGGCACACGAATGCCCCCGGTGGCAGATTCAAGGAACTGTGGAAAGTTAATAGTAGCTTTTAATGTGAGAACAAGTTCAAAGTTGTGAAGGTCAATGTCATATTAAAGGTACATGCCCACTCCGTAGGCACATTTTCTTTATAGGAATGAAATAAGTGTATAATTGTGTCACTATTCCACCAGTTCTAAAACTTACGAGTGTCCGCTATACAGATATAATCATTTAGTAAGATTTATTTTACTGATAGTGACGCGCGGTGGTAGGCTATTTTCATATGAAAATGAGGCATGCTATTTTTTTAATTTATTTATACTAATTAAATGTGTCACCTGAAAAAAGTAGCTTGGTCAGTAAGCGAGACTTACGGAATACCCCCCGCGTGGGCCCAGGTACCCCTAAAATATGTAAAAATGTCCAAGTGTGTGTGGGCTTGTGACATTGACTCTGGGATTAGCGGGAGCGGCATGAACGTGAATTTGTAACATGGTGGTAGAGGTCCATTGGAGCAATGAGTGTGTGAAATGTGAAGCAGATCCGAGCAAGGAAATAGAAGTTATAACCGATTTCTCTGATGTTAAGTTTTGTAAAGAGACGGGGATTTGTTACAGCATATGAAATATTAAGAATTTTCAATGAAAGAAATAGAAGTTGTAACATATTTCTCTGATGTTAAGTGTTGTAAAGAGACTAAGTATGTGACCTTGACCTTGGGATCAGCGCGGGTTGGACAGTCGTAGATTTTTCACAGCATGATAGTACAACCTTAGAGGAATGCACAAGTGAAATAAAAAAAATGTCAATGAAGGAAATAGAAGTTATAACTTATTTCTCTGATGTTAAGTTTTGTAAAGAGACTAAGTATTTGACCTTGACATTGGGATCAGCGGGGGTTCGACGGTCGTGGATTTGGCACAGCATGGTAGTAGAGCCTTACAGGAATGCATGTGTGAAATATTAAGCCTTTTAGATGAAGGAAATAGAAGTTATAACAATATTCTCTGATGTTAAGTTTTGTAAAGAGACCATGTATTTGACCTTGACATTGGGATCAGCGGGGGTTGGACGGTCGTGGATTTGGTACAGCATGGTAGTAGAGCCTTACAGGAATGCATGTGAAATATTTAAGAATTTTAGATGAAGGAAATAGAAGTTATAACAATATTTCTCTGATGTTAAGTTTTGTAAAGAGACTAAGTACATGTATTTGACATTGACCTTGGGATCTGCGGGGGTTGGACGGTCGTGGATTTGGCACAGCATGGTAGTGGAGCCTTACAGGAATGCATGTGTGAAATATTAAGCATTTTAGATGAAGGAAATAGAAGTTATAACAATATTTCTCTGATGTTAAGTTTTGTAAAGAGACTAAGTACATGTATTTGACATTGACCTTGGGATCTGCGGGGGTTGGACGGTCGTGGATTTGGCACAGCATGGTAGTAGAGCCTTACAGGAATGCATGTGTGAAATATTAAGCCTTTTAGATGAAGGAAATAGAAGTTATAACAATATTCTCTGATGTTAAGTTTTGTAAAGAGACCATGTATTTGACCTTGACATTGGGATCAGCGGGGGTTGGACGGTCGTGGATTTGGTACAGCATGGTAGTAGAGCCTTACAGGAATGCATGTGTGAAATATTAAGAATTTTAGATGAAGGAAATAGAAGTTATAACAATATTTCTCTGATGTTAAGTTTTGTAAAGAGACTAAGTACATGTATTTGACATTGACCTTGGGATCTGCGGGGGTTGGACGGTCGTGGATTTGGCACAGCATGGTATGGAGCCTTACAGGAATGCATGTGTGAAATATTAAGCATTTTAGATGAAGGAAATAGAAGTTATAACAATATTTCTCTGATGTTAAGTTTTGTAAAGAGACTAAGTACATGTATTTGACATTGACCTTGGGATCTGCGGGGGTTGGACGGTCGTGGATTTGGCACAGCATGGTAGTGGAGCCTTACAGGAATGCATGTGTGAAATATTAAGCATTTTAGATGAAGGAAATAGAAGTTATAACAATATTTCTCTGATGTTAAGTTTACGGACGGACGCACGCACGCACGCACGCACGCACGCACGGACGGACGGACGGACGGACGGACGGATAACCTGAGTATACCCCCCCCCACAACTCGCTGCTTTCGACAGATTAAAATAAATACAGAGAATAATGAGTTATCACGGTTACGTTATCAGTGTGGACATTGACGTCAGATATAAAATGTTTAATAATGCCAATCAATACGTGGGGTAATGGTGAACGAGTGTTTACTTTGCCAGAAAATGTCTCAGATGATGTCTCTGATATAAAGAACATTTTGTGCCTACTGCGTGGGCATGTACCTTTAAGGACAGCATGGATGTGTGGTATTTGTGCACACGTATGATGCATTGAACTCCAGCGAACTTCTTAATCTGTGAAAAAGTAGGAAGTTTTGAAGGTCAAAAGGTCAAGGTCATATTAAGGGCAAATGAATGTGTGGAATTGTCCCACAAGTATGCTGTGTTCAAATATTTAAGTAATCCTTCGATGGATATAGAAGTTATGACAGAGACTCCTACAGACTGTGATGTTCATCCAAACCTGGACCAAACACACACTTTGACACATCACATGACACAACTACATCATTAACAGTGGTATTAGCATCATGCAACTTACTGTACAGAGCATCAAACCAAAAATCGATATCTTGGAAGTCGAAGCTCAGTCTTACGACATTCTCATATTTTCAGAAACCTGGCTTTCCCCAGACACTTCATCTGATGATATACACAGTCCGTACAAGCGGAAAACCCTCAACCTACCTTCAATATCTACAAGCACAATCTCTCCTAGCGACGTCTGTGACGCAATAAATGCAATTGACCCATCCAAAGCTAGAGGTCCTGATCTTATCAGCCCAAGACTTCTACGGGAAGCAGCTAACGTATTATCACTCCCATTCTCTACATGCTTTACAACATTGATCCGCAGGTCTCATTTCCCCTCTTTTTGGAAGCTATCCAACGTTACACCAATCTTTAAACTAGATGGCCGTGGCCTGCATGTCGCGCCTTGTGGCGAGGCATGGACACTAAAAAAAGAGATATAGTATAACGAAAAACTTTAACCAAAATACTTAACCAAAAAACTTAACTAAAAAGTTTAACAGGACACACGTACGTACGCCAAAGTGCCGACTATATCACGCTTTCCGCAAGCGGGCGCGACAAAAACATTAACCAAAAACTTCAAAGTAATTTGACCTTGACATTGGGCACAGGGGCCGCACGGGAGGGGGGTAGAATGAAAATATAGATGATGATAAACACCCATGTGAAGTTTCAAGGTAATGAGCAAAGCAATTGCAGAGATATAGTATAACGAAAAACTTTAACCAAAAAACTTAACCAAAAAACTTAACCAAAAACTTCAAAGTAATTTGACCTTGACATTGGGCACAGGGGAAAAACTTTAACCAAAAAACTTAACCAAAAAACTTAACCAAACAACTTAACGTAAAACTTCAAAGTAATTTGACCTTGACATTGGGCACAGGGGCCGCACGGGAGGGGGGTAGAATGAAAATATAGATGATGATAAACACCCATGTGAAGTTTGAAGGTAATGGGCAAAGCAGTTGCAGAGATATAGTATAACGAAAAACTTTAACCAAGAAACTTAACCAAAAACTTTAACCAAAAAACTTAACCAAAAAAGTTAACCAAAAACTTTAACCAAAGAACTTAACCAAAAACTTTAAAGTAATTTGACCTGGACATTGGGCACAGGGGCCGCACGGGAGGGGGGTAGAATGAAAATACAGATGATGATAAACACCCATATGAAGTTTCAAGGTAATGGGCAAAGCAGTTGCAGAGATATATACTGAGCAAAACTAGAAACGTCCCTCCATGTTTAAGGAAAGATTCATCAAAAACCAAAAGGGTTACTTTTAAAAATCAAAATGGAAAAACAAGTTCATTCATTTCTGTATCAAAGCCAATAAATTGCATTTGGATATCTTGTTAAATATTCGAGAGATAACCGGCCAAGGGCGGTAGGGGTCAAAATCAAAAATCACAAAAACTCAGAAATGTGTTACTTAATGTTTAGAGATGGAATTTCAATAAGTAATGTGGCAAATTCAGTAAATCTCGTTAGTACCGAGTGTGGCCACCATTTGCATGAATGCATGCAATGATCCTACGCCGCATCGACGTGACGTAACGCAATACCAGTGCGTTGGGCAAATTCCTCCATTCCCGTTGTAACGCCCGTGTAAGATCGCGAACATTGTCAATCTGATGGTTAGCTCGTGCTTTGCGGCCCAGCTCATCCCATATGTGCTCAATGGGATTGAGATCCGGGGAGACCGCGGGCCATGGCATGACGTCGACGTTGTTTTGCTGTAAGTATTGAGTGGTGACCCTGGCTACGTGAGGGCGGGCATTGTCGTGCATCAATGTCACACCAGGACCATGCTGACGGATAAATGGTAAGGCATGTGCATTTAGCACATCTCCAACATAACGTTGTGCATTGATGTTGCCCTGTACAACAACCAAATCTGTCTTCCGGTTCCCATGATCCCACCCCAGACCATTACGCTCCCTCCCCCAAACCTGTTCTTCTCAACAATGCAACAATCGGTGAATCTTTCATTTTTACGCCTGTATACCCGTAATCTTCCGTCAGCATGACTAACTGTGAACCGAGATTCATCGGTGAACAAAACTCGGTTCCAGTCAGCCCTTCTCCAGTTCAGATGACGTCGCGCCCATAACAGTCTGGCAGCACGGTGACGTTGGGTCATTATCTGACCAGTGTACGGGCGGCGTACCCGGATTGGTTGGGCGTTACGACGTAACCGGTTGCGAATGGTCTGCCCTGAGACACCGTATCGCCTAGCAGTGACTGTGGCTGCCAATCGACGTTGACGTAAGTGCGTCAACGTAATGTAACGATCGGCTCTAGCCGTCGTTACACGAGGCCTACCAGGTCGCTGCCGGTCGTGAACAGCCCCAGTCTGCTGGTACCGGGCTGCAAGACGATCAATCGTCTTCCGACAGCAACCAAAACCGAGGCGCGACCGCACTGGCGGCCATCCCACCGCAAGCATCCCAATTGCCTGATTTCGCTCGTTTTCGGAAAGCCGTGGCATATCGAAAACAGTGAAAAATTAAAAAAAAAAATTAATTTTCCGAATAGCACCTATCGCATGAATGGTACGACATGAACTGAATCACCTTATCGATGACAAGTATAGCGTGCACGTACAAAAAGTGGAAATCAACGTTCCGGTCACTGGCCGCTATGTAAACCGTGTGTATAGGCTAAACTCTACACGATCGTATTCTGAACATCGCCACGGTTTAAAATACATGTACTTTGAACATGTGGTACATACATAGACAGAGCTACACCGGCTATAAAATAGGGACGTTTCTAGTTTTGTTGAGTATAGTATAACGAAAAACTTTAGCCAAAAAACTTAACCAAAAAACTTAACCAAAAACTTTAACCAAAAACTTAACCAAAAACTTCAAAGTAATTTGACCTTGACATTGGGCACAGGGGCCGCACGGGAGGGGGGTAGAATGAAAATATAGATGATGATAAACACCCAAGTGAAGTTTCAAGGTAATGGGAAAAGCAGTTGCAGAGATATAGTATAACGAAAAACTTTAACAACAAACTTTAACCAAAAAACTTAACCAAAAACTTTAACCAAAGAACTTAACCAAAAACTTTAACCAAAAAACTTAACCAAAAACTTTAACCAAAGAACTTAACCAAAAACTTCAAAGTAATTTGACCTTGACATTGGGCACGGGGCCGCACGGGGGGAGGGGGGGGTAGAATGAAAATATAGATGATGATAAACACCCATATGAAGTTTCAAGGTAATGGGCAAAGCTGTTGCAGAGATATAGTATAACGAAAAACTTTAACCAAAAAACTTAACCAAAAAACTTAACCAAAAAACTTAACCAAAAACTTTAACCAAAAAACTTAACCAAAAACTTCAAAGTAATTTGACCTTGACATTGGGCACAGGGGCCGCACGGGAGATGGGTAGAATGAAAATATAGATGATGATAAACACCCATGTGAAGTTTCAAGGTAATGGGCAAAGCAGTTGCAGAGATATAGTATAACGAAAAAACTTTAACCAAAAACTTTAACCAAAAAACTTAACCAAAAAACTTAACCAAAAACTTTAACCAAAGAATTTAACCAAAAACTTTAACCAAAAAACTTAACCAAACAACTTAACCAAAAAACTTAACCAAAAACTTTAACCAAAGAACTTAACCAAAAACTTTAACCAAAAAACTTAACCTTACAGCTTAACCAAAAACTTTAACCGGACACACGTACGTACGTAGTACGTACTACGTACGTACGCCAAACGGCCGACTATATCGCGCTTTCAGCAAGCGGGCGCGACAAAAATCAGATCCATCAAAACCACAAAACTACCGATCAATATTTCTTCTCAGCTGCATTGGTAAGTTGATGGAGCGCTGCATCCACAAGTATCTGTACAACTTTCTCATTGACAACAATAAGCTAACTTCCTTCCAATCAGGCTTTATTAGAGGCGACTCTACTAACTATCAATCAACTTACTTATGTATACAACGACATCTGTAAGACACTTGATGACGGCAAGGAGGTCAAATCAGTCTATTGTGACATCTCTAAAGCTGTCGACTGAGTCTGGCATCGCGTTCTTCTATCCTTTGGTATTCACCGACCTCTTCATAAATGGTTCTCTTCCTATTTTTCTAATCGACAGCAAAGTGTAGTTTATTCTAATTCCAGTTCGCAGTGGTCCTCATTGAATGCCGGTATTCCTCAAGGTTCTATTTTTGGTACTCTTCTCTTTCTCGTCTTCATAAACGATATTGTTGAGCAAATTAAATAAAACATTCGTCTTTTCGCCGACGACACCAGGCTGTACATTATCGTCGATGACCCTGTCCTTCAACTATTCTAAACAACGATCTTAACACTATCCACAAATGGGTCAGAGAAGTGGCTCGTAAACTTCAATCCATCAACAACTGAACCTATTACTTTTTCCCGGAAATACAACAAACCACAACATCCTCCTCTACTCATGAATGATGCCTCACTCGATCCTGTCAAAGAACACAAACATCTTGGACTAACATTATCTGACAACGGTAAGTCGAACTCTCATATCTCACAGTGTATTAACAAAGCATGGCAACGTATAGGCATTTTCGTCTATAAAGGTCTTCGCTGGAACTTATGTATTTCTGGTTTATTCGTCCTCTCCTTGAATATGGCGATGTTGTCTAGGATAATTGCTCGAACCAGATGAAAGATGACATGGAGGCTGTGCAAACTGAAGCTGCCAGAATAGTGTCCGGCGCGACCAAACTTTGCAACATAGCCAGACTCTATCAGGAACTCAAGTGGGAAACATTGACCGATAGGCGTAAGAAACACAGACTAGTCCTTTTATATAAGATGTTAAACAATCTTACACCATCTTATCTCGCAAATTTAATCCCCGTTCAAAGGCAGCCTCGGTACAATCTTAGAAATGCTGACGATATACCTCACATACATTGTCGCACACAACAGTACAACCATTCATACTTACCATCCACCATTCGTGACTGGAATGCACTGAATTGGAATATAAAGAACTCTCAAGGTCTTCTTTACAAGAAAACCTAAACGCCAATTCTGTCAAATCATCACCTCTTTTTAATGTCGGAAACAGGACAGGACAAATTATTCATACACACCTTCGTCTTTCATGTAGCGTCTCTCAACTTCGACCGTCACAGAAGATCTATTGTTGACACCCCACTCTGCACATGCGGATACGCAGAAACAGTCAGCCACTTTCTCTTGTATTGCAACAAATATACTCTTCAGCGAAACACACATATGTCCTTCTATGTCCTCACACCGGCGACACACTGCTCTGCGGCAATGAACATTTGACATTCGAAAACAGTTTCGTATTTCAGCAGGTCCACAAGGCGTTTCGGCAATTGAGGACAAGTGGGCAGATGTCCAGTACGAGCCACCATGTCAGCAATGAGTGCAACATCCCTTTACACCCCCCCCCCCCCCCCCCAGTTACCTCGTCTCCACCACCGCGTCTCCACCCCGGATCAAATTTCGCATACAATAGTTATAATTTCGATTACATTGATCATGTTATGTGTGTACTCCCTTGTAAAATAATACTATAAGATACATATTCCATCATCAATCTACACATATTACCGTCTATTTCATATAATATATAAATGATTAATTGTTATTTCAGTCACCATTGATAATTAACTAGTCATAACCTATCTGACAGTAATGTCATGTATATTGTACTCACGTTTATAGTGGAGAAGAATTCATATAAGCCTATAATAAAATTACCGTTATGCATGTACTCTTCATTTCCTCCTAATAGAAAAACATGTTCACTGGCTTGAAGAAACGTTGAATAATGCGAGGAGATAAAATGTGCAAATGGAATAACAACCAGCAAGTATGTGAAAGGAACGGATCCGTCCGCTCGAGTGAACATTCGCTCGTACGGACCCGGACGTATTCGCACCATTGAACAAGCACTGCTACAATGGATAGTTAATGCCAATATGGACCTGCCCGGTGGGGTGCGGGTGTTATTTCTAGTGGTGGGGAAACAGTACGGAGAAAACGTGACTAGGGTGGCGAACATTGTTAGTTGATACGGTTATGTTAGCACGTCAATCTGTGGGTTCGGGATGTTGAAACTCACGAGCTACCGGTATGTCTTATTTGCTGCCCATCATTTTTGTAAATTCTGAAAAGTTCAGGGACATAGACATTATGAACAGAGTTAATTATACAGTCAGCTTGGTCAAGGTTTGTTCACGTCTATGTACTATCTGGTCAAGGTTTGCTCACGTCTATGTACTATCTGGTCAAGGTTTGCTCACGTCTATGTACTATCGAAACATTATAGTAGACTATATTGATGTACATTTAATTTAAATGCCAATTTAAGAATGCGTTTTATTCAACGGTTTCACCAATACAGCCCACAACACTGTATATCATCAGCCTATTTCACCAAAATTGCAAAGTATACTTATCTTGCTAAGTACACTTTGAGGGAGAAATTTTCAATTAAAGGCTAAATTTATTAATGTTTATTATACTGATATTAATTACATTATCACAGCCATTTTGGCTGTGATAATGTAATACATTCAGTATAATAATTCTGCATACTTTTAATCATCAAATATATGCAGTCGTTAGTCTACATGTATATGAAACAATGCACTCGGTTAAAACAAATGGTTACACCCTCAAAGTATACTTAGCTAGATAAGTATGCTTATACATTTTTGTGAATCGGCTACTGGATCTGAAACATTTGTCAATAGTACTCTATTATAAACAAATCTGCCCGACATACATACTACATCAAGGACCATACCTGTTATGTCTGTCCTTTAATAGTATTGTGAATAAGCAGCATCAAACTTAGGTGCACAACTTTACATACTATTTAATAACATGAAAGTAAAGGTTGAAAACTTGATAAAATACTAATTGTGAAATACGCAAAATCACCGAGTTAAGCGCCTTCACGAGTCAAGCGCCTTCACGGGGCGAAAATAAAAAGAAAACGTGCACTGTGGGGCAACCAGTATGCAGCGGAGTAAACAGGGCCAGTATGCGGCGGCCAGTTTAGACCATCGCCAGTGTATGGCGGTCAGTATGCGGCAATCAGTAAGCGGGTTACCTTCGTAGTTCACCTGCCCGTCGCCGTCAATGTCCGCCTCCCGAATCATCTCATCCACCTCCTCGTCCGTCAACTTCTCGCCTGTAACCCGGATGTAATACATTGTAGTTTTACTTGTGCTGCACTCCGCATCGGCGTAACAAGCTTCACGTTGAAAAATGCAACGGTTTCCTGACGCGATGCCATTTACCTCTACTAGTACTAAGAGCTACATGCACAAACGCATTTTTCGTATAGTAATCGACGCAAATTTCTTGCGCCGGTTACTGGACGAAAATGAGTTTATGCAGTATCTTTTGAATGTAGCGGAATGGGGTTTCGTCACGAACACTGCGACTATTTCGACGTGAAACATTTTACGCGGGAGCGGACTGCATTACCAGTGACCTTAGTTGTTACTCGCGGCAGTGCACGCATATATAGGTCTTGGCACCATTGGGTAAATGTGCTTTCACCACTCAGTAATTTACATTGGGTATTTTTTGTTCCACAAAAAATGGTAATTACTAGGATGAGAGTGTCCCGCGTCACGTGCCTCTTTCCCTTTGCCAGCACGGCCTCCGCACCTGAACTTGTCATGTGTCGAGTGCATGGCACGGTGCGTGTTAATGACGCGCCAGCCTATCACGTTATTTCATTGGCCCTTCCTTATTTGGTATTGGCTGGCGCGCTTAGAATTTCTCGAGGCTTCGATTTCATTCTGCGTGTTCCATTTAGTCGAACAACTCGTGATTTTTAAAAATTGTGTTCCCGAGATTGTTGAGCAGATATTTATGCGTATTTCTGGGAATTAATAGTATATAATACAGAAGCAAGTGTTAAAAGATTAAAAATGGCGAAGCCGTGATTACAAGTGTGGTTTGAAACAGAGACATAAAGTGTAAAACTGACGGCAGTTCTACAGCAATGGCTGAATCGGGCGGTGAAAAACAGCGACGGTCGGCGGCTGCTAAAGTAAAAAAACTACAAGGATTTCGCCAGTGTGGGGGATGCCGTATGGCTCGATTCGAACCTACCACCGTCGGACGACGAAGGCCGAAATGTCAGCGACGGAGAAATAGACACCAACAGGGGAGATAATTCGGGTGAACAGAGCGATGAAGAAAGTGTGATTTCTTCTTTGAAGCAAAAACTGTGTGCAGTCGAGTCAGAGAAACGGCGATTGATGGCCAGGCAAGAAAGACAGGAACTGATTCACCGTTTGGAGAAAGCGAAGAAGGACGTCGACGTTCTTAGGCGGAAAGAAGGTAACTTTTCTTCCAAATCTAACCGGTGTGTGGATAAATTCGGCCCTGTAAATTTGTCCGGCCTCGTTATCGAAGGCGAAGAAGCTGATAAAACACGAGCTAGTGTGAAACAAACATTGCGTGATGTGAGCGCATCAGTTTCAGACAAAATGACAATTGCAGACTTGAGAAATGACAAAATTCTGCAGAAGCAAGTGTTGAGGCAAATGAAAGAATTTGGTTTAGACGGATAGTGAAAATTTAGAATCCGATTTCAAGACGGAGTCTGATTCTGATAGTAGCGATAAACACTCGCTTTCGGAGCATTCCGTGAGGTCAAAGCGTAAAAAACATCGTAAAAAATCTGGTATAGAGGCAAAGGCATCTGATAAGGTTAGGTTTCCCCAGAGATGGCCACAAAGTTCATTAAAATACGAATTTGTAAACAAAGCTGTGCGTTTTGAAAACTTGACACAGAACTTGTTCATTTCTGGGGAATTAGAAATCATATCAGATGCTAGCATCACTAAAGAAGAAAGAAATGGTAGGCTTGCATTGCTCAAAAAGATCATGTATTATGCTAATACCTATACATTTGAGGGCCTACGCTGTTTTTATGCCGCATGGGTTCGTGACATTGAAATGGGGCATAGACGCTGGAGAGATGATTCTACTCTTATTGAGCAGGCCATTCTCTCGAAGCATCTTATTAGGGATGGCGGATTTAAGAAAACTGGTAAATCCGTTCTGACGGGCGGTAGATCATTGGCGGGAAAACCCTTTGTTAAGGAGGGTTTAACCAATAATGCTGGTACCGAAAGTGTTTGGTTTTGTTCAGCATTCAATCGCAACAAATGTGCACACAGGGATGACCACATGGAGGTGATCCGCGGGAGAATGAAACTTTGTTTGCACATTTGTGCTGAATGTTGGTAACGAGATCGAAAAAAGGCTAAGCATCAGGAGTGTTCTAAAGAATGTCCACTTAATGCAGTTTGACAACCTACTTCGCATATCACACAGTTGCTTGAACAAAACAATAATGTGGTGGACTTGTTTTGGCCGTCGTTTCTTGGAGATCACAAGAAATGTACCGCCAACATTGCCATTGTTGACGACACAAACAAGGAAAAGATAGTCGCTTTAGTGTGTCAGAAAATGTAAAGAATCGAAACAAGTTTTTGATTGACGCTCATGAAAAAGTTTTGCGCTCCGGCAAGTACAATTTTGAGCATTGTAAAATTAGGGTTAATGACAAGTTAAATTTTTCATTCTTGAGACACATGTTGTCTGAATATAAAGATCAGGAGGTGTGTGATATGTTGGAGTTTGGGTTCCCATTGGGTTGCACCGGGGAAGTTTCATTGCAGTCATCAAAATCTAAATGTAGGAATCACAAAGGGGCTAGAGATTTTCCTCAACAGCTAGATGAATATTTCGGAAAAGAAATAGAAAATAATACAGTTCTGGGTCCGTTTGATGAAAATCCATTCAGTACAGGCATTGTACTATCGCCGTTAAATTCGGTTCCAAAAAAGGATTAACTTGAACGTAGAATTATATTAGATCTTAGTTTCCCCAGGGGTAACGCGTTAAATGACGTGATTCCTAAAAATGAATATTTAGGGAAAAAAGTATCCCTGGTGTACCCCAAAATAGACGATTTAGTTAAAGCAGTGCAACAAAAGGGAATAGGAGCTATGTGCTACAAGGTGGATCTTCGTAGAGCCTTTCGTCAGTTATTTCTTGACCCCGGCGAATATCATAAAGTAGGATATCTTTACAGAAAAAAGTTATTCTTCGACGTAGTTCTTAGTATGGGTTTAAGGTCAGCCGCTCAAATATGTCAACGCGTAGCTAATGCAATTTCATTCATGATGTGGCAGGTGGGTGTGTGTATTCACAACTATTTGGATGATTTAATGGGAGTGGAAAATGCGGAATTGGCACAGTTCGCTTTCAAGACCTTGCGCAGTATTCTGGTAAAGTGTGGAATTGAGGAATCAGAGTCCAAAGCATGTGAGCCCTCGACGAGAATGGTTTTCATAGGCGTTTTGTTTGATACTGTCAAAATGACGCTGGAAATTGTTCCTGATCGCTTACAAGAAATTATATCGCTGGTGTGCACATGGATGAGCAAGACTGAGGGTACCAAGAAGGAATTACAGTCTCTTCTGGGTAAACTTAGCTTTGTGAGCTCCTGTGTAAGACCAGGTCGGATATTTGTTCAGAGACTTCTAACATTTCTGAGGGAAATATATAAGTCAAATAAAAAGTCGCACATTCTCCCAGAATACTTGCGGAAGGATCTTTTGTGGTGGCATACCTTTCTGCCGCAGTATAATGGAATATCAATTATGCCCTCATCGCAATGGTCTGAGCCAGACGATATTTTAGCGACTGACGCGTGCCTGACTGGTTGTGGGGGCGTGTTTGGTGACCAGTATTTTCACTCTGAATTTCCAGAGGAAACTAGACAGCTAGAGCTGCATATAAACGCATTAGAAATGCTGACTATTGTTGTAGTTTTGAAATTGTGGGCTTCGCAGCTACAAGGAATGCGAATTGTCGTTTATTGTGATAACCAGTCGTCTTGTGTGATTATTAACAAAGGTTCTACAAGAAACAAGTTTTTACAGTCTTGTTTGAGAGAACTGTGTTATTTGGCCGCCATTTTTCAATTTGAAATAAGGGCAAAGCACATTGAAGGGGTTAATAATCACCTAGCTGATCATCTGAGCAGATGGTCGACGCGCGAGTCGGTATTTCACAAAGAATTTGGTCGAAATGGGACTGATTGTGTTGTACCGGCTAGCCTATTCAGTCTGGATAATCCATGGTAATTTTGTTTGCAGGTTCGGAGCTAATGGAACTAAGGAGGGATCTGAAATTTTCAACGAAAAATGGATATGCTGTCGGATCATCCAAAAACTTGCATTTGCAATGGGAGTCTTATTTATTATTTTGTACCTATTTTTCGCTTTGTCCCGTCCCCACAACAACTAATGTTTTATCATTATATGCTCAATTTTTGAGCCGTTCCTTCAAATCAGTGGACTCTATCAGGAATTATATTAGTGGGGTTCGGACCATGCATCTATTATTGGGTGTTGACCTTGACCTTAACAACTTCTTGGTTAATTTGTCCTTGAAAGGTATCAACAGGCTTCATCCGCATTGTGTCAGACAGGCTTTGCCTATCACCCCTTCAATTTTGGTTAACTTTCGTGAACATTTGGATCTATCCCTGCCACTTGATGTTTGTTTCTGGTGCCTATTTTTATTTGCCTTCTTTTTACTGGCCAGGAAGTCTAATTTAGTGTTGCAAGGTAAGAATGATAATTCGGGTAAATTTTTGAGGAGAAATAATGTTAAACATGTTGGGGAGAATCTGGTGGTGTCTTTCAATTGGTCAAAAACATTACAGTTTGGTGAGAGGGTTTTTGAGCTCCCATTGCTTAGAACAAATTCATTATTGTGTCTGTTTCGGCTTACGAGCATATGAAGGAAGTTATTCGTGTTTCGGATGATAAACCTTTGTTTTCATACTCAAAAAATGCGGCCGTCACTTGTTCTATGTTTCAAAAGAAAATTAAGGACATGATTGCTTTGATTGGTTTGGATTCCACCAATTATTCTTCGCATAGCTTCAGAAGGGGTGGGGCGACATTAGCATTCAAGGCTGGTGTGCCGGTAGACTTAATTCAGGTTCAGGGCGACTGGAAAAGTGACTCTTATAAACGATACCTGAATTTTACTTTGTCAGACAAGTTAGCAGTAGCACATCGTATGAACTCTATAATTACGTAGCATAAACTTTATCATGTACATGTGTGTATTATTAGATAATGTATTATATTGCCTTGTATGCCATGTTCTATTACGCAGGAAGCAAACGTGTTCTCCTTGTCTCGGATTCAATCGCTAAGCATGTGGCGGGGGTAAACGGGCTCGAATTGCAGTGCTTCCCGGGAGCCACTATTGACAGACTTATGCACAAAGTCAAAAATAACATTCATTTACAGCATCTTATTGAAATTAATGATTTCGTTATTTTTCATATTGGGACCAATGATATTCATAAGCTATCGCCTAGCGAATTTCCTTCAGCTTTGAATAATCTCTTTTGCACAGTTAAAACTTTGAAGCCTAGCATCAAACTGCTGTATTCGGCCATGTTGCCAAGACCCGTTGATTTCCAAGTTACAGAACATTTAGTTAAACAGGCCAACAACAAAATCAAGTGGCTTTGTAAAGTTCGGAAAATACCTTTTGTTGCCACCTTTCGGCCATTTGTATGTAAATCCGGTCAGCCTCATAGACACATGTTCGCGATCAGAGATGGGGGGCTACACTTAAATTGTGAAGGGTCTAGGGTGCTGAGCAACTTTTACATGCAGGTGGTTAAGGGTCTACCTAAATAATGTTCCAGTTTCACAATTTAAGATGAATATGAAAGTGCCAAGTATGTACGCCAATGAAAGGGAATTGGCTTACATTCATTGTTGTGTACCTGGCACCAGTTCAGGATATTCGGATTTCGAGACTGGATATATATATATATATATTATTTATTTTTTATTTTTTGTTTTTGTATATATATATTGAGTTTTGATTACGAGAAATTTCCTCATTTTGACAGATCGAATGCGGGAAAGTCCATCCCGTTGGCACGGTCTCATGACCCTAGCTATCTATAGGCTGTACTAGTAATCAATAAGTCATAACTTGACGAGACAATACGTTTGTATAGCCATATACATATATTTGTTTCTGGCTATATGTTATTATTGAATGCACATATATATGTGTGGTTTAATCTCTGTGCTATATTGTAGAGGCAGTGTAGAGCCTCATGGACTTGTGAGCCGGTTACGATGGTGATGCGTGGGCGTGGCGGTGGGTGTTCACTTGTGAGGCGGTGAGTATTCCGGGCGGCTCGCTCGGGCTCCCCTACTTTTCTCAAGGTGGAAATTAATTACTGACTAATTTCTCCTGGGTTTTGGGAAGATAGGGCTGTGAAATGGATGCATCCCCATTCTCAGGGTATGGGGGTTTGGGCGTGTCGCTTGGGTTGCTTGTACTTCCTTCGCACCCAGTCACGCTCACTCGTTACTATCGTAACGGGTCAATAGTCGACTTAACTGTCCCGACTTTCGTTTGGCGGGCCTTCGGCTTGGCGGCATGAGAAATGTGATTTCTCTGGATTGGTCATCTTCTATTTTGACTTTGGTCCTTTGTCGACATTTGGGTGTTTGGCACCTGTAATTTGTGTTTTGGCCTGACAGTATTTCTGTCATATTGTACTTTTTGTGTGTGATCATTTATGAGTCATATGATCACCTTTGGAACATGCAAGGTCAATTACATATAATCTCATACTTCCTCGTTATTGTCCTTCCCTTTGCCTTGGTTTCTATATATACAATCAAGTCCGCAGTAATTGGGTATTTTTTGTTCCACAAAAAATGGTAATTACTAGGATGAGAGTGTCCCGCGTCACGTGCCTCTTTCCCTTTGCCAGCACGGCCTCCGCACCTGAATTTGTCATGTGTCGAGTGCATGGCACGGTGCGTGTTAATGACGCGCCAGCCTATCACGTTATTTCATTGGCCCTTCCTTATTTGGTATTGGCTGGCGCGCTTAGAATTTCTCGAGGCTTCGATTTCATTCTGCGTGTTCCATTTAGTCGAACAACTCGTGATTTTTAAAAATTACACGCCCACCCATCCCTTTTTATTTGTTCGGTCACTTTGCCAAAATTTATTTCATTCCATCCGAGGCCTGCTGAATGTGTTTTAGTTATTATTAGTGCTGCCTCAGTATACAATTGTTTATAGTAATGACATGGACCGGTGTTTTATCTACATTTGAGCCCACATCACAAGTACATACGATACAGTACTCGTTCAGAGTGTCCATCTAGAAAACTTAAGGTGCTAATTTGCATATAATGATTTGCTTGTTAACAGAAATTGTAATTTGTACTTGCTAGTTGGAGAATGTAGATAAAATGCTGACAATTGCAATTATTGTTCATGTACATGTAATTCTTTGACTATACAGGCAGTCACCTTGATGCTAATAATCATTTCTTGTATTATGCTTCAATGTCTTGATTTATTTTCAAGTACGGTATAGTATGCACGGTCGTTGATCTCTGCGTTGAGAAGATCAAGTATCGCCTCCTTGTACATGTACGACTGAATAAGGTATCGTATAAACTTATTTTCATGATAACTTTGACACTTCATGTGTCATACACAGTGAGATCAGAGCATGTAACTGGGGAGGGTGTTGTAACCCTATGCTAATTTGTGGCAAGCTAATATGCTAGTCTTTCAATGAGTCTGAATGAGCAGTGTATGCCATGATCAGCAGGCAGTTACTGGCCGGCTGATCGGGGTTTGCAGTGATCATGTGTATCTCTTGAGGTACCTAATACATGCAGCTCACTTACTGGTGGTCGGCGGCATGAGAAATGTGATTTCTCTAGATTGGTCATCTTCTATTTTGACTTTGGTCGTTTGTCGACATTTGGGTGTTTGGCACCTGTAATTTGTGTTTTGGACTGACAGTATTTCTGTCATATTGTACTTTTTGTGTGTGATCATTTATGAGTCATATTATCACCTTTGGAACATGCAAGGTCAATTACATATAATCTCATACTTCCTCGTTATTGTCCTTCCCTTTGCCTTGGTTTCTATATATACAATCAAGTCCGCAGTAATTTACGATTTAATGTTAAGCTTTAGACTGTTCCATTATGCAGAAAAGGTGGATCAGTTCATAAAATAATAAGAGACAAAGAAACGAAGGCCGGGTTTTCTTCAAGGCATAGACAATCAATTGGATAACATATAATTGGCTATTAATGTTATTAGGACCACGATTGAAAGTGACATTGTGGACGCCGCCCGCCGCCGCCTGCAGCCGCCGGGCTTTCGCCAATCCAATAGCCGGGATTTAAAAAAACCCGGCTAAAACGATACACAGGTAGAGCAACTCATGGTGAGACGTCTCGTTTGGAGCTGGCTGGATCATGGTTACACTGTTTGCCAATATGAGAAAGAATATGTGTGTACTAGCCTTGGTCAGTCCATATTCAACAGGTTTTAAGGTTATCAAGTTATGAGTAACTTACCTTAGAATTACTACAGGGCATCATCGGCATCATAGTTTGTAGGTTCGACGTCACATTGCTTGTGTTTTACAGTGACAACACGGATAAAGTCAATTATGCCCCGGCAGTTGTTCTAAGGGAAGTTACTAGTGATTTTCCAAGTTCGGTAACCTATCGTAGGACTGGTTGCTTACCTGCGTTGGTAGTGACATGCCGGAGATAGGCGGCGCTGATGAAGACTCATTTCCACAATTTACATAACTGACAATGTCACATGGACTGTTCCATGTTAAGCTTGGGACTGTGACATTTTGCAGAAAAATGGAATCATGTATCATGTCGAGACGGTTCGTTACGAGCCAGCTCATCATAATCTACACTGTTTGAAAATATGAGGTAAGAACGCACGTTCCAATATTTAATTAATCTCACCTAGGTTAGTCATGACGTGCCGTTGCAGTTCATCCCGGCAGTTGATATGAGGGAAGTTATTTTTATATCATGTACATGTAACATGTACATGTATTATATAGTGTTTTTTCCAAGTTCTATAACCTATAGCTGCTCACCCAAGTTGGTCATGACGTGCCGGAGCTCGGCGGCACTGATGAAGCCGTTGCCATCCTTGTCGAAAACCCGGAACGCCTCCTTCAACTCCTCCTCCGTGTCCGCGTCCTTCATTTTCCGCGCCATCATCGTCAGGAACTCAGGGAAATCGATCGTGCCGTTACCTGTAATATACAGTACAGTCAAAAAGTGAACCTGTTTTGGGAGGGACCTATTTTTAGTCTCATCCAAATCACCACATCCCGTCAAATATAATACAGGCGCCATAGGGTTACAGTTACACTAGATATTCCGGGAAATCTACCGTGCCGTTACCTGCACAATACACCACTGCGATATATAATTGCAAGACAGTCCAGGAATTATATGAAACAGTACTAGTGGAAATTCACAGTGTTATTAGGATATATGTACGTGGAATAAACATTCATAGACAGAAATGCATTTTGGGAAATATATCGCCTAGTTAGTAAGTCGTTACCTGTGGAAATGAACGAATATAGACTCCTTTTTTACACGGACCAGACATTTCACCACTATATAGATTCAATAAAGATTTCGAAGATTTGTATCACGCCTTTATATTGAATAGAAATTCTAGAAAACAGACAACAGTGTTACTTGTAATGTATATTCTGTGTTTCCTAGTGTCTTACTAGTTGCAATAAACATTTTCAGAAAGCCTTTGCCTAATGTGAGAAAACGAGATACACGTGAGCAGGGAGTTAGGATTGTCTCTGTCGTTAGGCAGTTGTATGGAATAGAAATCAATATCATCTGCAAATGGACTTTCCGGGAAAGAAGACTGGTATTGGAGTCAACACTGTACATAATTTTCAAGATAAGCCCTAGCCATTCCTGTTAAATTTGATATCAAACGGACACTAGCCGGATATCCTCCATATATTTGACCATCGACTAGCATATAATACGTCACCAGAGATATAGAATACAAAGCTAGTCTCTCGATATAAACGTTATCAAGCTCGGCCCGGAAATGGTAGGAATTCCTTTGAAACCCGATGATGTCCTACTATGCGTTTCCAAGGCAATCCCGATAACCTTGATATAAAACGGCTTTGCATTCTAAGTATGTTTCAACGGTAGGAATTTCTTAGGGAGTTCCTACATGTAAACCTAGTATTGCCTGACAGGCTGTTAAACTTGGTCAATGTATGCTAGCCAGGGCCCAGTTATTTAGGATTTAACAGTCCGTTAAGCTAACAGGTTTTGAGCCACCGGACCCACTGTTGAACATTTAACAGTTTGTTAAGCTAACAGGTTTTGAGCCACCGGGTCCACTGTTGAACATTTAACAGTCCGTTAAGCTGACAGGCTTTGAGCCACCGGGTCCACTGTTGAGAATTTAACAGTCCGTTAATTAATAAGCTAGCAGGTATTGAGCCACCGGGCCCTGGCATTCTCCATATAAGAATCTGTCTCACCGTCGGCGTCCACCTCGTTGATCATGTCCTGGAGTTCGGCCTCCGTCGGGTTCTGGCCCAGCGACCTCATCACGGTTCCCAGCTCCTTGGTTGTGATGGTGCCATCGCCGTCCTTGTCGAACAGGCTGAATGCCTCCTTGAACTCTGCCGAGAAATATCAGCGTAACATGGTTGGTAAAACGACTAATTACACTACATTCCCTAATTATGAATAGAACCAATAGACAATCCGATAAACAATCAAAGTACTGAAAGTACTGAGTTGCGAGCCCAACTGAAATGGGTGGTAGACAGTGTTTTAGTATATTCTCCTTTAAATATTTCAAACAGAGTAATTGTAGTAAATGGTGTTATGGGAAACTGTTGTATGTGGAGAGGGGAAGGAGCTGTATATAAACAGGAAGAATCCAGTAAGGCTTAGCATTTAGCATTTGTTTTTTATGCATTACATACACATCCGCATGAGCTCTGAAATTTTTATCAATTTTCGACATCATTTAAAGGAAAATATGACTCATTTTCGAAACCAATATCGGCGAAATACGGCCATGCGATAAGGGTGGTAATTTCAAATCCGAGCTCAATTATTGCAAGTGAAAGTGTACGCTATTACCACTCATTCGAAACATGCCGACGCGACGATTCAAATGAGTGAACCATCTAGACGACACGGTTCAAATGAGTGGTAACAGTGTATTTTTTATAAATTTTCGACATCATTTAAGGAAAATATGACTGATTTTCGAAATCAATATCGGCGAAATACGGTGATGCGATAAGGGTGGTAATTCCATATCCGGATTCACTCTTCAAACACATGTGGTTATTGTGTTGTTTTATGTAAATTTGTACACGCCGTACAAATCCAGACAGGTGCCAGACAGGTGTGATTCAGGTTTACACACCATTAATGCGCGACCAAAATAGTCCATTTTATTTGTGGAAAATGAACGGCTAAATCTGAGGTTCCATTGGTTGTTCTTCAATTAATTATGTACCAAAGATATACATTCTAATAAAATGTGAAATATAAAATGGCATAAAACGAGTCGTTAACAATGACCTAGATACAAGATGTATACATACGCGCCACAAGAAAAAATAGCGCCGTGATATCTGACTGTATTTTGAGAACCGGTTACATTAGCTGCGAGAGGCTAAACACAGTGGATTGCAACCATTCAATTCAACATGTGACACATGTGTGTGTAATAACTGATTTAACCCTTACTACGCTGAATTATTTTTTGTCGTCTGCCGAAAATGTTTTAGTTTTAATATTTCCCGACAAAAACCTGTTTTGACAGCACATGAAAATGTTAAGAATTAAGGCAAACATGAAAAACAGCAGACGACATTTTCCGTCTCCATCGTAGTAAGGGTTAATATTTTATAAAATATAGATACAATCGAAGACTATTTTGCTATATGCACATTCTATTTCAGTTTCAAACCGCTCCATATATATTCAGGAGCGTGTCACTTATTACATATCTGAAGTTGCTCTGTATGTTACGGAGCCCCGCATGGGACGTAGACTTTTTATGCCACCGGGTTTCGAAGAAACGGGTGGCATATAGTGTTTGGACCGTCCGTCTGTCCGTCCGTCCGTCCATCACACTTTTCGGTTAACCACTTTGTCACAGTTTCTCAAATATGCTGCAGGTGGCATCCGCGTTCGACAGACGCATTTCTTGTTTTTTTATTGATTCGTTCCCACGAAATAACAATTCGTTTCCACGAATTAACAATTTGTTCTTTCAATTTAACAATTCGTTTGCACGAAATAACAATTCGTTCCCACGGGAACGAATTGTTGTATCATGGGAACGACTTGTTGTATCGTGGGAACGAATTGTTAATTCGAGGGAACGAATTGTTAAATTTCGGGAACGAATTGTCATTTCGTGGGAACGAATTGTTAATTCGAGCGAACGAATTGTTATATCGTGGGAACGAATTGTTAAATTGAGGGAACAAATTTTTATTTCGTGGGAACGAATTAATAAAATAAAATTCATGTATCTGCTCTCGTAATTTTGCTTTCGTAATGCAGTGGGTACCTACCGGCAATCTGCTCTTCCGTAAGTTGGTCCGCCTACAACGAGAAGGAAGGAACGTGTTAGTATACTTACAACACCGTTCGTCCGCATGTACGTACGGCTTCAGGGCCCCGTTTCACTAAACTTCGTACGACTAAATTGTTCGTATGTGCACATTTAGGATCGTCTGGAAATTTCCAATGATTGTTTACGAGAAAACATTGTTAACCCTTACACAGCTATCTTAATGTTTTGCTTTGACAGAACTTTAGAATAATTTACAACATGCTAAATGATTCTGAAGTGCTGTCAAACCATGTTTTTATTGAGAAATAAGGCAAGATATAAAAGCAACGGCAGACGACAATTGTTGTGAGTAGCGGTCTAAGGGTTAATGTGAAATTTACAGACACAACATGGTAGTAGAGCCTTACAGGAATGCATATGTGAAATATTGAGCATTTTAGATGAAGGAAATAGAAGTTATAACAATATTTCTCTGATGTTAAGTTTTGTAAAGAGACTAAGAATTTGACCTTGACCTTGGGATCAGCGGGGGTTGGACGGTCGTGGATTTGGCACAGCATGGTAGTAGAGCCTTACAGGAATGCATGTGTGAAATATTAAGCATTTTAGATGAAGGAAATAGAAGTTATAACAATATTTCTCTGATGTTAAGTTTTGTAAAGAGACTAAGTATGTGACCTTGACCTTGGGACCAGCGCGGGTTGGACGGTCGTAGATCAGAGAACAATATTTCTCTGATGTTAAGTTTACGGACGCACGGACGGACTCCAGTATACACCCCCCCCCCCCCCCCCCCCCCACAACTCGTTGCGGGGGGTATAACTACTAACACCTGTATTTTATGCTAAATGACATACTATGGTACAGTGCAACCTCTCTCAACTGGACATTTATGGGAAATGTCTTTGTTTTAATGTGGGTCAGTTTCACCGTTAAGAAGCTTTGGTTTGGTTATAATGCAACTGTTCGATTGCAAATCACTAAAGTGCGTCACGGAGTGCTCACATACTTAATTTACAGTGTAACTTATCCAAATCGGACACCATTAGGAACTCTCAGAGTGCCCGGTTAGGGGAGATTCCAATGTCTATCGAGTATATACGATGTGCGCTATTTGCCGCAAGTGGCACAAGAAATGTGGCCTGTCGGCACACGAATGCCCCCGGTGGCAGATAGGAAAAAAACTGTGGCAAAGTTAATTAAACAAAAAAACTGTGACAAAGTTAATTAAACAAAAATGATAAGTATTCATAAACACAGTAATGAAGGTCAAAATGTCAAGGTCATATTAAGGGCAGGATGGATGTGTGGGTGTTTTGATGTATTGAAATATTAAAGTAATCCAGTAAGGGATATAGAAGTTATGACAGAACTGACAAACTCCGACAAACTTCTTAATGTGTGAAAAAGTTTAAAGTTGTGAAGGACAAAAAGTCAAGGTCATATTAAGGACAGCATGGATGTGTGGCATTTGTCCACAATTATGATGTATTGAAATGGATATACATGTAGAAGTTATTACAGAATTGAGAAATTTCTTAATGTGAGAAAACGTTCAAAGTTATGAAGGTCAAAAAGGTCATGTTAAGGGCAGAGTGGCTGTGTGACATTTATCCACAAGTATGCTGTGTTGAAATATTTATGTAATCCTTTCGAGGGATATAAAAGTATGACACAATTGAGAAACTCCGGCGAACTTCTTAATGTGCCGGGCGGACACACGGACACACGGTCCAACCACTATAGTCCTTCGGCTCTACAGAGATCGGGGGCATACAAATATTAAAATATACAGACCGAACTGACGTCGAAAGTTGGTGGAAATTACAAATCAGATGATTATACAGCCCTGCATGTTCTTAAAGGTACTTGCCCACTCGGTAGGCACAAAATGTTCTTTATATGAATTAAATAAGTGTATACCTGTGTCACTATTCCACCAGTTCTAAAAATTACGAGTGCCCGTTATACAGATATAATCATTTAGCAATATTTATTTTACAGATAGTGTTTGTTTGTTTGTTTGTTTATTAGTGTTTAACGGCCTATCAACAGCTATTGGGGGGGGGGGGAATCCCAAAATCAGAACGGAATATTTATATCAAGATACAATATATTCAGCCCTGAAATTAGAATAACCTGACCTGGTGCCAGGTCCATACCACACCAAGTCACTTGGCCCCTTCCCCTAAAACAGGATTACGAATATCGTAATACTCACATAAGGGGTATAACCAGATTCAACTGTCACATACAAAATGCCAAAGACGTATGTGAGGGCCAAACCAGGTCTCCAGTCGGGATTCCGGTAATGATGAACCCCGATCGTGAAATTACCCATCGCGTGCTCCCACCTGCCACCCACTTTACTGATAGTGACTCGCGGTAGTATGAGACTATTTGTATATGCAAATGAAGCATGATATTTGTTAATTATTTCTACTAATTAAATGCGTCAACTGAACAAATAATATTTTGAACAGATTATCAAGTATGATCAGAGCACATCAAAAATAAATACAGAGAATAAATAGCAATGTCCGTTAACATGTAAAGGAAACACGGTTATCGCCCCGGATATTAGTGTGGACATTTACGGCTGATATAAAATGTATAATAATGCCAATCAATACGTGGGGTAATGGTGAATGAGAAAATGTCTCATATATGATGACTCTGATATAAAGAACAGTTTGTGCCTACAGAGTGGGCATGTACCTTTAAACTTCATTTTCCTATATTTCTTGTGATTGCCAATCTGTTACCATATACATGATGATGTATATTATAATGTCAGTATTTGCCCAGAAATGTTATATACTATTTTACACGTTATGTGCCTCACAGGTGGAAGACTCGGACCTAGGACCCAATAAATGGCTCATTTTGAAAAACGTTAACCCACATACCCATTTCCTTTCAATATACAGTATAGCCTTTTAAGGTGGGCAACAGCTTGGGTGGGAAAATGCCCTAGACAGACTTAGTTTCGGGCTCGCTCAAACATCACACGTTTCAAATTTTCTGCTGACTTACGCCTCTGGCAAATAATAAATGCCTTAGTGTCTTGTTAGTTACACACGTTTTAGCTACCAACGTTACAGAGAAATATCTCTTTCCGAAAGAATCCCACACACACATCGCCACCTGATTGGCTGTCATTTTCAATTGAACAGGTCCGAAAAGAAGGCCGGCAGTAAACGCGACTCGGGAGGTATCGTTATTTATGTTCGTGATGTATACATGGCACCAGATATACTGTTTAAAAAAGATATAATATGGCTTAGACTAAATGGGATTTTGTTAAATCTAGATCACGACTTGTATTTGTGTTTGTGTTATGTATTACCAATAGGCTCGAGTAGACAGACGATGGTCCAGACAAATATTTTCGACAGAATATTAAATTTTATGACAGAAATAGATAGTAAAACCAGCAGTAAGTGCAATTTCATGATTTGCGGCGATTTTAATGCGCGTACAGCTGATGATCCAGATTTTGTATTATATGATAATGTTGATCACATTCGTGTACTACCCGACGATTATGTTGCTGATAATTCTTTGCCACGATTTTCAAAAGATAAAGTTAGGCCCAATGAGAATGGCGTTGCGTTACTTTCTCTGTGCAAACAGACTGGTTTACGTATATTAAACGGCCGTGTTGGTACGGACGCTGACGTCGGAGAGTACACATATGTTGGCAGCAACGGACGAGTGTTATTGATTATGTCATTACATCCCCTGATATGTTTAATAATGTTGTATCGTTTAACGTATGTGGACCGAATATCCTATCTGATCACTGTGCTATAAAATTCGCATTGAATTGTAATAAATTAACCAGTGAACCAGATACAAATGGTAGTGCATATGTACCTATACAATTTAAATATGTGTGGAACTCTGAGCACTTAGCGGAATATCAGACAAAATTGAGTTCTGATGAAATGCACAATAAATTACATGTATTGTCGAATAGAATGCATGAATGTAGTGTCGATGTAGACGTAAATTCGTGTCTAGATAGTTTCGAAAATATTTTTGATGATGTTTGTTCAATTTTTAAACGGAATGTATCTTCTTCTGTTGAATCGCAAAGCCGACCAGTTAATTCTAGTGATAAAACATGGTTTAATGATGAGTGTGAAAGTAAGAAAACCGCATTTTATCGTAAACTTAATATATATAGAAACAACACCTCGGAATCAAATAGGCAGGAAATGGTTAAATCTAGATCAGTCTATAAATCGATAATTCGGAAATGTAAATTTCAGCATGATCTACAGAAAACGAAAATATTAGAGCAAGCTCGTGTCAAAAATGCAAAAATGTACTGGAATATGTTAAAGCAATCTGTTGGCATCCGCACATCTACTATTTCACTAGATACGTTCACGAACTATTTTAAAGCCGTTAATAATCCATCTGACCGATATTTTTCACCTGACGAAGATGTGATTCATTTCAATGAAAGATATTTAAATAATGAATTACATACAATGTTCGTGGAACTCGACTCAATCATAACTAGTGACGAGATAAATACAGCTATTAGGCAATTAAAAGCGGGTCGTAGTGGAGGGCCGGACATGGTTTTGAATGAATTCTTTATACATGGTAGTCGTGTCTTAATACCAATAATTACTACACTATTTAATAAAATATTTGATATAGGCTATTTTCCAGATTCGTGGACAGAAGGTCATATTATCCCGTTACATAAAAAAGGTAATGTAAATAATGTAGAAAATTATAGGGGTATAACACTTTTGAGTACACTGGGAAAATTATTCACGCGGGTATTAAACAATAGGCTATCCGCATGGGCAGAAGATTATCATGTCTACGTTGAAGCTCAAGCAGGGTTCAGAAAGGGAATGGGTACTAGAGACAACATTTTTATTTTACATGGTCTTATTTCGCACATAATCAACTCGGGTAAAAAGTTGTATTGTGCTTTCGTCGATTTTTTACAAAAGCCTTTGATTATGTAGTGCGGGACAATTTGTGGTTAAAATTAATAAAGATGGGAGTTCGCGGTAAAATTTTGAATGTAATAAAATCCATGTACTGTAACGTTAAATCGAGGGTAAAGAACAATAAAATGCTAAGCGATGAATTTTCTTGCACCTTGGGCGTACGTCAAGGTGATTGTTTATCTCCCTTTTTATTCAGCATGTTTGTGAATACATGTTTTTACTACAGGTGGATCTTTCACGGCAACACAATCGCTTTTATCTGGACAAGCTCAAAAATCTATTTTTAGGCTTAATAGATATTTATACAAATTCACTGATATTACAGTAATACACAGATTGCAATTATTTGACAAATTAATTGAGCCCATTCTAAATTATGGATCTGAAATTTGGGGTTTTGTAATGGGAAATCAAATTGAGGGTGTTCATTTGCAATTTTGTAAAAACTTACTAGGGGTGAAAAAATGTACTCAAAACGATTTTGTCTATGGTGAAGTTGGCAGAACTCCACTCCTTATTAGAAGATATATGATAATTATTAAGTATTGGTTTAAAATTATTGAGTCAGAACCCCATAAATATATCAAACATATATATAATATGATGTTAGATGACATACAAACGTTTCCGAATAAACCAAATTGGGCATCACTTGTCAAAACAATGCTAGCACGCTATGGCTTTTTTCATGTTTGGCTAAGTCAGGGTGTCGGCAATATAGATGCGTTTTTATCAATGTTCAAGCAAAGATTAACTGACAACTATATACAAGAATGGCAAACACGTCTTGACGAATCTAGTCGTGCATTATTCTATCGCCAGGTATGCGACTTCAAACTTCAGTATTATTTGAAAGACATCACACTACCAAAATTTCGTAACGCTTTCTCGAGATTAAAAGTATCATCTCACCGCCTAGAGGTAGAAGCCGGTAGATGGAATAGAACTTCAATAGAAAACAGAAAATGCACATTATGCCATTGCTTAGAAGATGAATATCATTTTATTATAGAATGTAACATGTATACAGATATTATAAAAACATATATAAATACTTATTATTGGAGGAGACCGAATATGATTAAGTTTATAGAACTAATAAAATCAGAAAATTCAAAAACTGTCAAAAATTTAGGCATGTATTTATATCAGGCGTTCAATATTAGAAACGAGAATTTATATTTACATTTATATTTACATAATTGAGATCATCTTCTCCCAACGCATTTAGTGATTATACACATACCAAACAGTATAATTTACCACGATATACGTGAATACTCATTTAACTCGATATGCTTGATATTTTACGTATATACTGATAATAGTGGTCAAATTATTGTCACACATAGTTATTACATAATTGTGGTCATATGCCTGACGTTTTGTATGTGAAAGAAATGAACTTAATTGTTTTGTCTGTGGTATTATGTAAGATGTAGTTGTGCAGTAAATTCAGCATGATTATAATGCCATTCTGAATCCCCAGCACATAATCTACCACAAATGTTATATCTGCAATTAATTTATTTGATAACTACATGTATTTCACGCTTACAACCTCAACAACTTCCGAGTATGGAGTGTGTGAACGAATTGTTATTTTGTGGGAACGAATTGTTATTTCGTGGGAACGAATTGTTATTTTGTGGGAACGAATTGTTATTTCGTGGGAACGAAATATCATTTCGTGTGAACGAATTAATAAAAAAAAAAGAATTCTATGTAGATACGGAGCCGCGCATGGGACATGGATTTTTTTCATTAATTCGTTCCCACGAAATAACAATTCGTTCCCTCGAATTAACAATTCGCCACGAAATAACAATTCGTTCCCACGAAATAACAATTCGTTCCCTCGAACAAACAATTCGTTCCCACGAAAAGACAATTCGTTCCCTCAATTTAACCCTTGGGAACGAATTGTTAATTCGTGGGAATGAATTGTTATATCGTGGGAACGAATACTTAATTCGTGGTAACGAATTGTTATTTCGTGGGAACGAATTTCTAAATTGAGGGAACGAATCGTTATTTCGAGTGAACGAATTAATAAAAAAAAAGAATCTACGTACCCCACTCGAGTGGATATTAAAGTGATATTAAAATCTCAACATGCATGTAATCATGTATATATTGGACCAGCCATGTGATTTTGAACTTAACAACAACGATATTTACAAAAATTACCATATTACAGCAAATAACGTTGAATATTTACGAAAGTTTC